>LPNX010254911.1:25332-124237 GCA_001517045.1 Pseudotsuga menziesii | reverse complement strand
GGGGATGATGTCATCTACTAGAATGTAATTGGTTGATTTTTATAGTACATTTTGGTCCTTTTGAGGCCCATTTTTTACCTCAAATTCTCTCTAATGATTTTTCTGTCACACGTTACGTTTTCGATTTCCGAGGTCGACAGGGCGGAAGGAATAAGTTTAATGCAGAAGAAGGTTTCTGCGCACATAATGGATCATGGATCTATTAATGACAAAGAAACTATTACTGAGATGTATAGGGGTTATTATGCCCAATTATGAATGTGGAAGAGTATGTTAGCATCCATGCCCTGTGCTAGAAGGGAGAACAAGTGTTCTCGAAACAGAATTTTTAATAATCCACGTTATGGGGTATGGGGACATTACGGTCTGGTATCAGAGATGTTGTTTGTAGCACTAGGACCTACATGTGCCATAAAGAGTAGCTCAGAGATAAGAATACCCTCTGATACCAACATTGTAGTACACTACAGTCTAGTATCGGAAGCTGCGGATTGCAACATTGGGCCTGGATGGGACAAGTTTAAGAGTTAATAGAGTTGTTGGTTAATGGTTTTGACATATTGTTAGCTGCATAACAAAGAAAACTTCCATGAGCAGTGGGTAAGTGGTTTTGGTTTTGAAATTATCTAACAATGGTGTGTGACAACACATTTTGCAGAGTCATAGAGCATAATTGGAAAAGTTGGTTTTTGGCGTGGCCATGAGAACCTACGACATGCATAATGCGTGGAATCACTATGAACATGAGGAAGATGCTATGGGAGAAAACATCCGAGTTGGAAATGATGATACCGAGTCCAACGGAAGGACATTCCAAGAAACTCCACCAGATATTGCGGCCACCATGAGAAGTTTGAGGGCGGAGATGCATAGTTACAGGGCAGACAATGAAAGACTGGTTAAGGCTCAGGAAGAGAAAAATCATCTGAATGTAGCCATGCTGCATAGTTTGACAGATATCCAGAGGCAGATGAACTCAGAGCATCGAACAGTAAATCCAGAAGGAAGTAGGAGCATTGCTAGAAGTTGAAAGAGGCCTTCTAGTGGGTCATCTGATTATGAAGAATCCACTAGGGTTTCAAGTTCTTCTCCTCACAAGAATAAGAGAAAGAGGCATTATAGGAACATCTCATGCAATGAATTCAAGAAGGCTAAGCATCCTACGTTTGATGGTGAGGTAAAAAACGATCAAGAAGATGAAGCTTGGCTTCTTGGGATGAGAAAATATTTCCAAGTCCAAGCCTACTTTGGAAATATGAAGGCTAGGGTAGCCATCTTCAATTTCACTGGAAGAGAATCCATATGGTGGGAGCACTTTAGGAAATTAAAGAATATCAGTGAGAGGAAGATTGTGTGGAAACAGTTCCAGAATTTTTTCAAGCAGAAGTACCTCTTTGATAGGTACTATCATGGTAAGATCAAAGAATTCCATGAGCAAATATTGGTCAAGCAGACCATGGAAGAGTATGCCAATAAATTCTTGGAACCATTGAGGTATGTCAGGAATATCAGGGATGATAAGGTAAAAATCCAGTGTTTTCTGGGTCGGTTACCTTAGTCTTATAAAGAAAGAATTGAATTTGATGAACTCAGAACTTTAGAAGAGGCTACTAGGAAGAATAAATGTTGTTACGATCAGAATAAGGAAAAACCTGATTACCATAAGACATGGAAGGATAAGAAGAACGAAAAGTCTGATCAGAGGAAGAAAGGTTTCAAACCCTCTAACTTCAGGAATCAACCATCACAAGTTGTGAACCAGCCAGCTAAGGTGATGGGGGAGAAGCCAAGAAATCCAAAAGGAAGCAGAGAGCCTCTCCAATGATGGAGATGTGGAAGACCCCATCTATGCAGGAATTGTCCACTTGAGAATGGGAATGTAATGCCAACTTACCACATTCAAGAGGCATAACCTGTGGATCAAGTAGCAAGGCGTTATCAACCAAAATGGCACTTCTCCGTCTGAGTGCTAACATTCATTATGTCGATACACAAAAGGACAAGTTGGATTGAAGCATCAAAAACACTATAGATGTGCATGTACATTGATGCATAATCTCCAGACCATCTTCATATATTTTTATTCTGAGATAAGGGTTTCACACATGACTATTTGCATTGCAACCCACATGTCACACACGAGTATTTGCATTGCAACCCGCGTGTACCTTGAACACGCGAGTTTCCTTTGAGCAAGGAGTGTGTCACACGCGCCTTTCCTATATATATACTCGCATGTACCTTAATCCAATATTAAAAAATATAAATCATGATTTATCGAGAACAATTGAGCCTTAATCCATAACTATCTCAACTGTCTCAACCATCTTAACCTTTCAAACTACTCTATTTCTCCATGTATAAATAGAGGCCTTGGGATAGGGCTAAAGAATCATTGTTTGAAGAGAAAATTTATGCTGGTGGTATACCTTCAGAGTCTTGGAGCAACAGAACTCAGTTCCCTCGGTTGCATAGGAGTCCTTGTGTTAGAATCTGGGTTGTAATCTCACCTATTCGCTATTTGTTAATAAAGAGAATTATTCTTCCAATCTTTGTATTGTGCTTTCTCATGTATATTGGTTTATAAATGATGTCAATTATGTTATTATATGTATTTCACTAACCTCTGATATATATATATATATATATTGCTTGAAGAATTGTCTCTTTGCAGGTGAAGAGGAGCAGGCCTAGAAGCTTTGGAAGGGATTGAAGCAGGAGAAGACAAAGCTTGGATGCACCATCATAAACCAGGTAAGCCAAACTCTCTTCCTATTCCTATTTCATTTTATGTAAAAGATGATTGTCTGCAAGTGTCTTAGTAAGTTGGTAACCCCAAACCCTAGGTTACAAGGGTGCATTGTCCTTAAGAACATAACTAGTGACTCCACTGGGGAGTCCAATCTGTTATGGGTCCATCCTGTAGGTCCCCTTACCAATATTTGCTTTGATTTTCATCCTGAGTGTGACTATTTGTATCTTACTTTTGATTCATAGTGTGGTATGTTCAGAATCCTTTGCTAGTCTTTTTTCCTGGATTTTTTTTATAGCAAAACACACAGGTTGCAATCTAGACAGTCGTCTATCGTACGCGGGTTGTCTGTATAAACAGTCACATGTTTCATGTAGCAGTCTGTAATTTTGATAGGGTTTTCTTGTCCATGTATTTTTGGATTATTGGTTGTTTGGAAGTCTTCTAATTATGACATGACTCTGTGAGTCTGAAGTCTGTATGTCACACAGTTTTCTTCTTGTTCAAGTATTTGAGGCTTCTTGTTTGGATTTATTTCATTTGTGAAGTGTTGGTGGTCCTCCTGCTTGGTCTATAGGGTTGAGTGCTTGTGTTCTAGGTCATTGATCAGGGCCTTGGATGCTTTATACTTTGTGTTGCTTCTTGTGGTGTCAGTTTGTACTCTTCTTATGTGGATCTAGTGAAATTTTTGGTTCAATAGTTTCTCCAAGTCAAGGTTTGTTCTAGTCTTCTTCCTCTTGGTTGAAGCAGGTCACTTTGGGTCCTTTTTGCCTGATTTCACTTTTTTATATGCTTGAATTATTCAAACTTGCTCAAAAATTTGCATTTAGTTGCATTGTAGATTTTGAAGTTTTTTTTGAAGAGAAGAAATTTTTTTATACTTTTTGCATTTAGTTACATTTAGGTTGTGTTTTCATTATTTTTCAAAGTAAAATTTAAAAATTATAAAAAGGTCTTAGTTTTCTCACACTTAGTTATAAATTCATTAGCTTCTATTTACAACAAGAAAAGAAATTTGGTTTAAGTAGTTGCAATTTACTTTGAAATTTACTTTATGCATCATTTTTCTTTTTCTTATTGAGTCTACAACACCATACAAGTTTTACGCCATTACCTTCTGACTAAAAAGAGCCTATTAAAAAGAATGACATAATTAAAAATTATTAGTAATTTTCTCTTTTCTAGGTTCATTCACCATTTAGCTTAGGCTAGACTTGTGGAATATGAAGTTTAAGCTATCCACAAGTATTTTAACTTCAGACGTAGTAAGCCAATCACTAGGTAAATCATCCTCTATATTGAGTGTTTCTAGGAAGCTCCTCTCACATGAGAGTTATGCACGAGGCTTCGTGGAGACCTGGATTGAGGAGATCACCCTTTGATTCCTTGTCAAAGCATAAATCAGGATCTTTACGCATCTGGGGACTTTTGTCAACACCACCTCTTGGGCCCCATGTGGTGCCGATGTTGATAGGGTTTCGGGCTTTGCTACCCTGCCCATGCGTATGGATCCGGCTTGAGACTGCCCCCCCACAATCTTGGTATAGTTTCGATAGAATTTAGTCTCTTTGACATTAGGTTTCATACACAGGTACACCAGAAGACTATTTCTTGTTTACCTTGGACGGGCTTGGAAGGTAACCCCGGTAGAAGGTGTGGGAGGGCGGTTGGGTGATTCCTTTGCTTGTGCCTAAGAACATGTACAGGGACTCCAAGTATCTGTCTCTCAACTTTCTTCTGTAAAGTGAGTGTTGTGTGGTTTTCTTGTACTTAGTTCGCATTTAAGTGTGTGAACAGTCAATTTGTAGCTATGGAGGACCAACCTCTCAGAAGGTCACGAAGGTTGCAAAACCTTACTCCCATTATCACAATGGAGCCTGCACCACCTCCTCAAAGGCGAAGATTAAGTACAGACGATTCATTTGAACTGGTAGGAATAAGTGAAGTTTCAGGTGAACCAAAACTTAGGACAAATCAAGTTGATACAACCGCAGTAGAGATATAAGACTTGTAGGATGACGAGTTTGCAAGGAACTTTAATTCACCTCTTACTGACTTAAACGATCCTGTGATCATCCAAGTTCTTCCATTTAATTAACCTGTGATTGGTTTTTTCATGAGCAGAGTTGTTTCTAACTCTGGAGAGGGTCCTTCTACCCCCATTTCAGTCGTTTTGGCCAGAGGAGTTCTACCTCCCCTGATTGGTACTCCGAGAATAAATGCACCTACTACACCTTTATCACCAAATAGCCAGATGGTTCAACCACCGACTTCCTCCAATGTAGTAGGTCCTTCTAGTGAGGTGGTCACTGGGATTTCTAGTGTACCTTTTGCTACACCCTCCTTCATGAATACTGCTCTGAGTGGTCCTATTGGATTCTCCTCATTTGTTCAGGGATTCCCGTGGCATGGGGGTCACATTCCCCCATCCACTCCATATGTAAGTCCTAGACCTGCATATGTGGGGATGTAGTTTGGAAATACAAACTCTTATGCTCAAGGTTTCCAAACGTCAATTTCAGGCCCATTCACGAGCTCTCCCTTCTTGCTTTTTAGCAGAGGGATACCTGCTTCTGTTTTCTAGACTCCAGTCTCAACTGGAGTGGCTTAAACCTCTTACACTGCACCACACACAAATAATCCATTGGATTATGGGTGGAATCCTTTTCAAAGTAGTCCAACTACTTCACAATCGGCAGCTAGGGGAAACCCCACCTTTACATTCAGGAACCAGGGGGGAAGTCCTTTTACCTCCCAGACGCCATCTTTAATTCAAGCTCCGGTTAGGCCCAAACTTTCGTTCCTGGTAACATTAAACTTGCCAGATTTTTCTAAGTTAATGAATGACCCGGTAAAACACAATGCCACTTGGCTACTTGTCCCTACCAAAGGACCCTCAGACATTCCAAAATTCGAGGGAAAAGTTGGTGAGGACCTAGGTGCCCATATCACCACCTTTCACTTGTGGTGCTCTTCCAATTGGCTGATCGATGACACCGTTCGGCTGAGGTTGTTCCAAAGAACTTTGACTAGTTCCGCAACAAAGTGGTATATTTAATTTATCTCTGCTGCATCTGAAAGTTTTTGGGACTTAGCTAATGTGTTCCTTAACCACTTCCAACTTCATGTCTGCTATGATGTCGGTACATATTTATCATCCACCTTTTGGCGTGAGAAACCCACGCACATCTCAGATCATATCCAAGAGTGGTGAAGGTGAAAGAGGCTCATCAAGGGCACAACCCCCCCCCACCTCGAGTTCTTGTTAGAGTGGTTCCTTAAGTCTTTATTACCTTATATATCTAATGATGTATCCACTTCGGGGGTGACTAATGAAGAAGAGTCCATCCTCAGGGCCTAGAAGCTAGATTTGATATACTCTTAGTTTGGGATACTATATAAAATCATACCTAACGCACCACAGTCTACCCATAGTGTCTAGAAACCCAAGCTTGGACCCCATGCCGATGGTGTGGTTGGTTCAGTTAAATCTCGCACTATAGAGTCATTGGCCAAACAACTCCACAAGTTGTCTGTCAAGCAATCTACGACAGAGGCAACGAAGGTTGCCCCCTCACCCCAAAATGCAAATGCTTTTGCTCAATCCTCCTAAAAGGGCAATCAGTAGCCCAGTGGGAAAAAGAAAAAGAGGATAAAAGGTGAGGGAAACCAAAACAATCCTAAACCCACAAATAATGTTGATGGGGACAAAAAAGAGAAGAAGAAGGTAAAATTTCCCTATAAGTTATGCCAGGAATATCACCTGCCCATCAATGCCCTCTCATTGATCAAGCTCAGAAGTTGCTCAAGAGTCAACAACCGGCTGTCCTAAAGGATCCATTCCCCCAAGGACAGAATGCAACTTCAATTTCTAATGTAGCTGGGGGAACTGTTAGTACCCCTGACAAAAATTATATCAAGATGGTGCGATCTGACACCTTGCTCCAGACTAGAAATAAGAACTATGAGATGGAGGCTCCAGAGAATGGTAAGCCTATAGGTGAAACTTCTAACCCTCTCACGATCGAGAAGCCTGCTGATCCAATGCCTAAGATACCGAAATGTGTCTTTAAGAAAGCATTCCAAAATCCCAATGCTAAGGATGCAGCTAACTACTCTGTAGTTGAAGATTCGGCCCAAACCCCATGTGCAATGTCAACATTGGAAGTGCTACATAGTTGTCTCACCCAAGGAGATGCACTCTTAGCATCTTTAGGTAGTATGGATTCGTCGAGACTAATGGAGAAATTGAATTTATCTGATGTTAAGATTCTCTAGCCGTATCATGTTGCTTTGTCAGTAGATGTCATCCATGGTGGTAAGACCATTGGACGGAAAGTTGTTGATGAAGGTGCTTCCACATGTGTCATGTCTTCATCTTGCTGGAAGGCTCTAGAATCCCCAGAGCTAGTTCCATTGAAAACCTTACTTACTACTTTCGATGAAAGGTCATTCTGTCTGCATGGTATCCTACCATCTTTTGAGATTAAGTTGGTAGGGAAAGTAGTGTTTGTTGAAGTGGAGGTGATTGATGCTCCATTGGACTATAAATTTCTTTTGGGGAGTAGTTGGACTTGCGCTATGTGTGTGATTTCCTCGACCGTTCTTCAAGTGGTAGTGTTTCCACACGAAGGGAAGTTGGTCACTGTTGACCAACTTAGTTTCACTCAAAAGGGTCGTATGGAAACTAATGAGTCCACCGTGCCATTGGTTGATCAGGTTAAACCAGCTAATGAGAGCTCGAAGGTTGGTATGTATTCATCATTATTGGGCACTTTTGATATCCTTGCCCCGATAAATTATTTAGGCTCTACTAGTGTAGGGAAGTATATTGCTATGGTTGTCAATAGAACAGATCCTTGGGTCCTTCCTTCCCATTACGAACTTGAGGTTCCCTTATCAGCAGTGGAAGTAGCTTACCAAGCTATCATTAACACCACTTTTGATCTTGTTCTGATTTCTCCTATAGTCTCAGAGGAGTCAGAAGAATCCTATCTTCTTGTTTGGGCAGAGAACTGTTTATACTTAGATGACTGCTTAGACATGGTTTTTCCTTCAGATGAAGCCATTTTGGAAGCCATGAGTGGACAAGATAAGATCTGTGAAGATCTTTACCATAGATCCTACTTCCTTCCAGAACTGAGTAGAATCCAAAACCAGTAGTTCCATGTGAGACTGGCATATGATGCTAATGTACTAATTAATCCCTTGCCAAGGGAGCGAATCTTTTCCAAGGGGAATATGGAAAACATTTCTGCTACTATCCCCATCAACATCTCTGCAAATCCCGACGTTGTGGAAAATGTATATATTGGTGCAAACTACTCTCCGGAGGAGATTTCTATATATACAGCCTTATTTAAGGAGTTTCGCGACGTGTTTTCCTGGTCATATGAGGAAATGTCGGGCATAGATCCATCAATAGTCGAACATGAAATTTGAACCTATCCTGATGCTAAACCGGTTCGACAAAAACTTAGACCTGTCAACCCGCGTAAAGCGGCAGCCGTTAAGGCTGAAGTGGAAAAGCTGTTGAAAGCTATTTTTATCTACCCAACTGCTCTGACGAAATGGGTATCCAATCCTGTTCCCGTCGATAAGGAGAAAGGGACAATACGTGTATGTATATACTTTCATAATTTAAACAAAGCTTGTCCCAAGGACAATTACCCCACATCGTTCATAGATCAAATCATTGACACTTATGCGGGGAGTGAAGTTTTTTCGGGTACAATCAGATTGAAATCAAGCCAGAAGACCAACATAAAATAGCTTTCATTTGTCCTTGGGGTACATTTGTGCACAGAAAAATTCCCTTTGGATTGAAAAATATTGGGGCTACCTTTCAATGGGCAATGAAGTTTTCCTTCCACGAAATTAAGACCATTGTCAAGTCGTACTTAGATGATCTGCATGCTCATTCTCGTAAGAGGATTGATCATCCATATCACTTGCGCTTAATTTTCGAATGATGCAGACATTACAAAATATGCTTGAATCCCCACAAGTTTGTTTTCTACATTGAGTCAAGGTGGCTACTCGGGTTCATAGTATCCAACAAAGGTATTCAAGTCGATCCTTTGAAAGTAGTGGCCATTGTAAATCTGCCTCCTCATCATTCTATCGGGCAACTTCAGAGACTGCAAGGAAAGTCCAACTTCCTTCGATGTTTTATTGTGAATTATTCCAATATCACCAAAGGTTTCATGCACTTGTTGAAGAAAGACACCCCATTTGTATGAGATGAAACCACACAACTTGCTTTCGTGACATTAAAGAAAGCTTTCTTGTTGGCTCCTTTGTTACATCCGCCAGATTACTCCCGCGATTTTATATTGTATCTAGTCGCCTCTGAGTCGACCATTGGGGTAGTGCTAGTCCAGGAGGATGACAAGCTCCAAGAGCATGTCACCTATTATCTTAGCCATGCTTTAGCTGGCTCTAAACTTTGGTACTCCCACGTCGAGAAGTTGGCTTTAGCAATTTTTTATGTTGTGAAAATGTTATGTCACTACATCGTATTGAGGACCACTACAGTAGTGGTAGATATTAATCCCTTTCAGTATGTTTTGTCCCAACACATAGTTGGGGGAAAATTCAATAAATGGATAGTTATTCTTCAGGAGTTTGACTTGGATTTTCAGTTTGTCAAATCTAAAAAATCCTTAGTTTTTGCAAAGCTTATTGCAGAATTTCCGACGAAAGAGGATGTAGTAGGTGAAGAAGAATCCTTCCTAGATGAGCACATCTTTATGATTTCCACCTCTGATCCTTGGTACGAAGATATACTTATCTATCTCCAAACTCTGAATTGTCATGCATCCTTCTCGCAGGAAGAGCGACTCAAACTATGCGTAAATGCGAAAAACTACCTTATCATCAAGGATACTTGATACCGTAGAGGGGTAGACTCTGTTTTGTGTCGGTGCCTCACCCACAAGGAGGTCGATCATGTCCTAAATGATGCCCATAGCGGAGGGTGTGGGGGTCATTTATCTAGGTTAGCAATGGCCCAGAAGATTTTACGTACCGGTTATTTATGGACCATGATCTTTAAAGTTTGTGTGGAAGCCATGAAGCACCGTCATCCTTGCCAGCTTTACACTAGAAATATGCGGTAGCATCCTGCTCCACTATCTCCCGTCATCGCAGTGGGCCCCTTCACCAAGTGGGGGATAGATTACGTGACGTGCAACCCAGTTTTGATTGGCGGGCACAAATATATCATTGTCGTTGTTGATTACTTTACTAAGTGGGTAGAGGAAATGCCCACCTTTATGGATGACCTGATCATTAATCACTTTGGCATCCCAAAGGAGATTGTCACTGACCATGGCAGTCATTTCTAGAATAGCAGTCATTTCTAGAATAACATGATGACTAAATTTACTACTAATCTAGGATTCAAGCAAGATCACTCATCTTCCTTCTACTCACAAGAAAATGTTCAAGTAGAGGCAGTTAATAAGACCTTGAAGACCATCCTCAAACGTACCATAAATGCAACACGGTCAAATTGGCACATTATGTTATACCCTGCACTTTGGGCATACCAGACTAATGTTAAGACTGCCATCGGGTTTTCACCTTTTCAACTCATTCACAGGGTGGAAGCAGTCACTTCAGTTGAATGTGAAATTCCATCACTTAAAATTTTTCATTCATGTGTTACCTCACATGAATGAATTAGAAGAGCGTTTGCTACATTTGAAAAATCCAGATGAACGACGTAGAGATGCGTTAACAACAAACGAAGCTCATAAAAATAGGGTTAAAAACCAATATGATAAATCGATAAAACCTAAGATTTTATATGAAGGGGAGCTTGTCTTGCTTCGGGATCAGGACAAAGAACCCCTAGGGGAGGGAAATTCATGTCTATGTGGTGAGGACCCTACATTGTGTCGAATGTATTGAAGAAAGGTGCATATGAATTAACTGATTTTGAAGGGAATAAGCTGCTTGAGCCTAGAAATGGGCTCTACCTGAAAAAGTACTATGCTTAGGCTTAGAACTTTTTATTGTATTTTTATTGTATATAATTTTATGTACAATAGTTAGCCGGTTGGTGTTCTTATATCATCTGTTGGTTGTTATAGATGTCTTCCAGGTGGTTCGTAGGTTTTGCGGATGGAGCTAGTCATCATACTTGTAACCTGACTTTAGCCACATGAGTCATTTAATCACCCTCAGGACAACTGGTTTCGTCTAGAGGTGCTTGCCTAGGTTCTGGTACCAATAATGTGGTAGAATACAGGGCTTTTATTGAGCTTTTATGGAATTCCTTGTCACGTGGCATCACTCAGTTGGAAGTCAGACTTGACTCTCAATTGGTGGTTTCCCAGCTCAATGGAGCTTATCAGGTGCGAAACCCTATCTTGTTATGTCATTTTTTGCAGGTTAGATTACTTGAAAGAAATTTTGATTATATTTCATTTAATCATATTCCACAAAATCAAAATTCATTAACGGATACATATGCGAACTATATCTTAGATTGGCACTCAACACACATTTTATAAAAATACATAACAAATACATTTTGAACACATGTAAATAACCAGGAGATACATACATACATACATATATATATATCTGTCCATAAGATAGGTCGAGTTTTGATCCTCAAATCCATTCACAACTGTATAAATATACAAAAATATACAAAATTTGGATCGTAATCCATAAAATATCCCTAGATCTAGGCCTGGTCACCGGCATCACCAGCATCATCAACTTCCTTAGCTGCAGCAGCCTCCTTAGATTCTATATAGACTAGCATGGCCTTGGCTACCCTCCTCATGAGGCGTATCTAGGTAGGTGCAATCCCTACAAAAAATTCTTGCATGATAGCAGGAATTTGCTCAATTTGTATGGTAGGAACTATTTGGGTCATCTTGGCCAGCTTCCCCTCGAGTACCCTCACTAAACCTTGATATTCACCTGCTACTGGTCGTACATACATCTTGGGGTGCCCATCAGGGTGTACAGGTCCAACATTTGCATTTTAAAACATTGAACTGGATCAAGACTCCTATACATATGTATATAACTTTATGATATAATTTATAAAAATTGAAAAACATAAAAATTAAATTACCTAGCTCTCCCTATACTCCTCCTGGAGGGAGGACGACATCATTGTCCCCTTGAAAGTCCAAACCAGAGTATGGAAACTACTCCAGTGCTGGAAATTGTCGTCCCCACCACACGTAGAAATTGTCATCATACACACTTTGAACTGATCTACCACCACCTTGGAGGAGGAAAACCTCTCCCCACTTGGTCAGTCTAGGCTGACCAGGAGAGAATGTTGGAAGTGGTACAACAGAGCTGATCGCAAGCGCTCTCTCAAAGAAGAAAGATACTAGAATGTTGTAATAACCAAAATTATTTCGATGTCCTTTCTTACAATTTGAGAGTTTCCTCCTCATGATCGGGATTATCCCTAAGCACAAATCAAATACAGTCCCCTATAAGCACTCTACAGCAACCCTCATTTGGTTTCGAGTGGTAATATGAATTGATGAAGATCCTACCACCCTCACTATAGTACTTATCAAAACCTGTAGTGAGAAGTTGGTAATATGCACAATGGGGATGCATGATCCCTTTTTCTGACTCCCTGGAACACAGTAGGTGTCCACATAGTCTTGGACACTCATGGGGTCACCGCCCCTGCTAGTGCCTTCGAGGTTCACAGGAGTACCCTTGCAAGACAAACCCGTAATGAAATATATATCTTCCACGCTTACCTCCAAGATCTCACCTTGAAGGTCAAAATCCCCGAGGTCATGTCCCAATAGCCAATCAAGTGTTTGAGCAAGTGGACATTGGCTTGCATGGGAGAAGTGCAGAATAATTTCAGTAACCCACTTTGCTGTAATAGTGGGGGCACTATGGAGGGCTTCTCGGTCCATCTCCTCATTTTCTCACTCCCTCCATTCCAAAACCATGATTGAACCTGCCATTTTGACCAGTATTTAACATTAGAATCTATTAAAATTCATTCAATTTTGGCCATACTTTACTTTTCCTATGTCGCGCAGTACACGTGACTGTCTTTTAGACAGGTCATGTGTGACATGCGAGTTTCCTTTGGGCTGGTCATGTGTATAACGCATGTACATGACTGTAAAAGTCGCCTACTCGCGTGTACCGCGTGGCCTCCAGAGGGTAGGATCAAACATCACAATTTTGTATAAAAACAAAAATTAAAAGGGTTGAAATGGAAAAGAAGAGAAAGCTAGCTTACCTGGTAATTGCGGAATTCGAAATAATCTATCGATTTGTCCACAATGAGCAATCTAAGCAAGAGGTAAAATGTTTCCAAATTTGGTAAAAAATTGAAATAGTATGTTTGATTTCTTTTTTTGAACTATATATAGAAAAAATTTCAATTTTTGGGTTTTTAACCTATAGTTTGAATTTTTTTATATGATTGAACTAATACCATGTCCTTTTTTCTAAAGCAACATGTTCAAGGTCGTTAAAAGTTGTTATGTGCTCATAT
Organism: Pseudotsuga menziesii; assembly: GCA_001517045.1. Lineage (NCBI taxonomy): Eukaryota > Viridiplantae > Streptophyta > Pinopsida > Pinales > Pinaceae > Pseudotsuga > Pseudotsuga menziesii. The sequence continues at coordinate 110,972 of LPNX010254911.1, read as the reverse complement.
AAGGTAGGATTTTGGTCCTCCATGTGCATTTTTTCATCTATACCTAATCCGCTTTTGACTCTAGGATCACTTTTTTGATAATATACTATGGTGTTTAACCATTTTTACCTCGTCTACATCATTGTTCTTCCATGGATAGGGCCTTCCTTCCATGAGTACCCTAGTTTAGAACACTTTGTCGTCTTTTGGTACTCATGCCGCATTTGTCATAGGTTTAGGGGAGCCTTCTTAGCTATTTTTCACGCCAAATTGAACCTCATCTTGGTCTCTTTTTACAAGATATCCCCCTTTATAAGGATCCCCGCCCTTATGGAGTTTCTTTAGTCCCAGGTTTGACTCCTCAAAATAGACTTGACTACCGAATAAACTTGTCCATTCAGGCTCATTAAAAATATGTGAATAGGCATCCACATTGGTGGTAGGTTATCGCTTTTTCGGACCATGTGGAATAATACGAAAAGGGAACAATCTCTTTTTTTCGAAATTGAGAAGAGTATTCTCAGGTATAGGTTTATCGCTTTTCCGGACCTGAGGGACTAAAATTACGGAAAAGGAGCGCCCGATATGAGCTTATTTTTCTATTTTTCGTGCTCTGGACCTAAACATGAAAAAGATTTCGAGCATACTTCATGTCTTTGTCATGCTCGTTAACCTAAAGAACAAAACATCGAGTTTACTGTTGTAAGCCCCATTTCTTGTAATCAAATGGATCTTTCCGAGTGATCTTTCATTCCTTCACACTCATAAAAATCAAGCTATAAGCTTCTTTTGAAGAGGCGTTGGGTAGGTGGTAATTTGACCTTTCTCGAACCTTCCTAACTAAGTATGAAAAAGGTGTGCCTTACTTCTTCGGAAGCTAAGAGAGTTCTTCTGTTGATTGTTTTATACTTTTTCGGCCTCAAGACACTAAATTGTACGAAAAAACACCCCCCTGGAGTCATCTTTGTATTTTTCAGAATCTCAAAATATGAAAACACCAAACGAGCATGTACTAGTTCGGGCTCATAAAATCCACGAATCAGTACCATTATCAAACATTATTCTCTCTCCTCTTCAAGCTTGTAAAAAATGAAGAGAGACCTAAGTTGACTTTCCTGGACTGGTTAAAATTTAACAGGAAAGATAAGGAAGAAGTACTCTCTTTGGGTTATAAACAGTGGCAGCATGTTCTCCTTGAACATGGCAATCTATGAACTTTCCAATACTCATGTTACTTCAAGTTTTATTACTCCTCAAATTGTCCTTTATACTTCGAGTTCAGCTATTACTTCGAGTTTTATTACTCCTCAACTTGTCCTTTATACCTAGGGAATCTAATCATGTCTTCTACATGACATATAATTCTAGTTGTCCTATCTGCAAGTTAAAAGCTGCTTGGTTCATCTCTGTGTCGTGCTCATTGTTCAAGGATCTATCCCTGCATCTGGATATTATCCTGATCCCATCATTATCCTATTTGAGTGTTACTTGTGTCTACCTTCGTGTATCCATTTCCTAGTCACTCTTGTGATCCGTTGGAGGATCCATTTCCTTCCTCATCATAGTATGGTTTCTCATCAGCACTTCCTGAAGACGAAGACCTAGAGTTTTGACGATGGTACCTTAGGATTCACTACCATTATTGGTGAACCCCTTTGCTTCAGTTGTTAGTTTTTACCTATTGACTGACACTCTGTTGACTTCCTTCCATGTTTGACTTCAGCACATTTATTCACATGGCTTGGATTGTACTGGTTCCTTTGGATTTCGATGAAGACCTTAGGTTCACACCTATAACCTAAGTTGCACAAGATTGTGTTATGTTCAGCTACACAACTTCCAAATTTTGAAGACTCGTCATTGTATATTGTGGCTTAGAGCCACCTTTGTAATATATGTGGTATTGTACCTATATCATATGATGTAATCAAATATTGTAAAGGAGCTAGTGTTTCAGTATATTGAACATGGAATCCTCAGATATTATTTTGTATATGACATCGATATGTATTTGTTTTAGGTACTTCCTCTGCTTCCCTGGACATTTGAGTTCTCCAAGATAAATATTGTATTGTATTTCGGCCATCTCTTCTCTCTGACCTCACACATTAGGGGGCATCTGTTATCAACCAAAATGACACTTCTCCATCCGAGTGCTGACATTCATTACGTCGATACACAAAAAGACAAGTTGAAATGAAGTAGACAAAACACTATAGATGTGCATGACCATTGATGCATAATCTATAGACCAACTTCATATATTTTTATTCTGAGATTAGGGTTGCACACACGACTATTTGCATTGAAACCCGCGTGTACCTTGAATACGCAAGTTTCCTTTGATCAAGGAGCGTGTCACACACGCTTTTCCTATCTACAAACTCGTGTGTACCTTAATCCAATATTAAAAAATATAAATCATGATTTTTCGAGATCAGTTGAACCTTAATCCATAACTATCTCAACTGTCTCAACCATCCTAACCTTCGAAACTACTCCATTTTTCCATGTATAAATAGAGGCCTTGGGATAGGGCTAATGAATCATTGTTTGAAGAGAAAAGTTATGCTGGTGGTATACCTTCAGAGTCTTGAAGAAGTAGAACTCAGTGTCCTCGGTTGCAGAGGAGTCCTTATGTCAAAAGCTGGGTTGTAATCTCACCTATTCAATGTTTGTTAATAAAGAGAATTCTTCTTCCAATATTTGTATTGTGCTTTCTCATGTATATTGGTTTATGAATGATGTCAATTATGTTATTAATATCTATTTCACTAAGAAATATATGTGAGATATTGCTTGAAGAATTGGATCTTTGCAGGTGAAGAGGAACAACCCTAGAAGCTTTGGAAGGGATTGAAGCAGGAGAAGACAAAGCTTGGATCAGCCGTCATAAAACAGGTAAGCCAAACTCTCTTCCTATTCCTATTTCATTTTCTGTAAAAGTTGATTGTTTGCAAGTGTCTTAGTAAGTTGGTAACCCCAGACCCTAGGTTACAAGAGTGCATTGTCCTGAACAACACAAGGATAATCCCTAGGATTTATGCAGCACTAGAGGATCGTCAGGAAGATCATCGGTCAATTGTGGTTGATGTTGTAGGTAATATTGTTGAGCAATTTGTTTTTGTTTTGTTTGACCCTGGATCTACTCACAATTATATTACTCCTAAAGTATTTGAGATTTGTGCTTTTAAGAAGTTAAAGCAAGGCAAGTCATGGTTAGTCCAACTAGCCACTAGAACCAAGAGAAAGGCTAGTGAAATGGTAAAGAAAATGTTTATTGGTTATGAATGAATTGGCCACTGGTGTATATCTGAATGTTCTACCACTGGGTTCTTATGATGTTCTCATTGGAATGGATTGGTTAGAATCTCACACAGTAAATCTTGGTTGTTATAATAAGACTTTTGAGTGCTTGGATGAAGAAGGAAACCTAAGAGTTGTAAGAGGCATTCCTAAAGTGATTTTCCTCAGGCATATTTCAGAAATGCAACTGAAGAAGTTTTATAGGAAATGTTGTAGAGTGTATGCAACTCATGTGTTGGAGGTAGCAGAGAATGAAACTCCTAGGTTGGGGGACTTTAATGTTTTGTAGGAATTCATGGATGTTTTTACTGATGAGATTCTTGGACTTCCTCTAAAAAGGGATATTGATTTTACAATTGAACTTGTGCCAGGATCAGCACTAGTGTCTAAGACACCCTATAGGATGAGTACACCAGAGATGCTTGAGCTGAAGATGCAGCTACAATAGTTGTTGGAAAAGAAGTATGTCAGACCAAGTGTGTCCCCTTGGGAATCACCTATGTTCTTTGTGAAGAAGAAATATGGCACACTCAGATTGTGTATTGATTACAGGCAACTGAACAAAGTCACAGTAAAGAATAAGTATCATTTGCCAAGGAATGATTACTTCTTTGATCAAATGAGAGGAGAAAAGGTGTTTTCCAAGATTGACTTGAGGTCTGGTTACCATCAAGTAAGGATCAAGGGTGAAGACATTCATAAGACATCCTTCAGAAGAAGGTATGGACACTATGAGTTTGTAGTGGTGCCATTTGGTCTCACAAATGCACCAGTTACCTTTATGTACCTTATGAACAGTGTTCTCAGCAAGTATCTAGACAAATGTTTTCTTAACTTCCTTGATGGCATTCTCATTTATTCTAAGAACGAGGAAGAGCATGAAGAATATCTAAGATCGGTATTGCAAGTGCTCAGAGAGCATAAGTTGTATGCAAAGTTTAGAAAATGTGAATTTTATAAAGATAAGATTCATTATTTGGGTCACATCATTTCAGAGGAGGGTATATCTGTAGACCCTGAAAAGATTGAAGCCATTATGAATTGGCCTACTCCAAGAAATGTGACAAATGTAAGATCTTTTATGGGGATTGTTGTATACTATAGGAGATTCATTAAGGGATTCTCTAGATTGCACATCCTATCACTTCCTTGTAGAGGAAGGGGATAAAGTTTGAATGGAAACCAAGGTGTGAAGAAAGCTTCCAATGATTGATGGATCTTCTCACAAGTGCACCAATCTTGAAGATTGCAGACCCAGAGAAATATTTTGTGGTGTGTACTGATGCATGTGGTCAAGGACTTGGATGAGCTCTTATGCAAGACAACCACATGGTATGTTATGAGTTAAGAAAGTTGAAGGATCGTGAGAAAAACTATGCCACTCATGATTTAGAACTTGCAGCCATAATACATTCTCTCAGGATGTGGAGGCATTATTTATTGGGCAGAAAGTTTGAGTTGAGGACAGACCACTATGGTTTGAAATATTTTTTTGATCAGCCTACTCTAAATGCTAAGCAAGCTAGATGGTTGGAATTTTTGTGTGAGTTTTATTTTGAGATCAAACATATAAAAGCGAAATAAAATAAAGTGGTTGATGCACTCAGCAGGAAGGTGCATGAAATGCACTTGGCATCTCTTAATATTTTCCAATCAGATTGAGACAACAAATTATTGATCATGCTGTTGAAGATGAATTCTATGTGTAGTTACAAGACAAATTGCAACAACAAAACCTTGAGAAGATGTATGAGGGATATAAATTGGAAGAACATGGACTTTTTACCTTTAAGAACATAATTTATATTCCAAATGTAGCAGATTTGATGAGGGTAGTTATGGATGAGATCCATCATACTCCATATTCTGGTCATCCAGGATATCATAAGACAATTGCTACGACCAGAAAGAATTATTTTTGGCCAAGAATGAAGACGGACATTACTGAGTACATTTAGAAGTGTATGAAATGTCAGCAGGTGAAGGCTGAGGATCAACACCCAGCAGGGTTGTTGCAACCTTTGGCAGTTCCAGAATGGAAATGGGAAGTTATTTCCATGTATTTTATTACAGGATTTCCAATGACTTGGAGACAACATGATTCCATCATGGTTGTGGTGGAAAAGTTGACAACGGTAGCGCATTTTATACCGGTCAAGTCTACTTATAATACTGATGGCATTGCAAAAATATTCAAGAAGGATATTTTCATATTGCATGGATTTCCTAAGGCAATAGTCTCTGATAGAGATCTTAAGTTCACTGCCAATTTTTGGAAGGGTTTGTTTGCAGATTTGGGTACCAAGTTGAATTTCATCACTGCCTACCATCCTCAGACTTATGGAAGGACAGAGAGATTGAATCAAGTGTTGGAGACATGCTTTGAATGTATGTGATGGACAAGCCATCCAAGTGGGAAGATTATTTACACTTAGTAGAGTTTGCTTATAATAATGGACAAAAAGCATCCTTGGGGATGAGTCCTTGTGAAGCTTTGTATGGAAGAAGGTGTAGGACACCTATGACATGGGATAATCCAGTGAACATAATTGTACTTGGTCCGGAATTGCTCAAGGAGATGGAGCAGGAGGTTGCAAGGATCAGGCAGAATCTGAAAGCAGCCCAGGACAGACAGAAAATATATGCAGATAAGCATAAAGTGGATAAAAAGTTCAGTGTTGGGGATCATGTTTACCTCAGAGTGAGGGAAATGAAGAGTTCCCTGAATTTTGGAAGTTGTGCCAAGTTTTCTCCTAGATATTGTCAGTGGTTTGAAGTGCTTGAGAGGATAGTGCTTGTTGCATATATACTTGCATTTCCTGCTAGCACTAGGGCTCATAATTTTTTTCACATTTATTTGCTTAACAAATATGTACATGATCCTAACCATGTGATTGATTGGGATGTGATTCAGGTGGAACCTAAGGGAGAGTTCCAAACTGAGCCACTGTGCATCCCCAATAGGAAGGTCACAATGTTGTGAAATCGATCTGTTGGACAAGTAAAGGTGCAATGGGATCACTACAACCCTGAAGAGGCTACATGGGAGCTAGAGGATGCCATGCAATTTGCGCATCCATTTTTGTTTAATTTTGCGGAATACTGACAGCGGTGCCAGTGTAGCATTTTGTTTAAGATGATAAAGCATTGAGGACAGTGCTGATTGAAGGGGGATGGGATTGTAATACCCCAGTTTTGACTCCATGGTATTTAATTGTACATGCTGTAAATATTATATGAAAATCATGGCGAAGAGCTCAAGGCCAAGGCCCTACCATTGATTGATGTTTTGTGGATAGGTGATCAAGGTTGATACCTATGTTTTGGTGCTAAATCAAGCACAATATATATCTTGATATATATCATGTAAATGTACAAAATTAATATAATACCACAGCTAGCTATGGGACTGGAAACGTTAAAGAGACGGGGGCTGTTGATGTATTTGTAACTTCAAAAGATATTATGATTTATATTACTATTATATGTTTTTGTACCCCCATTGGTGATGTGTGTTACCCCTTTAAGAGATGTCTAAATTGTGTCTATACCTTGAGGTACAACATTTGTTGTAAGTGAGGGTAGTAGTCCCTAGTGTAACATCATGTAATATGTAATTGTGGTCTCTCAAGAAGAAGTGGGCCCCATGTGAGATGACATGTAGGCTCGAGTCTTATATTTGGTCAGTGCCTTGAAAGGGTATAAATAGGGAGGTGCTCTCCCTCATTTATACACACCTCACATACTCTTTAAGGAATTTTGATAGAGAGAGAGAGAGATAGTCGCAGGAGGAGAGAAAGATAGCTGTTGAACATTTCTTATTATTGCTTTTGATCATCTTACTATTCTGAAGAAGTTTGCGGGGTTTTCTCCTTTATGGTTTCCCAGATGAAAATATTTGTGTATTATGCATCTCTTACATTTTATGCATTTTGTTGTACTTCCTATTCTTTCAGATAAAGATCAAAGATAATTAATCAGATCTTAAGGAAATCTAACATGGTATCAGAGCCTCTCTAAAAGAAGGCACTCTCACAATTGCAAGAACTAGGGATTCCTAGTTAAAGGTGTTCTCTCCACGGATCATCAAGAAATGAGGGATAGGCTAAATTGCCTCAATAGGGTGCATCTATTAATGGTATCATTTTATGAATCACAGAAGTTTCAATGTACAGCTGAAATACAATTGCAATGGCAGCTAATGGAAATTAGGGTTTCATGCCTGAAAACCATAGAATATTAAATTTAGTAATCCTAGAATGTTCGCTATAACGCAATATTGGAGAAGGATCAGACGCCAAAATTTTTACAAGCCGAAGAGAAATTTGTGTTGTACATTGTGTAAAACTTTCAGCCTCAAATTCACTACACTTCAGGAGATATGGTTCCTCCAAATCAGGGTTCCAGCCTCCTCCAGAATACAGTCATAAACAGATGACCTAGGGAGATTTGCTATATCTCGTGATATGAAAGTCCAAACGAAATTTTGAAAAATGTTCCAGGCATGAAATAGAATTTAGTTTATGTGTTAAGTGTTTCAAACCTAGAATGTAACACAGTGACACATGGCAGTCCGTACAAGTTTTCTATGTTGAATAATCCCAGAAACAGTCACCTTGGTAAACATGGCATAAGTCCCACTTGGAGAATCCATTTCTACTCTAACCTATGGGGTTGGAAAGAATACTTATTAAGATATCAAAGTGAGAAGTTTTAGACCTTAAGTATCCGAACCTTGGGAGATATAGCAGAAGCAATATCAGTCATTTCTATAGAAGAAATTGAAAAACTAGGGCTTCCTGTTTTGGGAGCTTCCCTCCATTGTTTTCAGAAAAGAAGTACATTGGACATCTCACCTTGAAGAGGCCCATATTTATATCCAATAATAAGTTTAAAATTCCAAGTTTTGAAATTTAGCGTTTCTCTGACAAACCCTAGATCAGCAAGCTCCAGAACCACGACAGACACCTCAAATCAGACCTCCATGATCCTTGAAGAAATTGACATGGATCAATATTTAAGTAAGAAAGCTCTAGGAGCCAGAGGGAGATGAGGCTAAGGCTAGAGCCAAGAGAATCATTGCAGATTCTATTAAAGATCGTCTCATCTCTCATGTGTCATCCTTGAAGACACCAAAATGAAGTGTTCGATGCTATGACAAAGTAATCCCAAGATCATGGGATTCATTCATTCGAGGAATGCAGGCCAAAAGGAAGTGATTAACTTTAGCAGACTCTAGGGAGAGTGCACACAAGAAGAAGTTCGACTCATAATAAAAGAAGAGAAGATAGGAGCAACTGAAGATCTAGCTCTCACGATTCAAAGAAGATCCCTCAAACGATGAGGAATACGAAGAACTCAATTCTTGAAGAACCTCTTATCCATCTTAACATTTGGATAAGAAATGATGATGTTATGAATGTAGAATATGATGAAGCTGAAGGTTCAAGGAGTCTTCCCATGAAACAAATAAAGATAAGTATTCAATTGTCATTTTATGATATTGTTTGGTTATGCATTTGTTTATATAGAGTTGATGTGTTATGCATGTTTGAGTAGTTTCATTTATATTACTGAATTGCACATGATGGGTAAAAATTCAATGATGTTGTACAACATTCCATTACTACTTATCTAGATTGAAACTTCTTTGTTGGAATATTAAGAGTAGTACACACTCTTAATAACATTAGGGTAGAATGCATCTAGAAATTATTGTATGTATACATGATATGGATGAATGTTGTAGCATTGGATAAAATAGTCGCATGGCTATGTGACATATATTTGTCACTATTAATACGTGTTGGAAATTATGATATGTTTCTAATAATGCAAATGAACTTGACTTGTAGATCATTCCAAAGAACAAGTAAGGACTGTTCAGAAGAGGAACCTAAAGCTTCTCGAGTCAAAGACACCATAGCAGAAGAAAGAGCTTCAGAAGAATATAAATAGAACGGTAGATAAAGAATAATCCAAGATCAGGAATAGTATGACGAGACTTCCAAAGAAACAAAGAGGCCTCAGACACACTCTAGTTATGTGACACTTTTGAGCGACATCATTAATGCAAAGCCTTCCAACTATGAAGAAGTAGCCAAGAAGAAAGGGAAGGATAGCACCATTTCAAGAAGAATGATGTCTAGGATGCGGTATCAAGACCTGAAGGGAAGTCCATAGTGTCTTCCATATGGATCTACAAGATCCAGCATGTAGTAGATGGTAGCATCGTGGAATACAAGGAAATATTCGAAGCACAAGGCTTCTCACAGAAGGAAGGCACATACTATGAAGAGAAATTTGCATCAATGATGTGGTACACTTCCATTATATCCATACGTACAAGTATGAGATGGGAGATACATCAACTAGCATCAAGGTAACATTCTTGAATGATGTAGTCAAGGAGGAAGTATACGTAGAGAAGCCACTGGGAGTTGAGACACATGACATGAATACTCATGTGTGCAAATTAAAGAAGGCATTGTACAAGAACAGAGATGGGTGCGGGAAGAAATTTTAAACAAATTTAAATATGGAGAATCTTGGTATCCAGTGACCCTAGATGGATACAAAGAATATTAGTAGCAGAGGAAGATACTTGTCACTCTAATACAGAATGTTTCAATACATAGAGTACGAAAGGCAGAGGAATAATGATGCTCCGCTTCAGAGTGAGTGATTGCAGAAGATCCTAAGATTCGACATGGTACGACAGGATGGACAGCTTACTGCTGGCTCTAGGATTTACTGGGAGTAATGCAGATTCCAACATTTACTTCAAGGTTGAAGAGGGTGTTACCTCCTAACTGGTAGGGGTAAAATTCAAACCCGTAGGGTGTTGTCGCCCAAAACTGGCACGTGGGTGCCGAAAGCTCAAACCGCGGGCGCGCCGGCCCGGCAACAACTTCTTGAGAGAGAGGCCAATGTCACCACACCTTCTCTCTCCTCGCTTCAGGCTGGTTCTTCTCCAGCTCTAGGGGGGTTTCCCTAAGTTCGGATTCTAAGGCAGGTGTAGGTGAGGGCAGGGTGATCTAAAGAGGCTGCCTTAGAGAAACTCGGGTAGAATGGACTGCCTTAAGAGATGTCTAAATTGTGTCTATACCTTGAGGTACAACATTTGTTGTAAGTGAGGGTAGTAGTCCCTAGTGTAACATCATGTAATATGTAATTGTGGTCTCTCTAGAAGAAGTGGGCCCATGTGAGATGACATGTAGGCTCGAGTCTTATATTTGGTCAGTGACTTGAAAGGGTATAATTAGGGAGGTGCTCTCCCTCATTTATACACACCTCACATACTCTTTAAGGAATTTTGATAGAGAGAGAGAGAGATAGTCGCAAGAGGAGAGAAAGATAGATGTTGAACATTTCTTATTATTGCTTTTGATCATCTTACTATTCTGAAGAAGTTTGCGGGGTTTTCTCCTTTATGGTTTCCCAGATGAAAATATTTGTGTATTATGCATCTCTTACATTTTATGCATTTTGTTGTACTTCCTATTCTTTCAGATAAAGATCAAAGATAATTAATCAGATCTTAAGGAAATCTAACATGGTATCAGAGCCTCTCTAAAAGAAGGCACTCTCACAATTGCAAGAACTAGGGATTCCTAGTTAAAGGTGTTCTCTCCACAGATCATAAAGAAAGGAGGGATATGCTAACTTGCCTCAATAGGGTGCATCTATTAATGGTATCATTTTATGAATCACAGAAGTTTCAATGTACAGCTGAAATACAACTACAATGGCAGCTAATGGAAATTAGGGTTTCATGCCTGAAAACCATAGAATATTAAATTTAGTAATCCTAGAACGTTCGCTATAATGCAATATTGGAGAAGGATAAGATGCCAAAATTTTTACAAGCCGAAGATAAATTTGTGTTGTACATTGTGTAAAAATTTCAGCCTCAAATTCACTACACTTCAGGAGATATGGTTCCTCCAAATCAGGGTTCCAGCCTCCTCCAGAATACAGTCATAAACATATGACCTAGGGATATTTGCTATATCTCGGGATAGGAAGGTCCAAACGAAATTTAGAAAAATGTTCCAGGCATGAAATAGACTTTAGTCTATGTGTTAAGTGTTTCAAACCCAGAATGTAACACAGTGACACATGGCAGTCCGTACAAGTTTGTTATGTTGAATAATCCCAAAAACAGTCACCTTGGTAAACACGGCATAAGTCCCACTTGGAGAATCCATTTCTACTCTAACCTGTGGGGTTGGAAAGAATACTTATTAAGATATCACAATGAGAAGTTTTAGACCTTAAGTATATGAACCTTGGGAGATACAGCAGAAGCAATATCAGTCATTTCTATAGAAGAAATTGAAAAACTAGGGCTTCCTGTTTTGGGAGCTTCCCTCCACTGTTTTCAAAAAAGAAGTACATTGGACATCTCACCTTGAAGAGGCCCATATTTATATCCAATAATAAGTTTAAAATTCCAAGTTTTGAAATTTAGGGTTTCTCTGACAAACCCTAGATCAACAAGCTCCAGAACCACGACAAACACCTCAAATCAGACCTCCGTGATCCTTGAAGAAATTGACTTGGATCAATATTTAAGTAAGAAAGCTCTAGGAGCTAGAGGGAGATGAGGCTAAGGCTAGAGCCAAGAGAATCATTGCAGATTCTATTAAAGATCGTCTCATCCCTCATGTGTCATCCTTGAAGACACCAAAATTAAGTGTTCGATGCTATGACAAAGTAATCCCAAGATCATGGGATTCATTCATTCGAGGAATGCAGGCCAAAAGGAAGTGATTAACTTTAGCAAACTCTAGGGAGAGTGCACACAAGAAGAAGCTCGACTCGTAATAAAAGAAGAGAAGATAGGAGCAACTGAAGATCTAGCTCTCGCGATTCAAAAAAGATCCCTCAAACGATGAGGAATACGAAGAACTCAATTCTTGAAGAACCTCTTATCCATCTTAACATTTAGATAAGAAATGATGTTGTTATGAATGTAGAAGATAATGAAGCTGAAGGTTCAAGGAGTCTTCCCATGAAACAAATAAAGATAAGTATTCAATTGTCATTTTATGATATTGTTTGGTTATGCATTTGTTTATATTGAGTTGATGTGTTATGCATGTTTGAGTAGTTTCATTTATATTACTGAATTGCACATGATGGGTAAAAATTCAATGATGTTGTACAACATTCCATTACTACTTATCTAGATTGAAACCTCTTTGCTGGAATATTAGGAGTAGTACACACTCTTAATAACATTAGGGTAGAATTCATGTAGAAGTTATTGTATGTATACATGATATGGATGAATGTTGTAGCATTGGATAAAATAGTCGCATGGCTATGTGACATATATTTGTCACTATTAATACGTTTTGGAAATTATGATATGTTTCTAATAATGCAAATGAACTTGACTTGTAGATCATTCCAAAGAACAAGTAAGGACTGTTCAGAAGAGGAACCTGAAGCTTCTCGGGTCAAAGACACCATAGCAGAAGAAAGAGCTTCAGAAGAATATAAAGAGAACGGTAGATAAAGAATAATCCAAGATCAGGAATAGTATGACGAGACTTCCAAAGAAACAAAGAGGCCTCAGACACACTCTAGTTATGTGACACTTTTGAGCGACATCATTAATGCAAAGCCTTCCAACTATGAAGAAGTAGCCAAAAAGAAAGGGAAGGATAGCACCATTTCAAGAAGAATGATGTCTAGGATGCGGTATCAAGACCTGAAGGGAAGTCCATAGTGTCTTCCATATGGATCTACAAGATCCAGCATGTAGTAGATGGTAGCATCGTGGAATACAAGGAAATATTCGAAGCACAAGGCTTCTCACAGAAGGAAGGCACATACTATGAAGAGAAATTTGCATCAATGATGTGGTACACTTCCATTATATCCATACGTACAAGTATGAGATGGGAGATACATCAACTGACATCAAGGTAACATTCTTGAATGATGTAGTCAAGGAGGAAGTATAAATAGAGAAGCCATTGGGAGTTGAGACACATGACAGGAAGACTCATGTGTGCAAATTAAAGAAGGCATTGTACAAGCTCACAGATGAGTGTGGGAAGAACTTTTAAACAAAGTTAAATATAGAGAATCTTGGTATCCAGTGACCCTAGATGGATACAAAGAATATTAGTAGCAGAGGAAGATACTTGTCACTCTAATACATAATGTTTCAATACATAGAGTACGAAAGGTAGAGGAATAATGATGCTCCGCTTCAGAGGGAGTGATTGCAGAAGATCCTAAGATTCGACATGGTATGACAGGATGGACAGCTTACTGCTGGCTCTAGGATTTACTGAGAGTAATGCAGATTCCAACTTTTACTTCAAGGTTGAAGAGGGTGTTACCTCCTAACTGGTAGGGGTAAAATTCAAACCCGTAGGGTGTTGTCACCCAAAACTGGCACGTGGGTGCCGAAAGCTCAAACCGCGGGTGCGCTGGCCCGACGACATCTTCTTGAGAGAGAGGCCAATGTCACCACACCTTCTCTCTCCTCGCTTCAGGCTGGCTCTTCTCCAGCTCTAGGGAGGTTTCCCTAAGTTCGTATTTCTAAGGCAGGTGCAGGTGAGGGCAGGGTGATCTAAAGAGGTTGCCTTAGAGAAACTCGGGTAGCAAAAAGGAAAATGATTCGGATTGAAGGGCAAGAAGGGAAGGGAGGATCAGTCCTCGAGGGAAAGGCCAGTGCCAGTATCAGAAGGGTGAATGGAGTCAGAAGGAGACTCAGAAAGGCTTTGCGTTTTGCAGAAGGGAGATCAGGCTGGTCCATTCCATAATCAAAGGCCAGGAGAATGGAAGTATAACTGACTACTTTACATTACTCCTAGACCTCCAAGAACATAACGAGGCCAAGCAACTTGGTAGCCGCAAATGCTTGCCCAACGTGCTAGATTGTTAGCCTTCTATGCCGGCTTAGTCTACTACTCATGAAAACACAAGACTACCACAGAGAAACCCAACATGTTCAAAAACTCAACATGATTTTCTTTATTAACTCTAGGGAAAAAATCCTTCGAACCCAAAAACTTCCCATCTCATTATAATGAAATGCTCTTTATAGGCTGAAAAGGTTCCTCAAAAATGAAAAATAATAATAAATAAAGTAGACATAGGATCCACTTTTTCTTGCCAAAATCACTCCTTAACTAATACATTTATTTAAAGTGTAACTAACACTTTATTAAGGAGCATTTATCTTTCTAAACATGAAACCAAAGATACAACCAAATAAAGGATCACCAATGACCATACTTCATTAATGAAACTTTTGCTCTAACGGTTCTAACTCACTCAAGCCAAACGATATGCCTAAAAAAGAAAAACGATCTTCTCAACAGTTGATTGTCTCATAGTGAAAACCGGACAGCTGCCACGTGGTGACGAAGATACCACGAAGCCTATCAACACTGATAGTGAAAACAGCGTGGTGGGCATTATTGATTTGGGCCGGGAATCTTGAAATTGATTTGATTACCAGACTGATAATCCCACGCGGCTGAGTGAAGGAAAATTACAAAAAGAGACTGATACTATGATCCGTGATCCGCTCCCACATTCGGCTGTCAAAAGTGAGAGCCAAGCTCCAAGATTTCAACGTGGCCACAAACGGCTCCAAGAACTCAATGTAGCCATGAAAATATATGCCCAGTGACGCGTGGGTAAAGAAGACTCATAAAAATGCTTACTTTACTCATTGAAACCGGCTGTGAAATGTGCATCAATTCATAAACTTGATTTACGGGCCAGACTGGACGATGCCCACAAAAAAAACCCGTGAAGAACTCCATGGCCTGTGTCACTGCGATTTGTCAAACTGATAAACAGCGCTGGCGTGTTTTATTATCTGCCCCACAGCTCACGAAGCTGCTGTAATTCCTTCATGCTTTCATGCATAGCTTCAATTTCAGATGTAAGAAATATTGGACTGTGCCAAACTCAACTCATGTCTGTGTTCTGTTAGCTTCTTCTCTAGGTCAGCTGCATGGTTACGAAGTGTTTCTCGTTCTTGCTCAAACGTGGTGTAGAAAGTACTGGTCTCATCATTCTTATCTTTCTTAAGGCAAATTACTTTTTCCTCAAGAAACTGTTTTTCACTTGCCAGTTTCTTACAGTTCTCTTGAGTTAATACCAGCTCATCTGACTTAAACCTTAATTCTTTCCGCAACATGTCTAGCAGCTAGCTGAGCCTCAAGGTTTTCAGCTTGCAGAGATCTTGCATGTTTTTTGTGGCATACTTTTTTATACTGTATCAGAAGTAAGTGTTCCTGTCCTTGCACAAGCCAATAGCTTCTGTTGGAGCAGCTTGATGGATTTTTCTCCTCCGTACAAAATCCCAGGCAGCATTCTTTTCAAATCTGGGCGACCTGTGCATAGTTTGGAACTTTCCTAACATTCAATCAGCAGTAAAACTCGAATTCTGAGAAGCCCTGGGGACAAGAAGAACAACAATGAGCAACCTAATCATCATTAGAAGCAAATCTGGGCTATTTCCGAGCACATTTGAGCATTTTAAAGGACTGTTCTGCACGGTTAAGCCAATTCTCAGCGCCGTTTGACCTTCATAGATCAGTGAGAAAGCATTCTAGGCATCCTGTGGGGGCAGTAAACAGTACTGTTATAGTGCTGGGAGTATTCATAGTAGCTAGCAGCTTAGTGGTCTTTGAACAATTTCTTGCACCTAAACACAAATTCCATATAATGCTGCATTGTCAGGAACCTTCAGTGAGAAGACAAAGGATAAATCATCTCGATTTGAGTGTTCCTGACCATACACAGCCTCATTAAGGTCACTCATCGATGGTGTCCTTACCATTAAGCGGGCCTTAACACCTCCAGGAAAGCAGAATGCAGGGAGATCCTTGCTCCTCATAGCTAGCCCCCCCCTTCCCTGGTGGATATTTAAAAAGAATCCTCTGAATTAGTACACCACTTGAAAAAACATCTTGAAAAATGTGCCCAGAGCTGAGTGCTGAAGCTACCAAATGGTGAAAACATAAACTGTACCCTGATACTTTCTGCTGCTCCTCATTTCCGTTTTGCTTCTGTAAATAGTGTTTTAAGCACTCAAGGAAAACCGAAAGTTGGTAAAAATGGCTGAACAACAGCACGGTGCTCATAATTAGGGGACTAAAGATGACTCACAAGTTTTGACGAAGGTAGATAGAATGGATACAGAATCTTGTGCTTTATCTAATGAGAATAACAGTCTGGTTTTCTCTGTTGAAGATGAGGACACTGAACTAAACATTGGTATTCCGCCGCCAAAAAAGCCAAGGATAGCAGATGACGATGATGTTATCAATGATATTTGTGCTGTTCCAATAACTAATGGAGCTGACTGTCAGCATAAAACAAATTGTATCGAGGAAGAGCTCAAATCTGAATCTGAACCTTTGTTGGTGAAGGATGAGATACATATATCTGAAGTTGATAAAGATGCCAAACTGAATTTGCTAGAAAAGAAGCTTATAGATTTCAGAGGGAAAATGTATCTTGCACCTCTTCCAACTTCCAACTGTAGGCAATCTTCCTTTTCGAAGATTGTGCAAAATTTTGTGTGCAGATATCACTTGTGGTGAAATGGCCATGTGCGCTAATCTTTTATAGGGACAAGCTTCCGAATGGGCATTGTTAAGACGACATTCCAGTGAAGATTTGTTTGGTGTACAAATTTGTGGTGCATATCCAGACATGGTTGCACATGCAGTGGAGCTAATTGAACAGGAGTGTACTGTAAATTTTATTGATATCAATATGGGATGTCCTCTAGACATTGTGGTGAACAAAGGAGCAGGTTCTTCTCTACTTACAAAACCTACAAGACTGCAAAACACTATTAAAGCTGCTGCTGGAATCATGGAAAAGCCTTTGACAGTTAAGGTGCGAACAGGCTATTTTGAAGGAAAGAATTGTGTCCACTCACTGATTCCAAATATCAGTAAATCGGGAGCAGCAGCTGTAACAATACATGGGCGAACTCGACAACAACGTTACAACAAGCTTGCAGATTGGGATTACATCTACCAGTATGCAAGACAAGCACCTAATGATCTGCAGGTTGTGGGAAATGGAGATATTTTGGCATACACAGTCATGGAGCAATCACGCGTTTCAGTTTGGCATCCGATTACTTAGAGAAGCATCATCATCAGTCCCTGAGCATCGTGGAGATTTGGGAGCAAATCACAGTTCCACTGCATCTCAGTATTGATCCCGTGGGCAGCCGATTTAAAACTCGACTTGTAGATTTCCAGTCAAAATCAGAACAAAGATCATCTCATCATTCGGGTCCACGGCTGGTCGCAGTTCTTATTGGCAGCCAAAAAAGCAACTAGAAACCCATATATCAAGCTTAGCTGGTTACAAGGAGGAACTTCGTCCACTGATAGCCGATTCAGGGTACTTTCGGCCAGTTTGCTGGAATGGACAGCCGTCTTCCCGTGGAGCTTTAGAACATGGTCGAACGCCGAGAAGGAATGAATTTCACACCGAATAAAGGCAGCCACTTGCGTTTTCTTTTGGTAGCTACGTGGATTGTGGGGCATCAAATGTCAATCCTAGTGTACAAATTTAATGTCACGTTTTGCTCACGGGACATCCTTGACGACTATTGGCGTTCCTCAGCATTCGCGTGGTGTGGAAGTACATAGCATGTAACCTGGTGGAATAACGGACCAACTCACCATTTTGAGTCCACGTTTCTGCTGGTAGCCGATTGCCAGCGTTTTCGTTGTAACGTAAAGCTTGGGCATGGGTATCTTCGCGTGGCTGCTTGAGCAATCAACGGTTTCATGCCAAATCCCACTTTTTTTTATTGACGGCGAGTTTATAGGTTATCGTTTGCATGAACAGGTCTGCTATCATGGGTCATTAGCAGCCACATGGACACTCTTTGTCACGTGGAGCTTTGAGTCGACTCCTTTTTGGCAACCGGGTGTTTTAATTATGAACTTTTTAGACTCATACGAATGGGCATCCTTGGATACATGGTAAACATGGATCTCTTTAAAATTTTGTTGAGGAGTCATCTAGTTAAAAGTGTTAGTTCCAACTATAAAGTGGAGTTGGTCATGATTTCATGATTCGATTCGGAGAAAAAGTGGATTCACCTTTTTCCATTTTTTCCTCTCAAATATTTTATTATTTATTTTTTCTTGTTGAAAATAAGAAGTAGAAAGTTTTGTCCCTATAAAGGGACAACTTTCCCTATTGTAAAGATGGAAGGTTTCTGGGCTGGGAGGATTTTTCCCCAGAGTTAATAAAGAAAATCATGTTGAGTTTTTGGACATGTTGGGTTTCTCTGTGGTAGTCTTGTGTTTTCATGAGTTGTAGACTAAGCCGACATAGAGGGCTAACAATCTAGCACGTTGGGCAAGCATTTGTGGCTACCAAGTTGCTTGTCACCGTTATGTTCTTGGAAGCCTGGGAGCAATGGAAAGTAGTCAGTTATACTTCTATTCTCCTAGCCTCTGATTATGGAATGGACCAGCTTGATCTCCCTTCTGCAAATTGCAAAGCCTTTCTAAGTCCCCTTCTGACTCCATTCACCCTTCTGATACTAGCAATGGCCTTTCCCTTGAGGACTGATCCTCCCTTCCCTTCCTGCCCATCAATCCGACTTATTTTCATTTTTGCTACCCGTGTTTCTCTAAGGCAGCCTCTTCAGATCACCCTACCCTCAACTACACCTGCCTTAGTGATCCTAACTTACGGAAACCCCCCTAGAGCTAGAGAAGAGCCAGCCTGAAGCGAGGAGAGAGAAGGTGTGGTGACATTGGCCTTCTCTCTCGAGAAGTTGTCGCCGGGCTAGCGCGCCCGCGATTTGGGCTTTCAGCATCCGCGTGCCAGTTTCGGGCGACAACATTTTGGCGTCGTCGCCGGAGACAAAGTCCAGTTCCCGGATTTTGAAGACTATGCTTCATTGACATCTGTGGGAGATTACATTGCAAATTCTTCCTCTCACATGGCGACTCCATGAAGGGACAAAGCCCTTGTCCTATTACAGATTTGAAGATCCGATTGGGTGTAGAGGTGAGCACACTCATCAAAAGGCTTTCAAGCTCACCTTGGCGACTCCACAAGTTTGGTATGAGGTATGATTTAACACGTCTTTTCAAATTGAGTACCGCATTGTTTGATTTATGGAAGAACCGTGGGATATTTGGCACGATGCTTACAGCCCACTGGATTTCTCAAAATTCCATGGATTTCCTAATGAGTGCTACGACCCTGAGAAGGTGCATGATATTCTTCCCAAATTTCATGGAAATGATGGTGTTTCAGCCACCCATCATATTGTCTCTTTCTGCAAACTGATGGCTGATTTTAATGTTCATCATGAGGATGAAATTATGATCGTTTTTGCCATAACTTTGGTAAATGATGCAATGACCTGGTTCTGTGGTTTGTTGGATAAATCCATAGATTTAGTGGCAAATTTTTTCGAGAGGTTTCTCCTCCACTGGCACGATGGGATAGTAGATGAGATTGAGCAGCTTGCTAAAAAATATGATGCTCTCATCCCTAGGGTCCATCTTGAACTTGAGGAAGAGATTCATGAAAAACAACCCATGGAAGATCTGGTTGATGAAGCAGTGCAAGGACTCTTGGTTGAAAACATTACTGAAGAGCTTCCTGAGGTTGCTAAAGCAAAGAAAAATGAAGATACGGAGCTGCCTCAGATCTATGTCATTGAAAAAATTCCTAAACCACTCCATGCTGAATATTTGGACTTGCCTCAGGTTCATAATGTGATTGATGCAGATCAGCTCAAGCAGCCTTATAATGGAGGTTTATATGTGAGCCCTATCAATCAATGGATAGAGTCTTCTTGTGCATAGTTTGATTCTTTTTGGTATAATCTCTTGTTTCCTGAGAGTCTGATCATTTCAATTCAGCTTTATTCATGAGCAGATTGCAAGGCATAGCTATCTTATGATGAAAATATTTTTTCTTTCACTGACCAAGCACAGAAAAGGCGAACTTGGTATAGATAAGATGTTGGAATGACTCCATTACTTGTATGCATACACTTGACAGTGTCTAGATCCATGTTAAGTTAGGCAAGTAGGATGAATAAAGCTCCTGCGTGAGCATTTACATTATAAGTTCTATTTTGCTTATACATTTTTTCTGTAATAAAGTGTGGGATGTGAATGAAGCCATCCCATCACATTTTTCTTTCAAGTTGGTCTGCAAATACTCAAAGTCTGAGGTTCTCATGGGCTCTCTCCAAGAGCACATGTGCCCATGGAGCCAGATGTTACCTCCTAACTTGTAGGGGTAAAATTCAAACCCGCAGGGAAAAGGAAAACTGAAGTTGGTAAAAATGGCTGAATAACAACATGGTGCTCATAATCAGGGGACTAAAGATGACTCACAGGTTTCGACGAAGGTAGATAGAATGGATACAGAATCTTGTGCTTTATCTAATGAGAATAACAGTCTGGTTTTCTCTGTTGAAGATGAGGACACTGAACTAAACATTGGTATTCCGCCGCCAAAAAAGTCGAGGATAGCAGATGACGATGATGTTATCAATGATATTTGTGCTGTTCCAATAACTAATGGAGCCGACTGTCAGCTTAAAACAAATTGTATCGAGGAAGAGCTCAAATCTGAATCTGAACCTTTGTTGGTGAAGGATGAGATACATATATCTGAAGTTGATAAAGATGCCAAGCTGAATTTGCGAGAAAAGAAGCTTA
The DNA here is from genome assembly GCA_001517045.1 of Pseudotsuga menziesii. Classification (NCBI taxonomy): domain Eukaryota; kingdom Viridiplantae; phylum Streptophyta; class Pinopsida; order Pinales; family Pinaceae; genus Pseudotsuga; species Pseudotsuga menziesii. The sequence continues at coordinate 89,970 of LPNX010254911.1, read as the reverse complement.
TAGATTTCCGAGGGAAAATGTATCTTGCACCTCTTACAACTGTAGGCAATCTTCCTTTTCGAAGATTGTGCAAAATTTTGTGTGCAGATATCACTTGTGGTGAAATGGCCATGTGCGCTAATCTTCTACAGGGACAAGCTTCCGAATGGGCATTGTTAAGATGACATTCCAGTGGAGATTTGTTTGGTGTACAAATTTGTGGTGCATATCCAGACATGGTTGCACATGCAGTGGAGCTAATTGAACAGGAGTGTACTGTTGATTTTATTGATATCAATATGGGATGCCCTATAGACGTTGTGGTGAACAAAGGAGCAGGTTCTTCTCTACTTACAAAACCTACAAGACTGCAAAACACAATTAAAGCTGCTACTGGAATCATGGAAAAGCCTTTGACAGTTAAGGTGTGAACAGGCTATTTTGAAGGAAAGAATTGTGTCCACTCACTGATTCCAGATATCAGTAAATCGGGAGCAGCAGCTATAGCAATACATGGGCGAACTGGACAACAACGTTACAGCAAGCTTGCAGATTGGGATTACATCTACCAGTGTGCAAGACAAGCACCTGATGATCTGCAGGTTGTGGAAAATGGAGATATTTTGGCATACACAGTCATGGAGCATTCACGCGTTTCAGTTTGGCATCCGATTACTTAGAGAAGCATCATCATCAGTCGCTGAGCATCGTGGAGAGTTGGGAGCAGATAACAGTTCGACTGCATCTCAGTATTGATCCCGTGGGCAGCCGATTTAAAACTCGACTTGTAGATTTCCAGTCAAAATCAAAACAAAGATCATCTCATCATTCGGGTCCACGGCTGGTCGCAGTTCTTATTGGCAGCCAAAAAAGCAACTAGAAACCCATATATCAAGCTTAGCTGGTTACAAGAGGAACTTCGTCCACTGATAGCCGATTCAGGGTACTTTCGGCCAGTTTGTTGGAATGTACAGCCGTCTTCACGTGGAGCTTTGGAACATGGTTGAACGCCGATGGCAAAGGAATGAATTTCACGCCAAATAAAGGCAGCCACTTGCATTTTCTTTTGGTAGCTACGTGGATTGCGGTGCATCAAATGTCAATCCTAGTGTACAAATTTAATGTCACGTTTTGCGACGGGACAACTTTGCCGACCATTGGCGTTCCTCAGCATTCGGGTGGTGTGGAAGTACATAGCATGTAACCTGGTGGATTGACAGACCAATTCACCATTTTGACTCCACGTTTCTGCTGGTAGCCGATTGGCAGCATTTTCGTTGTAACGTGAAGCTTGGGCATGGGTATCTTCACGTGGCCGCTTGTAGCAATCAACGGTTTCATGCCAACAGGTCTGCTATCATGGGTCATTAGCAGCCACATGGGCACTCTTTGTCACGTGGAGCTTTGAATCGACTGTTTTTTGGCAATCGGGTGTTTTAATTTTGAACTTTTTAGACTCATAGGAATGGGCATCCTTGGATACATGGTAAACATGGATCTCTTTAAAATTTTGTTGAGGAGTCATCTAGTTAAAAGTGTTAGTTCTACCTATAAAGTGGAGTTGGTCATGATTTCATGATTCGATTGCGAGAAAAAGTGGATTCACCTTTTTCCATTTTTTCCTCTCAAATATTTTATTATTTATTATTTATTTTTTCTTGTTGAAAATAAGAAGTAGAAACTTACCTATAAAGGGGACAACTTTCCCTATTGGAAAGATGGAAGGTTTTTCGGCTGGGAGGATTTTTCCCCAGAGTTAATAAAGAAAATCATGTTGAGTTTTTGGACATGTTGGGTGTCTCTGTGGTAGTCTTGTGTTTTCATGAATTATAGACTAAGCCGGCATAGAGGGCTAACAATCTAGCACGTTGGGCAAGCATTTACGGCTGCCAAATTGCTTGTCGTCATTATGTTCTTGGAAGTCTGGGAGTAATGGAAAGTAGTCAGTTATACTTCCATTCTCCTGGCCTCTGATTATGGAACGGACCAACCTGATCTCCCTTCTGCAAAATTCAAAGCCTTTCTGAGTCCCCTTCTAACTCCATTCACCCTTCTGATACTGGCACTGGCCTTTCCCTCGAGGACTAATCCTCCCTTCCCTTCCTGCCCATCAATCCAACTTATTTTCCTTTTTGCTACCCATGTTTCTCTAAGCCAGCCTCTTCAGATCACCCTGCCCTCAACTGCACCTGCCTTAGTGATCGTAACTTAGGGAAACCCCCCTAGAGCTGGAGAAGAGCCAGCGTGAAGTGAGGAGAGAGAAGGTGTGGTGACATTGACCTTTTCTCTCAAGAAGTTGTCACCGGGCCAACGCGCCCACGGTTAGGGCTTTTAGCACCTGCGTGCCAGTTTCGGGGGCACAACAGGGGGAAGACCAGTGTTTCTCCTGTTATATTTTGATGACCTGTTCCTGACAGGAAAAGAGGAACTCATTAAAGATGCAAAAAGGAGACTTGCTGCCGAGTTCGAGATGAAGAACTTGGGTATGATACATGAAGGTGTGGCAGAGTGCGGATGGAATCTCCCTTGGACAAGGGAAGTATGCAATGGAGATCCTGAAGAGGTTCAAGATGATGGATTGCAAGGCCATAGCCACACCTATGGCATCAAACCTGAAGCTATTGAGTGATGCTTCATTAGAGACATTTAATGCCACGATGTATCATCAGATGATTTGTTTATTGATGTTCCTGACGAATACAAGACCAGACACATGCTTTGCTATGAACGATTTGATCCAGTTCCTGACGGATCCAAGACATGCTCACCTGGTTGTAAAGCATGCAGTGAGGTACTTGAAGGGTACAGTTGAGTATGGACTCAAGTATGATACGAATCAGAATAATAACCTACATGGCTATGTTGATTCGTATTGGTAGCACCACTGAGAAGAAGAACACCTTGGGTTGCTTCTCCAGTTGAGATCCAGTATGAGCTACTGGTTTGGCAGGATGTAATCCTGCATGACATTGAGTACAACCAAGGAAAATTATGTTTCCACTTGCTCGACTATTTGTGAGAGCGGATCAATGAAGCTCCATTGTGTACGTCAGATCGAGGTTCCTTCCAAGGTCAAGTGATGAGTTTGAGAGCCTTTCTGATATGGTGGCAGGCTAGGCCTCCCATGGTTTGATGTAACTGCAAATCCTTTCCGACATGGTGGCAGGTTGGGCCTCCCATGGTTGGATGTAACAGCTGACCCTTTCTGACATGGTGGTAGGTTGGGTTTCCCATGGTCGGATGTAAGTCCAGATCCTTTCCAACATGGTGGTAGGTTGGGCCTTCCATGATCGGATGTAAGTGTTGAGCCCTTCCGACATGGTGGCAGGCTGGGCCTCCCATGCTTGAATGTAAGTGCTGAGCCTTTCCAACATGGTGGCAGGCTGGGCCTCCCACGGTCGCATGTAAGTGCTGAGCCTTTCCAACATGGTGGTAGGCTGGGCCTCCCATGGTTAGATGTAAGTGTTGAGACCTTCCGACATGGTGGCGGGATGGGCCTCCCATGGTCGGATGTAAGTGCAGATCCTTTCCCCAGATGGTAGCAGGTGTGTCCTACCATGCCGGTGGATGTAAGTGCAGATCCTTTCCTCAGATGGTAGTAGGTGTGTCCTACCATGCTGGTGGATGTAAGTGCTGGAGCCTTTCCCGGATGGTAGTAGGTGTGTCCTACCATGTCGGTGGATGTAAGTGCCGGAGCCTTTCTCGGATGGTAGTAGGTGTGTCCTACCATGTCGATGGATGTAAGTGTTGAAGCATTTTCTCAGATGGTAGTAGGTGTATCCTACCATGCTGGTGAATGTAAGTGTTGTGTTATGTGTATCTAGGTTGTGCTCTGTGTGACGATGAGATGATGTGAAGATGATGAGGTAATAGTAGGGTACACAGGTATTGCACAACATGTAATTAGTCCTGGGATGCTCCTTTAGGTTTTTGCAGTGGCATATAATCAGTCCTGGGAGATCTTGCTTGTTTTGCAAGAGGCATGTAATAAGTCCTGAGATGTACCTACTTGATGGCTTGCTAGCAGAGATGATGAAGACCTGGAAGACGGATAGGCCTACATCCAGCATGAAAAAGGGCTGGCACTGTAGAAACTTCTGATGATAGATAGTATGGGACGATGATAAAATTATAAGAAGATGATGGTAGTAACTATGATGAAGATTCTATGACTCCGTGATGATGATGATGCAATGAAGACCTGACCAGATGCGTTGATGACTGTGTAGAGAAAGAATAACTTCCTAGTTAAGAGGGAGTGTTGATGTATTTGTAAATTCAGAAGATATTCTGATGTATATTATTATTGTATGTTGTTGTACCCCCATTGGGGATGTGTGTTACCCCTTTACGAGATGTCTAAATTGTGTCTAGACCTTGAGGTACAACCTCCGTTGTAAGTCGAGACCACAGTCCCCAGTGTAACATCATGTAATATGTAATTGTGGTCTCTATAGGAGAAGTGGGCCCCATGTGAGATGAAATGCAGGCTCGAGTCTTATATTTGGTCAGTGACTTGAAAGGGTATAAATAGGGAGGCGCTCTCCCTCATTTATATGCACCTCACATACTCTCTAAGGCATTTTGAGAGAGAGAGATAGTCACAGGAGGAGAGAAAGATAGTTGCTGAACATTTATTATTACTGCTTTTGATCATCTTACTATTCTGAAGAAGTTTGCGTGGTTTTCTCCTTTATGGTTTCCTCGATGAAAATCGTTGTGTCTTGTGCATCTTTTACATTTTATGCATTTTGTTGTACGTGTTATTCTTTCATATAAAGATCCTAGATAATCTACTCAGATCTTAAGAAAATATAACAGGGGCCTGATTCCACAAGGGATAGGGTGAGGAGTTAGTCAAACTCCTGAGCCAATAGGGTGTGACCAGATGTCAATGGGGAAACCGATGAACCCTTAGCTACATTTTTGTCCTTTGTCTTCAATCATCAATTTCTTCCAGAAGATGGTTGAGGCAATTAATGCCTTAGAAAGAGCAAGGCATGGCATTCTGATGGTTTTATTGAGCAAACCTGCAAGTATGTAGTTTGTAGAACCCATATTCTTGCTTCTGCAGGAAGTAAACCCATGTGGGAATGCGTGACCATTCCCTCATACCTGAGTCGCGCTAAACGTTGCGTGTATTATTCGCATTATGCATGTTGTTGGTTGAGGGGGCTAGGAGAAGGGTCGTGTTGTGTTTTATGTTCGTGGTTGTTCACCATTATAGCCTTATGTTGTCGCAGATGATTCGATCATTCTAATCTGTTGTTCATGCGAGTGGTTGGTGGTTCGACCATCCTGGGTTGCATACGTGTTTTTCCACGGTGCTGTCTGTGTGACATTGTGTTATGAAACCATGTTTCCTCTATGTTACAAAGTGGAGTCTGCAAGGCCGAGTTTCCTTGTGGATTGTTGTGTTGTGCATCCTTGTTTTGGTTTGAATACAAAGGAATGGAAGAGGCTAGAAAGGGCTGATAAACCTAGTGAAGAGAGGAACCTCACAAACAGATCAATAGGGTTGGTAAATCATTTATGCACACCCTGAAGAGAACTGGAAGGGAAAGTATGGTCTGAAGGACTGTGTAGTAGAGAAGGGAATACTTCCTGGTGTTGGGTAGTGCAGATACTGAGGATGCCAAGCCATATCTTGTGTAGGTACCCATGGCTCTGTGGTTGAGCTCACTAGCTTATAAATTCTACCTCTACATTGTCTTAGCAACCCGATAAGCCTAGCGGTTAGTTGGTTTGGTTGTGTCTTGTGATGTTTTGGCTTGTTTCCTAGTGTCATGTGAAACCCAATGGTATGTTGGCTTGGATGGATAGTCTGTGAAACCCAGCAGTGTGTTGGCTTGATTGTGTGAGTATGTTTGGTAGTGTGTAAGCTTGTTGTTTTCAATAGTTCCTTGTGGAAATCATGCTCATCATGTGCTCATCTTGGGGGTGGCAGTGTGTTGAGAGATTAATGAACACACTAGCCTACAGTTGGTTGTAACGTTGCAGTGATATAGCTAGTTGCAGAACAACTTAATCATCAAGATAAGTATTCTCTGTTATTCTTGTTTAGGCATTGAAGTTGCTTTTGCATGAATATGATGAATTGATAAGGAAGAATGCTTACTATGAATGAAGTAGGATTCACTGTTGTAAAAGTATCTCTGATTATGCTTGTTTATGCCATATAATTGTCTATGAATCACTAAGCTCGTATTGGATGCTTGATTATGAATACGTAGAGGTTTTGCTTGTGTATATTTCCTTGAATTTTACTTTTGTTCGACCTTGTATGTTCAATGCATTTTACTTAAGTCCTTGGAGGTTACAAAAGTCTGGTTAAAGAGTCAGTTTGCAGCCGATCTAAGTGTGTCTGCACCCCGGGATACACAGCGGAAAGCAGAATGTGGGAGGCAGAAGAAAGAATTTAAATCCGAGCAGAATGTGAGTTTTCCAACTTCCGAGACCCGCCTACGAAAGGCGGAAGGCGGAAGTTGGAAATACGGAAAAATGTTAAAGTAAATAGTTAGTCTTATGATTCTCGAGTTCCGCACTAGAGGGCAGAATGCGGAAGGCAGGAGCGAGGATAGAAGTTCTGTCATTTGATGGTTTTCTAACTTCCGAGTTCCGAGGGCAGAAGGCAGAAGACAGAATGATGATTGAAGGACTCTGTCAAGCATTATGTTTTTGACTGTCGAGTTTCAAGGGGGAAGGCGGATGGAGAAAGAGAGGGTGAATGTTTCTATCACAAGTTATGTTTCTGATTTCTGATTTCCGAGTTCGGAAGGGCAGAAGCTGAAGCGCGAAAGGAACAGGTTTAGTGCAGAAGAAGGTTTCTATGCACATAATGAATCTGTTAATGAAGAAGCAACTGTTACCGGGATGTACAGGGGTTATTAAGCCCAAGTATGAATGTGGAATATTGTGTTAACATCCATGCCTTGTGTTCGAAGGGAGAATAAGTGTTCTTCAAGCAAAATTTTTAACAATCCACATTATGGGGTATGGGGTCGTTACAAAGACTAGCAAGTTATGTCCTTGAAGACAAAAGAATAAATCCATACTAGGAGTAGGACAAAGACATTGAGTGTACAAAAGGAATTTCCCAGTCAAAACCACCGGATCATTTATACTTTAGATTTCAAATAAACCAAGATTTAATATTGCCAACATATAATCAATATCAACTGAGTCTCACTGCTAAAATAAGTAACAAAGCAACATCAAAATCCATAAGCACAAACCATAATATCACCTAGGTCATATACCTGCACTGGATCTGAAATCAAGTCTGAAAATACATGGGACAACTGCAGCTGCTACACATAGGAACTATATCAACCTCTGCTCTGGGTCATGAAAATGGATAACTCAGTCATCGAATATGGGGTCATGAGGCTCAGTCATGGCATAGAACTGGTCAATATGCACACTCTAGACCTGCTGAAAGTGAGAGATCCTCAACTGTTGTCTCATTATCTGTTGATATCATAGTAAAGGATTGGCTCAAAGAATTGCTCAGTATTGCTTAGGAACAAAAATAACCCAACTACTATATATGTGACAACAGGTACATTCTGTATCACTACCAAGCTTCGCACTTGGTGAGAATTTCCATAGGATATATTATACATCATTACCAAGACTCACACTTGGTGAAAATATCCGTAATACTTCTTGGATATGTATTGCATTTGCAGCTTGAGTCTTTCACTTCTATCCAAATCATATGACTATCTAAACAAAGACTGTGTTAGGGTCATTCACTTCTCAAGAATGTTTGCCACTCATCTATAACATCATCATGACGTTTGGGCATGATTCACTTCACATGAATGCCTACCGCTCACCTGTAAAACCACCATGGTGTTTAGGCTATTTATCTCACATGAGTATCTTCTGCTCATCTGTAGAAATGTCATGGGTGTTAATCATCCATCAACAGTTCCCAACCCTAGGGGATGCGTCCTTGTGGAACACTAATATTAACCAACAAGATAAGCAATGTGATCCAAAGATGATATTACAGTATGCTAAGAAGATGAATCAAGAAGGCAACATTAGAATTGTTTAGTGTTGAGTGTTATTCATACTACTAATGATAGTAAACATGCATAAGGCTCATCTTAAAAAAAATCGAATGCACAAGATTCATATGCCTTCCTTAATGATTATCAACAATAATTCTTGTTGTAGCATTCAGATCTAAAACTAAGCATGTAACAATATTACAACTACCAGGAAATAACATGCAAACACACTAAAGCTTATCACTTAGATTCCTTAGGATTTAGAGAGTATAAATGTAACAATACAACACAAAATTTTGATTAGATGTTGTTGGTTTTTAAATTAAATTATGACGTTTTGTAGATTATGTTCTTTAGGGTTTATAATTAGAGTTTTATTCACCAAGGAGGGGGGTCAAATCCCCCTAAAATATCTTAGGAAAACTGAATCCAAGTACCTACAAAAATCATAAATGAGTGAAATAATTGTAGATTAATGGAGGAAATATTGAAGATGAAAATAAACTAATACTAAACCCTAGACCTAGTTCCTTAAGAGGACCCCTTATTAGGAAAATAGAGTCATGGTAAAATTGTAGGAAGTTGAAAATCCTCCATGGGAGAGTGGAGGAGAAAGCAATCCCTCTCCTTGATAGCCTGATATGATCAATCGATCTCCTACTCCAAGCTTATGATGGATACCTACAATCATAAAGAGGAAAAACAATATATTCAAGAACGAGACTCGACACAAGATCAATTAAACATATAGTGAACGGAAATTGAAATAAGTAATATGAGGTTGCAACAATCAAATTAATTAAAACAATTATTCATTTGTAGAGAACAAGGTTGCAACAATCATTCTATAATCTACTAAAGACATGGAAAATCACTAAGAATTACTTCAAACCCTTGAGACATCCAGCAACCAAGAAAAAGTATTAGAGCACAATGTACACCAACAAGAATAACCTGAATAACAATAGAGAAAGAATATGTCAAGTATTATTATTTCCATCCGCAAATTTTCACCTCGTTGTGTCAGATAGAACCCTCCTTTTATAGGCTAAGGGGGATGAAATGCTCAACTGGGGAGGTCAAAAAGTTGTTACACCAGTGTGATGATCTCAAGATGAGGATTGATAGATAGTGTTTATATCTACTTTGTTGGGAGCAGGGAGTGGGAGGAGATCAAAAAGAAAAAATTTCAAAAGCTTTTGGGATAGGAGCGTTTTTTGGAGAATTTTATATATATAATATATATTTGTATATATTTTCATGCATATATGTCAAAAAAACATGTAGAACGTTCAACTAGTTACAAAAAGCATAAAAACATGGATTAAACCATATAACATCAATCATCTAGTAGTTATAACCTATAACTTAAAGCATCGTCAGCAAATCATCAACCTTAAAATTTCGAATTTTCAATATATAACATTTGCCATGACTCATCAAACTCATCTCTAAATTTGTACTTGTAACCAAACTATAATAAAGAAGCTCAACCTTGAAATGAAATGATTCACGAAGCACATATTCATTAGTAATTACCAAAAAATTATAATATGCTATTACGCAATCAATAGTGCAAAGTTGTAAATAATGAACTTCAAAAGTAGGTTCAACTTCAAACATCAAACTTAAATTTCCATATAATGTTTACAAAATAAACCATAAGAAATATTAAAGAGTCAATAGTTACAATTTATAAAGTATTGAAAACTAGAAAAAGACAAGTACTAAGATTTACTCTTTCCACGGGAAACTTTCAATTTTTTCCCATGATTTATGATAAATGGGAATATGAGTATCCTCTTCCTAAGTAGGTGGAAGTGGTTTTGAATCGCGTCCAATAGCTACATGACCCCCATGCAACTATTAAGGTTGTGAATCTAGAGGCAAAGTTGGTGCATTTGGAACATTGTTAGTGGGTGCGGGTGGCATATCTGCTATTGCATGGTCACCATCATCATTGCCCAAAATTTCATCCTCCAAGTGCACTAAATCCAAGGCTCTATCCTCAAAATTATTCTCCTCTAGGTTGTTTTCCAAATCCATATATGTTCTACCACTTTTGGCCTTCTCACAATAGAAAGACAAGAACCTCAAGTTGTAGTGCACAAAAAACAAATTTATTCCCAATTTTCATTAAGGTTGTTTCCTTTCGCACTTGGATGTAGATGTAGTTGCTCCAACACCTCTTTATAGAATACTTCTTAACCACATGTGAAATCACTCTAATAGACCATTTATGCAACTGTATGGTGGAGGATCCATGCATGTTCCACTACTCAATAAAGCCAACCTATCTCAATCTTTGTTTGCATGCAAATTAGCAAACACTCCATGTTGATTGACGTACTTGCTTAATTCACCACACAATATGGCACACCCCTCTTCTTTAGGGACCATCTTGTCCAATACTAGCGTGTAGCCATTTTGTACCTTCATATATGTGTGGGGTTTTTCCCTGACCCCACCACCATGTGTTGGTTTGGCCAACCAAGATGGAGAACATTATTTTGGTGTAAGAACATATGCCAAGGCATGGAGTGGAACATTAAGATTATCACACCTTTTGACCACATGCTTATGAATATGATCATACAAGGTGACATCTTTTGCTAAAACAAATTATTTTATTTGGGATGGAATTCCATCAATTTTCTCATAAACCTCCCTAGTTATTGAATGCTCAATGTTTGCAATCATGAATCATGTTATAAATGGGATTGGTGAATTGCAACACATACCTAATACTTTCCCAAAACTGACCATCAGGAATGGTGTCCTCCACCTCCTGAAAATCAGGTCTATCAAATACATATGTAGCGTTGTCTTAAAAATATTCCATGATACACTATATACCATACTAGCCAATGAATCTCTTACCTTCAAAAGGCGCCTAAAGACGAGGTAATAACTAGCAATTCTAGTCATTGCAATCTTTACTCGCTCCAACCTTGAGTGACTGCAGAAAATGTGGTGGGCATTACTATGATTGGTAATAAAGCTTATCATGTGATTCCTTTCTTGTACAATGAACTAATCAATCTATAATCATGGTCCTTCATCTTCATAGTGTGATGCATCAAAAGGATCAATGTGTGAACCAAACACTCCAACCAAAATATGTTGGGGTATCTATCAACAATTATTGCTCCTACTCGCTTACAATTAGAAACATAATCGGTAATGACTTGGATGACATTGTATAGCCCAAGATTCAACGGTTTTAAGTAAGGGTTCTGAAAAATTGATGTCGGTCTTGAACCAATTTGAATAGTCATGGAATGAAAGGAAGATTGCACCACTAGAAGACACCCCAAGAACATTTATCAATGGATTTCCCTTTACATTTGTCTAACCATCAGATACAATGGATAAGCATTTGTGAATTGTCTCAAAGCATTTTGGATCTTGGATTTTTCCTTCTCAATTCCCATGGTCCCAGCGTTGTCTTACATGGGGCTCTTGTATCCTTTAGGGGCATCATGGATGGCTTCTACCATTCCATGCCCATAAGGAGAGAAAAGAGCATTGTGTGGTTGCCATTTGCATAGAGAAACCGGAACACTTTTGCATCCACGTCATCCCTACAATCTTGGTTAAGGAAATCTGACATTGTTCTACACCCTGAATGCATGGACGAGAATTCACTATCATGGATGGATGGGGATTGACCATTAAATGTTCTATGTGAGCTTGAGGTCTCATGTTCAACTCTTTATTTTTTGGATATTTATTGTGCTTGCTCCTCTTCCCTCTTATATTTGGTTATGTTTTTTGCTAGAACTTACATATATGTTTTGAATCCTATAGTCTTCTTTTTGTCCCATGGGATAATCCCACATAAATGATTTCTCACACGGGTATATGAGCTTGTGTAAGTTATTCTACAATGGGGGCATACAAGTTTTTTGGTTAAAATCCATTTCCCTACTCCAAACCTTGTGACATATTTCCACAAGGGTGTTGGTTCTCTTTGGTTTTCTTTGCATCAACACCATCACAATCATTTTCATCCTCCTCTTACTCTCCCTCCTCTACATGGTATGTGCTAGTACCCACTTCTTCATCCTCTTCATCACTTCTCATTTAGTTTCCAAACAACCCTGTCATAATAAAAAATGGAACTAAAAGGATAAACCAAATTGACATACCCATTTTGCTTGTATAGAATAACCCTTTGCTTAAAACAAAATGAGGGAGAAGGAATGGGAAAGAGTAGGAAAAGAAACATACAAGCATTCAAGCCATAAAATATACAATTTTATATGGGAAAATAAGCAAGAATGAGTTTAGAGCCTACCTCTTTGGGCTCTCCAATGGTGGTTGAAACCTATGGAAGATTTCAATTCCCCTTCTAAGCTCTCACAAATAGAAGCCTTCAATCTCCCTTCCAAGCTCTCTAAACTCCTCACCAAATCTCCAAATGCACTACAATATCCCCAAACCTTTGCAAGGATGAATGAAATATCAAGAATGAGGGAAAAATAATTGGAGAAGTACTTTATAGCACAAGCAACCCTTGTTGTATTTGTAATTCAAAAGATATTTTGATATATATTATAATTGTATGTTGTTGTACCCCCATCGAAGATATGTTTCCCTCCTTTCGAGATGACTTTATTGTACATGGTCCTTGAGGTACAACCTTCGTTGTAAGTCAAGGCAATAGTCACAGTATAATATTATGTAATGTATTTTTGGAGTCTCTCTAGGAGAAGTCAACATTGTAAGGGTTAGAGGTCAGCCCAGTCAAGTTGGGAGGTCAATCACTTGAAGGGTATAAATAGGGAGGCACCCTCCCTCATTTATACACTCACACACTCACTACACTTTGTATGAGGTGAGAGAGAAAGACACGGAGGAGAGAGAGAGCTACATAAGACTTCTTCTTATTGGGTTTTTCCATCTTGTGATATTGTCTTAGTGATGGAAATATTTTGACGAAGTTTGTGAGGTTTTATTCTCTATGGTTTCCAGGTGAAAATATTTGTGTCTTGTTAATCTACATTATCTTATGTATCTTATTGTGCTTGTTATTCTTTCAAAAATATCATATTCAAGTTAATTATATTAGAAAAACTAACATGGTATCAGAGCCTTTCTGAAAGAAGGCATCATGCAACAGCGGAAACTAGGGATTCCTAGTTCAAGGCATTCTTTCCACAAATCATAGAGAAAAGAGGGCTAGGGTAACTCACCATAAAAGGGCACATATTTTGGTGGAAGAAGTTTCAAATTTGGAGAAGTTTCAATTTTTTACTGCGGAACACTGCGAGAAGAAACTAGGCCATCACGTTTCGGATGATTCTTGCCTCAGGCTTCAAAAAGGGACCTAGTTGAGCAACTCGCCTCAAGGACGTGCATCTTTCTGTCCAAATAGGATTTCCAAATTCAAAGTTTGGAAAATTAGGGTTTCTCTAACAAACCCTAGGTCATCCAGCTCTGGAACTAGGTCGGACACCTCAAATCAATAAGATCTAAATCTTTTCTATCTCCATTTGAGGTTCTCATTTGAAAATGACTCATCATACTCAGCTTGAGGAAAAGCTTGGATGAGTTGATAACTTCGGAGCATGGAATTATAGAATCTCCCTGATCCTTGAAGAGAATGATTTGGATCGATACATGAGTGGAGAAGTTCCAAAGGTAGAGGGAGATGAGGCTAAGGCTACTCATAAGAAGAACTTGGTTAAGGCCAAGAGAATTATTGCAAATTCTATTAAGGATCATATCATCCCCCATGTGTCATCTTTTAAGACACAAAAGGAAGTAATTGATGCTTTGAAAAATATGTTCGAAAGAAAGAACATCAATCGAAAGATGACATTGAGGAACCAGTTGAAGAATGTGAAGATACAAAACTCAAAGACTATACAATCCTACTTCACAAGGGTTTCTCGAGTCAAGGAACAACTTGAAGCAGTTGAAGAGAATGTAGAAGGAGAGATTGTGATGACTACCTTGAATGGCCTCCCAAGATCGTGGGACCCGTTAATTCAAGGAATCTATGCAAGAAGGAAGTTGATCTCTTTTAGCGGACTCCGAGAAGAATGCACACAAAAAGAATCTCGACTCATAACAAGAGAAGAGAAGATGGGAGAAACTGAACATCAAGCTCTCATGATTCACACCAAAAGAAACTACAGAAAGAATGAGAACCACCATCACAACAAAAAGAAGGACAATAAACAAAAGAAGTTTAGAAGAGATCCTTCCAACATTCGATGTTACACTTGTGATGAAAAGGGACACTTTGCAACACATTGTCCCAAGAACAAAGACTCCTTCAATGAAAATAAGAGACATCATGCTCATACCGTCGAAGACAATGAACCAACAAACAAAAAATTCAGAAGAGAGAAGGATGATTCAGATGAAGAGTATGTCCAAATCTCAAGACTCATGGGCATTACCTCACATGGAAGCAATGATTGGCCTGTAGATAGTAGGGCATCTAAGCATATGACAAGATACAAGGAATCATTCGTCAATATGTATGAGCATGAGTCACCTCACAAAGTGAAACTTGGGGATGATTATCAATACCCCATAAAAGGAAGTGGAGAAGCTTCAAACAAGCTAGACTCCGAGAAATATTTGAAGATGAAAGACATGCTACATGTTCAAAAATTAAAGAATAATCTCCTCTCCATCTTTGCACTAGATGCAAAGGGAATGATATTTGTATTTGTGGATGGCCAAGTTCTAATGTGGCCTAAAGGAAAAACAATCAATGATACAACTATGATTGGAGAACAAGACGAAGGCTTATACAAACTAAAGAGACAGCCTGAACAAGCATTGGTTCATGACTCGATAGAACAAGGTGAACTATGGCTCCGAAGGCATGTACATGTGCACTACAAAGCATTATCTATTGCAAGAAAATAGGTCTCAGGACTTCCAGACATCCAAGCAAAGAATGAAGGCATTTGCGAAGTATGTGTGCAAGGAAAGAATGCAAAGAAGACATTTCCCAACAGTGAAAGTAAAGCTAACGGAATACTAGAGATAATACACACAACTGTATGTGGGCCCATGTCTTCTAGCTCATTAAGAGGGTATGTGTACTATGTTTCCTTTATATGTGATTCTCACGTAATCAAAGTTACATATATCGTGTCGACGAATATATCATCGAAGGTCCGAAATGAAACTTATCGGCATCAACGACAAAAACATCGAAAAATATCGGCAACTGTCGTTTTGCATTAAAAAATACAAAAATAAACATTTTTTTTCAATTTTTTTAACATCTAAAGCAACAACAACATCAAATAAACACATTTCCACATAAATATTAAAATACAACTCATATATAAGATGCATAATATGTCAAATGGTGGATCATGATCAAATATCGAGTTCGACCATATAGCATAAAGTATCAAAATATTGAAAATACTGAAATGTGTTCTTGATGGAATGAAAGAAAATCACATCAAATGATCAAAATAAATGTCTCTCGAGAGATGAATCATCATGACTCATGAGGCATGTAGATAGTGTATAGAGTCTAGACATAGGACACCAACATAGTATGATCGTACAATGATAAATAATGGGAATCAAGTCATCGACTCCCTGAGGATGATCCTCTAATCAATCTACCCCTTTTACGGGTCAAGGGCACTAGCACCACTCTTCCTCTAGAAGTAGTAGGTGATCGTGGACGTGGTCCTGATGAGCATGGGGTGGAACAAGAACCTCCAACTGCTCGAGTAGATGTTGTGGATGAGGGGGAGCTGAATGTGAGTTGTCTCCTCCCAGTCCCAACTGTATGACTATGTGGAGGTGGTGGGCCACCTGGAGCTGGTCGGCGCTGCAAATGAGTATCAACCTCCTCCTCAATGTCCTCATAGTCATGGTCATAGTCATCCTATGGAAGTGGAACATCAACATCCCCCTCTTCCCCCTCCTCCTCCGACGGATCTGCATCATCATCATCCTCTTCCTCCAACCATTCAGGTGCCTCGTCCATCACAGGATCCTTCATCTCCACCTTCCATTTGCTGGTAGTGTCAATGTCATCCAATGAAATGGCATCTGAATGGGGCACTTTCTCAATTTGTTTCACCTGCAACCTTAGCTTGTAGTAGACATAAACCATGTCATTAAGACGCTGAGAAAGTAACCTGCATTAGTATGAGATCCATAGTTAGGCGGTGATAAATGATGATAAATTCAAATTCAAAATTGTAATAAATTATATTTAAAATTAATAAAATTATAAAGAAGCAAAGATTATAAATTTAAGTTTAAACTTTAAAGTTTAACATTTCGAAATTGAAAATTCTAACCTTCTGTGCTTCTTCGAGTGTATCTTCTCAAAGACACTCCAATTGCGCTCACACCCTAATGAGCTGCAACTTTGACTTAGCACTCTAATGGCATGTTTTTGCAACTCTGGGACTCTGCGACCATAGTTAGTCCACCACACATCTACAAAGAAAACAAGGAAGGTAAACGGTAAGACAAAATTCAAATTACAAATTACAATGTATTAAATTTTTACCAAGTAAAAAACATAGAAATGAAAGAGTAATTAATTAAGAATCTAAGAGATCCAAATTTGAAAGTTTTAAACAAATTGTACCTAGCATCCTTGTGGTTCTATCGTGCTAAAAATTCAACAAGAATGCTATAAGGCTCCAAAACATAATGCAACTAAGGATCGTAGATGAATCATTGGTTTAGATCACAAAAACCATGCAACAAGGAACTTAATGGAACCATTGATTGTTGTCACAAAAGCCTAAGGATTCTTTTTAATTGTTCATGCCAAGGAACACTAGCTTTGTGTGCAATTTGGATTTCCTTTAGCTTCACAATTATCATTATTTCCCCTCAATTTTGGCACATTAATAACGAAGCCCATTGTTTTCAGTGAGTTTAAATGAAATTTGTTGCAAAAAGTGTTTGTACTTTGCAAGGGCATGAGGATTCTAAGTTACTAACAAATTGGACAAATGGAAAATGTCAATTTACAAACTCAACTCTATAACCCAGAACCTATTATACAAGTTAAATCCCAATACGAATTTCTATATTAAAAGATTTCAATTCAAAATCTAATACTTTCTCCAAATCTACACTCACCTTGCATGGAGTATCATGGTTATTTAGAAATTCAAGGAGATGTAATCTCTTATGAGTATTCAATCTATCTATTCTGACATATAAAATTAAATGCTGAAAGCAATTTAATTTGAAGTTGAATGCTGTATACAATTTAATTTGTTTGGATTTCTTTTTTAGATAACGTTTTTAAGAAGTTTTCAAGCTCAAGAAAGCATGATCAAATGCATTTGAACAAAACAGTATGACATATTATGCAATTTCAAATTTTTATTTTGAAAAGAATCGAAAAGATCAAAATTCAAAATAACACTAATCTGTAATTTAGAATTTAAAATATATTTATATCAATCTTAAAAATCAACTATCCTTTTTTTACAGTTCTTTCTTTCTCATAGAGATTTGAGATAAATAATTATAGGTGAAGCAGAAATTCAAAATCAAAATTGCAAAGAATGATATTCTCATTATATCGTAAAATTGCAAAATGTAAAATACCAAGATTTCTATCAGTTAATAAATTTTAAATGTAAAAGACCAAGATTGCTATTGAAAGGCTCCCTACAGATTCTAACTAAATCCCCGTCAAAATTAGGTATGCAAGCATATGACAAGTCCATTATGAGATATCCACCTAATCCAGTTGCCGACTTCCTGGATAGCAACATGCCATAAACAGGGGGAAGATCAACCACCACAACATCCATCATGGTATTTAAGTCGGGAAAAGAAAATAAAACATCCTTTAAATTCTTGATTAAACCATATTCTTGGACACCCCTATGATAGTATCTTCAGAAGCATAGGAATAAAGCATGGATTATTTGTTATAATCAGGCCAAGCCAAAATAGTTGAAAAAAAACCTTCCTTCAATGCATGGCATCTCTCATGATCTTCAGTCTTGTTTCCAAGATCTGGCTTCCTTGTGCCTTCAAGAAGGGAAATATTGTTTTGTTCGAGGAGTTTTGGCATTTGGTATATGGTTTTCTTTGGATGGTTCCTTCTCTTGCAATAAGGGCACTTGGTCTTTTCAAACCTTTTGTGCTTGTCCTTCTTAGAACCAGAGTCTCCTTCTAAAGGATTATACTTCTCCTTAGGTTTGATATCAATGTTCTTTTTATCCTTCCCTTTCTATTTCCATTTGGATTGCACATTCTTGGTATCCCCAGCCAAGAGAGCTTGATTCTTAGAGGCTTTGAAGGCTCCCATTTGAATCATCATATCTTGTTCTTGAATAATAGATTTTGTGAATGCATCAAGAGAGGGCATTCGCCAGTTTCGATTTGTCAGTCTCCTAGAATGAAAAGTGGACATAAACACTAATAATTTTGGGCTAGGCTTGCTCAAAATGGAGAGCACCAATTGCTCATCCTTCTTGTCAATTCCACATTGCTTACATTGCATGACCAAAGACTTGAACTTCGAGAAGAATTGTTGGATGGTTTTGAAATTGTTGGGTCGAAGAGCAATTGGTTCATTCTCCAGAATATGGCCTCTCAACTCATTCTACTTTCCAAACAATGATTCGAGGTTTTGTCATACTTCCCTTAGATTTTTTAATCCATCAACATGGAAGAGTATCTCCCTGGAGATATGAATGCACATGAAACCAAAGGCTTCATCCAATTTGTTTAAATACTTCGATTTCTCTAGACGTTGTTCAGGTTCGACCTCCATGTCCATAATGACCCTGTACAAAACTTTGTTGTGCAATACAATCAACATATCTTAAAGGGTGTGAGGATCCTCAGTGTCAAGGCTGTTGAATTCTCTGTTTTGCAGCTTCAGGAGAAGCACAATTCTTCTGAATTCTTCAATTTACCTGCAAAAATAAATTCAATTCGGAGGCAAACCAATTCAACCACTCTCTACTTCAACATGTGCACATTATCAGGGAGCTTCACACCTGGCTAGACTTCTCTAGATAAATCCAAAGGGAGTAAGGCATAGATACCAAGAATTATGTGGAACCCAGTTGCTTCTGGTGCATCAATGGAAGTTTTTGAGGATTGAAATTAGCCTAAGCACTTGCTCTGATACCATGTTAGATTTTGCAAAGCTATAGGATCATCAGGGTGGATTAAGCCTTACTGTGAAAAAAGAACAAATGAGGAAGAAGAATTCCAATGTTAGAATGATCAAACAATCATGGTGAAATTACAGACAAGAGGCAAAAATTTAACAGCATAACCATAATTTTATAATCATTAACCTGTATATAATACATCCATGATACAATGAAGAGAATTCGAATCCACTAGGTGTGATTTGAATTCATGACTTGGACCGACTCTAGAGATCGCTAACTGTGGGAAAATCACCACTTCAAACTCAGTAGGGTAACTCCGAACAACTAAATCAGTTCACAATCAGTTAATAGACCAAGGTAGGTGAGCCAAGGCGCCTAACCTACTTAAATCATGCAAATATGGCCCTAGGCTAACTGAAGATGAACTAACTGATGCCCGTCAAAGCATTACTCCACACAGACTAGAGTGAACTGATGATGAGACTCCCATGACTTTGTGTGGGTTCCTAATTTATAGGAATTGGCCTCTAGAACTCTTAAAATCATGTAGACCCGTGCATCAAATGGTAGGTAGGCCCCAAATAACTTCCCCATGCCATTAATGAAGTGACAACATACTTCTAAGCTAGGAAACTGACATTTAGACTATGGTGGACAAGGGAGGATTATAATAAATCCTAACAAATTTTTGTGGTTGTCGTTTAGTATTGTAAGGTCTGTTTGGCGCTGCATCTTCTCCTATTTCCTAGCCTTGACCCTTTGTGGGTGTTGTCTACTCCTAAAGGTTGATTTAAGGTTGCCACTACTGAGTAAGGGTTGTTTTAGGGCCTGCTTTGTCTTCTATGTGGCTGCCGCTGTTAGTTGAAGGTTACCATGGGCTTCTAAGTGGATGCCACTGCTTGTTGAGGGTTTTCCATGGGCTGTTAGTTGGCTGCTGCCGTTTCTTGTTGAGGGTTTCCATGGGCTTCTAAGTGGTTGTTGTCCATTGTTAAGAGGTATTTTGTGGCTGCCATTGATTATTGGGCATTTGTTGACTGTCTTTCGCTTGATATTGGATGTATTGTACCCTTAGTTAGCTGGTATCTTCTACTGTACCTGTCTAACCTCATTCTTAAGCACTTTATCTCTCTCTCTTTAACATATGTTTATACCCTTAGGTAAGGGTCAGTTTTGTTCCTATTATTGACTTGCCTTTGAGGCATGATCTGATCTGAAAGTTATGTTTGAGTATAAGGTTCATACACTCAAGTAAGTCATCAAATCGTTTTTGTTCTTGGTGATTAGTTTACTTTATTTTTACTACTGCTGTCCTGTAAATATTTTTATTTTATTTCAGTATATAATTTTTGTAGTGGAAATTTGCATTAAAGTACAAGTTTTTCAATTTTTGTGAAAAGCCCTATTTTTAACAGTTTCCGCACAATATAGTTGTATTGTAGAGCTCAAATGAGGAAAAGAAGACAATGAACCAGACAAATAGAATCAATAAAGAAAAGACAATAATGCATTAAAATATATAATACTTTGACAAAATATATTAAACATCCTTACAAGAAATATAAAGTCCATAACAAAAATGGAATGCTTAGAGTAAAGAAACAAATATTAAAACTTTACATAATATTTAGATTGGGAATTGCTCTTAGTTGTTCATACTTATTCAGAGTGTTCCAAAATGAAGCCAAATCTACATATATGATAACGATATAATACTCACAGTAGATAAATGTGCTCTATTTGATTATATATACTACAATTCGCTAGTTTCAGTCATTATCAGTTTAAATCCTTGTTGGTTTAACTCTTGTCTCGTTTAATCCATTGTTAAGTTCACATGTTTCGCCACAATCGTCTCCTCAGACCATTGTAAAAATAATGACGTCCTCTATATAGAGTTTTTATGTGGATGAATTTTTTTGAGAGCGTGTTGTGATCAATGTAATGTTTTTTTGAGTATTTTCCTATAGACATATCATTGAAAAATGAAATGTATAGTTTTCACATTCTAAACATGCCCATAATTTGACAGAGACAACCCCTTGTTATTCAAATGATTGGAAATTTTCATAGTAAACCAAAACATGAAAACTTTAGTGGAAGACTCAAAGATAAACAGCTGATGTTCCATGGCAGGCAATAAAAGAATGAAGGGTGAAGTTCTTCCCAACGCATAAAACTATTCAAATG
The DNA here is from genome assembly GCA_001517045.1 of Pseudotsuga menziesii. Classification (NCBI taxonomy): domain Eukaryota; kingdom Viridiplantae; phylum Streptophyta; class Pinopsida; order Pinales; family Pinaceae; genus Pseudotsuga; species Pseudotsuga menziesii. The sequence goes on along the minus strand of LPNX010254911.1, from coordinate 68,675 downwards.
ACTCTGACACAATCACCATAGAAAAATGTGAGCAGAAAAATAGCTAGCTAATTAGCCACCATGTTGTTTTAGGCAAACAAAATAGTAATCGTGAGACTATTTAAAGGAGCTAGCAACTACCAGGAAAATCAATTATTGATAAGCAATTGTTGGTTAGAATAAATTGCAGTATGAAAAATGTACTTATTAGATTCTATGCTTTACTTGATTTCTCATTGTTGAAGAATCTAACTTCGGCAGATATTCTTGTTGTACTTTTCTTGTATTATTATTGTACCTTTTTCGGGAAATGCTATTAATGTACTTAGTCTGGTAAAAGTATTGAAAGAATTAATGTAACCTTCCATTGTAAGTCGGGTCAATGATAGTACCCATAAGAGAGATTATATAAATGTTATTTTGTGTCCCCCTAGGTAGGTCGGCCCTGTAAGAGTAACAAGTCGACCCAGTTAGGTAAAAAGGTCACACACATGATGTGTACAAATACAGAGGATGCACCTCTCATTTGGACACACTCAACTCAAGCGTGTGTGTGAGAGAGAGAAGAGATTTGCTAGAGAGAAGAAGTAGCTACTTTGGTTGGGGTTTATCTTATCTTGGTTTGGCATTGCACTTGGTGACTAAATATATGCAAAAGAAGTTGCAGGGTTTTCTCCCTTGTTGTTTACATTGCCTATTGGATACATCAATATGAAAAATTAAGATATCAAGAAACATATAAATTTGAAAAAAGTAAAGTTGGAAAATGACTTATTAAACGGGCATATGACATTGAAAAATGGAATAAAGGGGAATCCATATGGTTAGTAGAAATTAAATGTTGTATATATTCAGCCTTCTTAACGAAACAATATATCTAGAAATATTCATAAGCAGACATTCAAAGCTAAGTTACCAGAAACATCTCAACAGCCTTGGTAAAACGTTGTTCCCCGTTTTGGATCCTGAAATGGAGGGGATATGGCCTTGAAACGTCACTAAAATGTATCAGACTGTTATGGATATTTTTTAAGGGTTTTAGATACTTTTCATCCTAGAGGTGATAAGTTTCAGGTAAATTATGTAACGTATCAGAGAGAGGGGCCACGTTTATAATTGTTTTTTATTCCTAAAATTGATTTTTTAATTGTTTTCTTGGTCTACGTTGAAACCTTAAAGGGCCCATGACCTCTCCATGGAATCTATATAGAATATTAAATGGTAATATTAAATTCTTAAAGTAAAAGTGACATTCTCCTTATATTTCATTTTTTATACTTCTACTTAAATTTTTAACATTACCATTAATTGTTCTGGGATGTTTCAGAGTGGTTTCAACCTCATTGGACTTTATATGCAAAAAGTAGATTTTTGTATCCCACTTGGAATTCAATAGACTTAATAGTTTTCAAGATTTGAGGATTGTAACATTTTCACTCGATTACTTCATATAGGGTATGGATAATGAGATTGGCATTCAATATATGTACCTTGATGTTGGTGGTGTTAATTGTTGAACTCCTCTATCTTGGATGGACTTGGACCCACTTCCATAGCAAGAGATGTGAACATTGGCACTAGACACATGCCTTCAAGCCCATGGGAATCAATCCAGGATTGGGATCCGTAATTTCGATCTTCTTTTGTTGAGGAAATAAATGATGAATCAGACTCTGAGCATGAGGATTGAAATGATATTAGTTAAAAGTTTTCATTGTATCATATTACATGTATGATTAATGATATTAGATAGTAATGTATGGTGGTGATGATGATGTACAATGATAATATTATGACGATTATGATGACAATGATAATGGTTATGAATCATGATGATGATGATGGCGATAATATATATATGTGAGTGTATGTGTGTCGTTTCCCTGCCGTATAGTATATGGATTTCCTGAAAATTTGTTGTATATGTTCCCCTCCCCTGTATCTACTTCAATGCAACTTAGATTCAAAGCCATTTTTAAAAGAAACAACAACGCAACTACTAGCAACAGAGTTGATGAAGAAGCAAGTGTTAACCAAGAAGCAAGTTGGAACTTGGAATTTTCAGAAAATGATGAGGCTAACTTTTCTTCTACATCACTAGGAAATGGCTTCCCTCCATGTAGATCTGGTAGGCTTGTTCATTCATAGTTGACCCACAACAAGTCTAAAGTTGTAAGTTCTTTAGAAGAATAAAATGGCGATGAACTAACCATTGGTTCATTGGCTAGATCTTGTCGCTTTATAAACTTTTGCATTGAAGTTGTGTGCTTCAATGTGTCAGTTCCATGCCTCATAGAAATATGGTTGGTCAAATAGTTCTTCATCAAGAATGCATTCTTCCAACATTATTGCAATATACTAGAGTTTGAAACAAAACAAACCATTAGACAATGCCTTATCTATCTATGACAAGGACATGCATACTGTGACTTCCATCGTTGATGGAAAACCCTTACAAGAGATCAAAAGACATTATGAGTTACAGGACTTGAATTCCACTGAAGCAAGTCAGGTGCCTTTGTTTGACTACAAATCAATGAATTCTAAATCTGGGGTTAGCTCAGAAGGAGGAGAACTCCGCAATAATTCCGACAACTGTATAGAAGAGGAGCACATGCATGTCTAAAAATAAATTCAGTTCTTTGAAACTATATAGTTAGTGTCCTAAAGAAGTCTTCGATTTCATTCAAAAAGCCCAAAGGCTTGAATTTGTTTTAATATAGCTGGGAATTATCATTATTTTTATAATTTTTGCATGTAGTATAGATTCACTTTGATCAAATACTAGAGCATAGATCAACTCTTATTTCCATCTCATGAAAAAAATTTAAGGCTCGAGAGTGAAATTAACTCACCATTTTACTTCACATGAAATCCATTTCAAAAAAATCCTTTTGTCATATTATTAATTTTAAACCCATAATGTTAGTCTCTTGGAATATCTTGCTTATGAAGATCTCCAGCAGTAGGAAAACGTGATTCCATTATTATATATTGAATCTTAAACATATTGAACACTGCATATTTCTCTGTTTTAAAACTTATTCTATTCAACATTACTTGATGACACTATTGGGAATTAGGTTTGCCAGACATTTCCAATGACTTAAACCTTAAAAACATATAGTAGGAAAGTGTGAGAGAACTTGTTTTAGGGTCTTTGATCAGTAAGCAAGGGACTGATAGCCTACTTGCTTCACCAACACTCAGTTTTGTGAAATTTCAAATATGGTCTCTGTTATCGATGTTATATAGAGATATCTAGATAATTCTACATACAACCAACTACAATGCAAACAACAACAATGTTTCCATCACTATGGTGGTGCCAACAAAAACCTAGCAATTAGTGAAATATACTTAGTAGCGTAGAAGAATACTCGGACGTCATTGTTTGCAATGCTTACTCTGTACTTCAAGCTTATTTTCTTCAATCTCTCCCAAATACCCTATTCGGATTGTCGTTGAAAGTAAGTTACAACCTATGTGAAAACTTGTTCATGCCATTATATCTAGTTGAGACTTGGACTGCTCAAAAATGTTTTAAATGTAGCACATAATACCTATCACCACTCTGCATGTGTTGGCTTGCAATCACAAGAAATTGAAGTTATTTTTGTTTTCAGTATAGCTTTTATAATGACAAATGCACTGATAATGATTTAATTCAATAGTCAATTCATCTACAGTTAAGACCACATGGGAAGCCATGAACCTTTCGTGGTGTTAAATAATATAAGTAATAAATATAAATGCTTATTCTCAAAATGATCAATCCTATCTCTTATTAACTTGCATTCCCAATAGCAAGGATTAATAAAGGTATATTCTATCAATTTCAAAAACAGCAATTCATCAATCTAACCAACCTTGTATTAATAAAAATAATCTAACCAAAAACAGTTTTTCATCAATCTAACCAACCATTAATAAAATTCATCAATCTAACCAACCTTGTATTTATAAAAATAATCTAACCAAAAACAGTTTTTCATCAATCTAACCAACCATTAATAAAAATAATTTTATTAATGTCCAGCAAATTAACACAAAAGTAGGTCAACATTAAAAGATATATCCAGTATGAATATAATGTGGCAATCCAAACGCATCTCCTAGGTAATTCTAGAAGTGAGAAGGTAATTCTAGAAGAGAGATAAAGAAAGCAAAAGAAAAGGTGCAGCCTAGATAAGTTTCTAGCTAAGCTAACCACAACCACTAAAGCTAACTGATACCAAACCATATATATATATTTCAATAGTGTAGTGGTGCAAAGTGAGAGTTTCTGATAGGACATCTCGAAGCTGATCAATAACGAGAGAGAAACAAGGATGATGTCTCCCTAAACATGGGGAGATATGTTTTAATTTCAACATTTTTATGATCCAATTTTTTATAGCTTTCCTTCCATACTAGTTTAAAAATTACGAGAAATTCATCTTAGTAAAATAGGTGGTATGCCAATCTAATTACAAGATAAGCAACTTTGAAACAAAAACACCATTTGAACACCACTTTGAAAATTTTGATGAAGACTCCTTGCTAGCTCTTGTGTCTTCGATTCCATGTCATAGGTATTCTTCTTCGTCAAATCTGATAGAACCTAAAAGCATCCAATTCATATAACTTTTAACTAAAATAAAAGGGGTTTCCTTATTTACAATTTGGCAAGCAAGAAAATAGATTTTTACCTCATATGCACTTTGAAGCTTCTTAAGGGATTCCTCTGCCACTGGATTGCCCATATTTTTTTCAGGATGGACTAGCATTGCCTAATCAAAGGAGTTTAAAAAGTTTAATTCTAAGAAAGCATTGCAGGATGAAACAACAGATCACATTCCCCTCAGTGGTCAATGGAAATAGTCAACACATAGTATTCTACGTTAGTAAAATAATTGCTAACTTACTAGCTTGACAGGACACTGCCTTTTTCCTACACATTCGTTTAAGGACAACAAAATCTATGTTCTTGTAGCTAGAGAGACCCAATGTTCTTAATAATCTGAGCTATTTTTTATTCATGGCACCCCTTCTCCAATAGATGGAGCATCTTCAACTGATCTAGAAGTTGGTGATTATTCATGTTTCAGTACAAACTGGCCAAGTGAACTTTCACGAGTTGGACTACTTTTAGGATATTTTCTTTGTTTACCATTAGAACTAGTCTATCCATGTCCATTACAAAAGTTTTTTCTTTTGATTTCCTCATCTCGATCATCAATGCATTCATCTTCATCTTCTTTCACACTAACTTTTTATAAGTTGATCAAAACATCATTTGAAATAATGGTCATGTTCATGCAAAGAATTAAACCAATCTATCTACCACGAACCTTAGCACAATACATTGAGTATGCAGTTGTGATCAGAATTTCCGACTGTGCATGGTTCAATCTGAAAAGACTTCCCGCAGGATCCAAATTGCCAAGGCATTAGACTTAAGTAGCAATCTGGGGTACAGATGAAGCAGGATAAAGCAAGAATGTGAAAAGGGACACAAGATAAATCTTCAAATTCAAAAGAAATTATTAAATGAAATGCACCTACGTAGGTACTTGCAAACCAAGGGCCCTCATTCAAGCAGGAATGTAGGGATATATATTCTACCTCCTATTATAAATTTATAATTAATGCTCCTATGATCCAAAAGCTCCCATACATCCCTTATAAATTTATAATTAATGCTCCTATGATCCAAAAGCTCCCATACATCCCACATAGTTGTAGCCCCCAAAATAGCTGTGATAAAAATTGCAAGTGCAAAACCAAGAAGAAGTCCAGCTAGACAAGCTATGCCCCGAGTCATTTGAAAATTGTTTCGCCCATCACTCTTGTGCCATAAAAATGAACTTCAAGAAAGGGAATATATGAATGCACTACATGATATTACAACTAGCATTGCAAAAGCTAAACTATATGAATTTTCTTGTCTAGCATATCCCCAAACTACAAAAATTAGAGAAAGATCACATTTTGAAGGGGATGCAGTAAGGTATCGATGGTGATGGAATCAAATAAAATGACAAATCAAATATGGATCCCATTGCACAAAAGCGAGATAAGAGATACATGACAGTGTTGGCACCAAGTTGATGGTGAGAAAAAGTGATGCAAGAGCATCATATATGATACATCAATGGTGTATAAAGAAGTGAAATTTATATAAGCGTCCACTAAAGACCAAACTAGGTAAACAGGACAAAATGTTATAGCAATCATAAGAAGCGCATACAAAAACAGGACGACAACAAAAGGACCCTTAAAATGACAATACAACAATAAGAAATCAAACCACCTGTGAGTGCAAGTAGGTTATCCCAGGAGGACAAGCCCTAAAGAGTATAGAGAGTAAAAGAGTGCAAGTAAAGAAACAATATCCAGATATAAGTTTATCTAGAACCAAGACAAGGGAGAGCAATCCCTATTCATCTTCTAAATCAATGATGCAGATATCCATACCTAGTGACTACTAGATAATGTTCTCAGATGAAAGGCTTAAATTGATACTACCGGTTATCACACAATGTGTAGCTACCCACCAAAGGTATCCTATCTGAGACTGTATAGGTGTGGTACCTGACCGATGACAACGCAAGGGCCTCATCCACTACTAACTAAAGGTAGTTTCCACACCGGATGGGCTCTTGTCAAATTAGATCAAACCGTGTAATGATCAAAGGGAAGACACTACTAGCCTATGAGGACTATCAAACCTACTCAAGACACCCTAAAAGATAGACGAGTGATGTATAAGGTGAGCAAATGATCAAGTTGATCTAGATATAGGAAATAAGTGTGGTAAGTGAGGTTAAGACTAAGTTCCAGAGGCTTAAGGTAACGGAAAATTTCCCAACTCGAAGAGAAATGTACCACAAGAAATTTAAGAACGTAGGTCTAGATAGATCTAGACCAGATGATGAATACCCAAATTAGATTCATCTATGGTTTATGCAATTTTGGACAAAGTGGACCCAAAAGAGTAGACCAGGAAGTGAAATGACTAGATCTAGATGCTTAAGAGTAGATCAATTGATTTGAGGTAAGTTCAAGCATACACAACTAATAGATATGAAGAAATGACAGAAAACCCAAGGATAGTGTCCCACCAAGAGATGACTAGTGCTACATCCAACGATAAATAGAGTCGTATTAATGCCAAACCTTAGATCTAGGGTTTTTTAATTTTTCTAGATGTGGATTTTCAGTGTCGTACTCAAATAATCACCTGATCTATCATATATAGAAAAAGAGGGTTTAAAACTTATGGTTTTTATTGACAATTGGATAAACACATGGAAAATAATACTAACCTTGTAGATCATACCTGAAAATATTTTGACCGCCTCACTTGTCGATGATCCTTCCACTTAGTGACAATTCCAACAAGATCCAATATCTTCGGTGTAAAAACGTGTTGCACCTAAGAAGAACTATTCAAGCCATCTAGAAAAGAAAAACTCAATACACAAAGACAATTGGTCACTCTCTCAGATGAAATGGTTTGCCCGAAAGATGATGCAAGACGTCCTCACAATCTCCTCCAAGCAAGTCACTAGCTTGCAAAAGATCAGTACAATCTCTACAAAATAGATATCAAATGCATAAAAGATCCACTGGAATGTCTAAGCAAGAGCATAACAATCATGAGCAAGAAAATTCACAAAGCTTCCAAGAGATTTTCAAAAGTTTACGTGTATTCTAATATCCTTAGAGCAAAAAATTCCTTTACAATGAGAGAGCATCTCAATATATAGATCTCTCAAGTACATAGTACCAAGATCCAAAAAGATCAAGGGTTAAGATCATAAGAAAAAACAACTATAATCAACATCTAAGATTAGTTGGATGGAAAATACACGGATCAACTCAATAATAAAGGGGATGCACCCACTAAGATGCCCAAGGGAGGGGTGCACCACATGAAAGATGAATAAGATACAAAATAACACATGGCGAGGGAAAGGAGGTCATATAAGTACTTCTCCAACATGGCCCCATGGCATAATATCATAATAATATGTCAATGTAATAACAAAAAGTGACCAGGTGACCAAATTGTGGCCCCTTAAGATGCATGAAAATTGCCCAAGAACAAAAATGCTAGGACGCGTGGACCTGATGGAAATAAAACTGTTGCCGAAAGATGAAGATGACCCCAACAATATGCCTCGAAATAATTCCATGCCATTTCCTTGCCTCAATTACCCAAATCGATTTCCTCATTAGCCATCTTCACTATTTTAAGCATCAAAATACTGCCTCAAAAAGATGAAAATACTCATATCTCCCTACTGATTGCAAAAATGAAACCAAAACCATAACAATATGGTAATATCGATTGGATACACACTATGTACCCGTGTGGCACCCTAATAGAACCAACTCTCCAATGAAAAGCATTTTCTTTTAACTTACTGAGGCCAAACTGCTCTAAATTGATAAAATAACCCGTACATCAAATGCAAGTGCCTGAAACTGAAAATTGAGTGCATCAATGGAATCCAAAAGTCCAAATACACTAGGAATGAGTAATCACACACCATATGTCCATAAAAAATATACATCAGAGGCCCCATCCATTTCAAAATAATAATAATAATATAGCTTGTAAACGTTGATAACCATAAAAATAGCACAAGCCATCATAATAAACCATCATATAAAGCATGAATATTTCTAATGGACATTGATAGACCACAAATAATCGTCATCCACCATCATAGGCCCAAACACATCCCGGACCCTGTTGTTGACTTGGTCAAACTGAGTTTACCAGGCCAAGAATGATCAAAATGATAACCCAGAAGAAAATCTTTGATGCTGTAAGTACAAAATGGATATAGCATGCTCAATTATCTATGTTAGCAGTTAGACTCAAGTATAAGTGGCTTCTACTAACGATTATAAGCACAATACATATAAATAATATATTCAAATCAATGTAATTAGTTGTAAACAAAAACCTCTAGTGTATACTCATTCATGCATTTGGCCATTTTGCTAGTCAAGGGTGAAGATGAATAAAACAAGGAAAGGCCATGGGAATGACTTGATACTCAACAATGTAAGCATCTCTGCTAAAGGAAAGAGGAATCCACAAAACACATAAGCTAGACTAGGTGAACAATAGCGAATGGTGGTGTCTCATAGATGAGTGGAATAATGAGAATGTTCCACTAGACATTAGACAAGTAGCCTTTTTTAAAATGAATTATTTGCACAACAAAAGGAACTAGTTAACCTCCAAAGGCAGGTGCCCTGGAAAGCCTTCTAGGCTTCCAAAAAATGACAAAGATATAACCTTGACAAGTTAGTCTCACCATGTTACCCTGTAGGGGAAAATGAGTCGTAAATTATACAATGAATAAGTGCCCATCCTTTAGCTATCAACTCTTTATACATTTAATTTAATAGCATTCAACTAACTAGCCATCCTCCAAGAGAAGGTTCCTTGAATAGCCCAATGGGCCTCAGATAATGACTCGGTATTACCTCCATTGTCGGCCACCATCCATAGGTGTGATGGAGTGACCACCCTATTGCCCTTTGCAGGCAAACGACCTTGTTACCAACTTTTTTGTACCATAGTTGGGTTACCTGAGGAGCCGTCGATTGACAGACTTGTTCAAAGTCTGATTCCAGTGTATCAGTTGATCCGTCTTCATGTCTAGCCAATATTGGCTAGCCAGTTTTTTATTTGAATAATTTTGACCATGGCCCCACGAGGTTTGTAATAAAATGTGCTAGTAGGGTATTTTTTGAGTGGTTCGTTCTCCCGAGACGTAGAATCTCAAATAAGGTATTCCAAAGAGTTTTTTGCCCCTGACAATTATGCTTTACCTTCAACCGAGTATAATTGACGAGGTTTTCTCCCACTTCCTCCAAAGCTGGAATGCTCGATGTTGAATTCTGGGCCTTTGGTGGTTATTAGAGCCCAACTAAGTGTTATAAACCTACTAGGCATTATTTAGGTAGATCATGGTCATGTCCTCTGTCATCTGGACATATAAAAAAAATTCGAAAAATTCTTTTTCGAACGGAGAAAAAATTATTTTTTTAATTTTTTAATTTTTAATAACTTTTCCTAAGTTTTTTGGGATAATTTTTCCATAAATTAAATGGAAAAAACCCGTTTGTAATAAATCGGTCATCTAGACTCCAAATTCAGTGATTGAAGGCTCTAACCTTAAGCCAAAAATCATTCTTGATCGGCCAACCAGTCAGAACCAACTTTCGGATCATCAATCGGACACATAATGCCTTTTTTCTCAAAACAGTTAGTTTTGAGGAAAAAAATGAAATTTTATTAAAACATGATTATTTTGTAGAAAATTAAAACTCTCCAAATAAATCCAAATTCAGCAAAATAAAAGGCTAAATGACAACTCATTGGGCATTTATGATGTTTGGAGTTACCATAACTCAACTTTAGTCAGCATTAAGATTATCAGTTAGCAGACATGTCATCTCCAGCTAAAAATGAGATGGAGAGCATTCATTGGTCCGATGATTTGATCGAGGTGAAGACTAAGGCTTGCACCATCAGTGGCCTTCCCAAACCTAGCAAGGACTTCTGCCAAACCTAAAAGGTGGTTTACCTACATCACTAGACACCTTCTTCACAGCTCACGCCCCTCCTCAGCCTGATTGCACCTTCCACACGTGTGGGCTCAGTTGATGGTTGATTTCAATGGCTAGGGTTGGAGTGGGGGCGTCTTGCCTAGGTGGACGCCTCCCCTCACTCCCAACTCTTGATTTTTAGGTTTGGGTTCTCCGTTTGATGTTCAGGCCTGTTAGGTTATGCAATCTGCTTTTAGGGTTTTAGCACTCTCATTGTATAAATAGAGGCTCCTTTAGCTCTATTCGGGTGGATGATTGATGCAAAGAACTTCTAGTGAATTATTGTAAAACTTGTTGCTCTTATGCAACCATTTTGGATAAAGAAAGGCTTTGGAGGCTCATGTGGTGTGGATTCTGAATTCATGTGCTATGATTAATGAGGTAATACAATTTTAATTTCTCCTTTGTTTGCTAATCTTTGGGTATGTATAAATGCTTTAGAGGGCTTATATATGCACATAAGAGTAGATATTTGTAGTTTCAAGTTATCTATTTGCTTATTTACTTTCGGAAATCTATAAGAGCATTGTCTTATTCAGTTATATCTCATGCTTTTTTATTCAGATTAGTAAATAGTACATATTCTAATCCCCCTTTTCGGCAAGCATACAAGTCTTTTGATTGCAGATCACTCCATTGCACCGAGTAAAAGGTTGAGCTAAGTTTCATCTCCTTTTCTTGGAGTCAAGCACAAGTTTCTAGCAGCTACATACAAATTGAGATCCAGGTGGCCTCAAAGATTCAAAGATCCAAGTGGTTCAATCTCTTATATTCACCCCTAAAAACAAAATCTTTCATTACCTTTATATTTGCAAGTAGTATCTTGATCTATAAAATAAATCCTTTGCATCTACTTGCTTCCATTTCTAGATCTAGGAAGTGTTCTTTCTCTTAGATCTAGTTAGTATTTGAAGCAGCACAAAGTCCCGATATTTTGCTCAAATGCTAGGTGTATTTTTGTAGTATATTCTCTTGTTTAACCCATCATTTTGCAGGTAAATAGCTCGCTGGTTTTTTCTCTCTCTATGACAAGTTAAGCAGGAAAACTTGTAATAAATCAAAGAAATAAGCTACAAAAAATCTTCCTTCTTCCTCTCCTTAATCCCCTTTCTACAGGTTACTTTGTTTTGCGCTTTATTACCTCTTCTTCATCGCTGCCCTGTTTTTTCTCTCATTTACCACCTTATTTCTTCATTTTGGACAGCCCTGGTGTCCCCTACTCTTCTTTCCTTTTTTGCCTCTTTTTTGCCCTAGTTTTTGGGCCTTCTTCAACCTTGTTATTGGCCCTTTCTTCCACTTTTTGTTCGTTGTCTTGTTTTGTAATTTTTATGACAGCCATTTGTTTTCTCTTTCGCTGCCCTGTTTTCTTCAATTTTTGTCCTCCTTTAGCTTCATAGTTGGTTGCCCTATTCCTCCCTTTCTTTGGTTTTGACCCTCTCTTTGTTTTCTCGCCTTCTTTCCCTCATCTTCTTTTGTTTCAGCCCTCTTTTCCTTTGCTCTTGTGGCTCTCTTTCAAACTTTTTCTCTTTTCGCTTTTCACAGGTTTCAGAAAGATCTCCAAGTAAAAGTAAATGCACTCTTTTTTTTACAAGGGTCCTATATCAGTAGAGTTGTTTTGCTTTCTTTTGAAAAGTCCTTTCAAGGATTAAAATCCTTAAGGCACATTGTATAAATTTTAATAAAGAACTTGTGTTTGAGTGGGGTTTTTAAGTCCCCACTCTCATCCTCCCCCATTTGGGGAGGCTTGTGTTGTGTCTACTTGTGTATGCTTAGGTTAGAATTGCTTGTCTTCATCATTATTTACATCTTATTCTTAGAATATCAATTGTTAATCCATCACTTCTAATTCTTTAATTAAGTTGATGACTCTTTTAAATTGTTTATCTTTCTAAGTAAATCAACTACTTAAATCTCTTGAATCACACCATAAGGTGGATCAAGAATGCTCTCTGTCAAAGAGTTTAATAACTCATCTTTGCTTCTTGTTCACATTTGTTTAATTGAATAACTCTTAAGTAAGACTCTTGAACTTGCAAAAACACAAGTCAAGAGCACTCTCTATCGAGGAGCATCTTAGTACTTGCATCATCCTTGCATTAGTCTCTTATAGATTAGATAAGACTCTTGAACCTTCGCCATAAAACAAGGTCAAGAGCGCTCTCTGTCGAAAAGTCTAATTAATTAACGTAATAAAACCTTCAACACACACACCCCTTTAATTAATTAACTCCCTTCCCTCCTTGCCGGAGTATGCTCTGACCGATCCCAAATCAGAATACCCAGAAATGGCACTGGATCTTTAAACCCTACAAAAGTAATTTAATAATACTTAAACACCCGTAACCAACACACCGGCGTTGTAGGAATTCTTCCAAAGTACTTCCTAGTAGAGGCGCCGAAACTTCCCGCTGTCTTAGATTCTCGGCTAGCTGGTCAATCTTGGCGATACCAACCTGGGATACTGGGCAGGCCTGACATGTCTTCAACGAAAGGAACTTAGAAGAGTCTCTCGTCTTTGACAAACCTTTGTTGACACCCTAAGCAAGACCACTATTTAAAACTCTTAAAATCTACAAAGAGCACTTGCAAAACCTAATACTCACTAGCTTAATTCCTAGACTTTATTTCACACATTTATTTTGACTCCATAAGGCACTGGTGCTTTGTTATATTTGATTAATTTTCTATCTTGATCAACTGCCTATGGTCCATTTCAATTGATTATATTTGAATGCTTAAGTTATAAGTCTGGAATCTTTGCTTATCTGTGTGATCTCTTGTTAGCAACGTGGATTGTTTTGATTAATCATTTTAAATCACAATAAATCCTAAAACAACACCCATTGGCATCCAAAATATCTAAAACTTAACTTAACATTGAGTCATAGAAAACTCTTTGTTAGGGACTACCCCCCTTAGCTTCGTTAGGAGTTAGCCTAAACGCCGGAGCTAGGAGTAGGTGACAGTACCTAGCTTTGTGCTTGCCCCCAAGGTCACACCTTTCCCACTTTCCTAAGTGAGGAGACAGCTTTCGGAAGATTTCTGTTGCTGGTGTGCAATCGACAGAAAACAGACCTCACATAATAAAACGGATGAGTGCTCGTCTCTTGGCTCCTAGCTAACTTTTACATTTTATTTGCAATAATGTTTAAAAACATTTTTATTTTGTTGGCGAGGCATCCATTTAGATATAGCATTTAAGTTTCGATGCCTTAGTGTCTAAACTCACTTTTGGTAAAGACTTCTTGTGTTTAGGAACTAGAGAAAGACAACCCCTGTGATTGAAATCACATAAACCAACACTGAGACACAATTTAAACATGGAGACCTAATCGAACATAGAGGCGAAGGTGGGGGAAATCCTATATGTCTCTAGTCAAGTTACAAGTCAAGGTTAAACAAAAGGAAGGGAAGGAAATGGATGGATGGAGATAGTGAAGATGGTGCCAAGGCTAGAAAGCTATGTCCCTAAAGGGAAATAACTAAATCCATACTAAGAGTAGGGCATGACCAATGAGTATACAAAAGAATCTCTTGAACATAGCAACTAAATCACTTATATTTTTTATTTCAATGAAGACCAATAAAGTATCGCTAACATACAACCACTATCAACTAAGTCTCACTACGTAAATAGCCAATAAAGTATAACCAAAATAAATTTATGTACAAATCCATATATATAATCTGGGTCATATACCTACATCCGATCGGAACAATCTAAAAGGCACTGAAACACTACTACTTATGTACATCATGGGCATTGTCATAAACTCTACTCTATTACATGAAAATGGAAAACTTAGCCATCAAACCTGGGGTCATGAGGCTCGGTCATGTCATGAAACTAATCATATGAATACTCTGGATCCACTGAATAAGAGTGATCATGAATTGGAAACTCATCATTTGTTGATCTCAAAGCAAAGGACTAGTTCACAGATATCCTCAAGAGTGCTCGAGAAAAATGATAGCCCAACTACTATATATGTGTGACAACATCTGGATCGAACTGGGATAGGTGCTCCAAGAGAGAGAGTGCATGACAACCTCATATATCTCTAGTTCGCAGCAACACTCATACATCATCGAACATGCACCTTATCATCAACTCCAACTTCAACAAAATATGTTCTTGTACATCATGCAAATGGCACTGCTGAGCATTACATGTGGCCTAATCTAAAATAAAATGCTGAAAATAAGATGTTGAAAAGTAAATACTCTGTTTTTCGTCGAATGCACACCAACAGTACAAATCTTCTGAAAGGTGACTCCTCACTTATGAAAGTGGGAGAGGTGTAGTCTTGGGCACAAGCACAGAGCCAGGTGCTGTCACCTACTCCTAGCTCCTCCGTTTCAGCTAACTCCTAACGAAGCCAAGGGGAGTAGTCCCTAACAAAGAGTTTCTATGGCTCAATGTATTTTAAAAAATCACAGTTCTAAAATTTAAATAGCACAAAGGTATACTTGCAATAATTTAAGGACAACACAACTAATTGATTTAAGCAAAGGAATCCGTAATTAAATAAACTATGCACTTCAGATATATAAATGAAATGAGCACAAGACCAGTGCCTTATCCAATGGGTAATGGAGTCAAGATTGTAGTGCTTGGGATACAAAGATACAAGCCTTCAGTGTGTTTGTGAGATCATTTTGCAAGTGTTCTTTGTAAATTTTATAAATTTTTAGTGATCTTGATTATTATGGCTAAGAACACAAGGTATCAACCAGAAGATATCCCTTCAGTGGCTCCTCTCAATGACATATCGAACCGTCCAATATTCCAGGCTAGGTGTCTAAGGAACTTAACCAACCTGTTTGAACTCTGAGACAACAGTTTGTTCCGACGTCACTAGCAAGAATTTACCCACTACCTTAGTATTTATCGACAACGTCGGTTCGTTGGTTATGGGGTTGAAAGTTTTACTTATGGTTGTCACTTGTAAGATTAATCAATTTAAAATCATTGTTCTGAGTACGAATCCAACTTTTCAAGGTCGACAGAGCATACTTAGTGATGGAAAGCAACGAAGTAAATTTTATGGAGAATGTATGTTGGAAATATTTTATTAATTATGAGCACACAGATGAACCTCTCCAACAAAGAGTGCTCTTGACTTTGTCTTATGACAGAAGTTTAAGAGACTTTGGCTAATCTATATGCCTAATGCAAGGAAAATGCAATGTAACTATGCTCTTCGACAGAGAGTGCTCTTGACTTGGGTTATGGCAAGTTCAGGAGACTTTGGTTTCTTTTTAAGAGACAAACAGATTGTAAATGTGGAAACCAAATGATAGGTAAAAAATATTAATAAACAATGACTTGAAAGAAACTAACTCAGCAAAAATAAACTAAACAAGCAACTAGTGTTCTAAGCATAAAATGAAACTACTTTAAGCACGCTAATAACCAAACAAAAGGACAACCCAAGACTCTTCCCCAAATAGGGGAAGGAAAACACAAAGTGTGGGAGGCGTTATCCCACTTAACCTTTTTATTAATCAAGGACAATATTGAGGATTTTCAACCTTTTGGGAACTAAAAGTAAGCAAAAACTTCGAACAAGAAGTCTTATGGCTTCTTTTACAAAAAGGAGAGTGAGAAGCTTTAGATCTTCTTGTTCAGCACCATCTTCATTGGGTTTTGCATCTTCCTTATGGTTTCTTGATGTGTTTCTCTTCTTCTTTGGGTAATCTCCAAGTGTTTTAAGTTCAAATCTCTTTTTGCTTCACCTTTGCACTTTATTCTCCTCTCAATACCTACAACAAACAAAAATCCAAACAACTCATACATACATTAGTCATTAGCAAAATAAATCAAACTTGAAACTAATCTAAGATTAAGATCTGCAAACTTAAATATAAGATGCAAAAAATGATCCAGATGCAAGCTAGGAAAATCTAACAATGCACAAACTTATGGATCTAAAACTATAGAAATGAGATCTAATGCAAAGCTACACTAAAAATACTAACAAACTAAACTAACAAAGAAAAATGCAAGCTCTAAACTAACCAAAAGAAGGGGGAGCAAACAAAAAGGAAAGAGAAGGAGAGGACAATAAAGCAAAGACAAAACGAAGGGAAGGCAAGGTAAGTAGGACGAGAGAGAAAGGAAAGAAAACGAAAGCAGGAGACCAAGACAATCCAGAAAAGCAAGATGACAAGCATGAAGAGATTCTAGGCTTGGAGAAAGGCATGACTTGGATCTTCTACAACTTAGAGATGGGAAAGACTAGTAACAAGTAACCGAAAAGAATTTTTTAGAAGTTTGTTGGAGAAGGCAAGAAAGATCCGGAACCGCTTGCAACCATGCAAACAAAATATGTTAATAATAAAACATTTGTATGGTAAAGGTATTAGATGTGGAGAGCTCCTACTGGATGCAATCCCTGAAGGCACAAACACTCAATGCAAATTGATTAGAAGCCTAAGTACTAGATTGTTAGTCTTCAATAAACATACTAATCAAATTGCAATACAAGGGTAGGGTGAAAGAGATATTACTTCACATAGGATGAAAACACAATGTCAAAATCCCATCAAATGGCCTCCAAAGTCTCAATATTTTATTAACAAAAAGAAGCTTACAAATTCCACAGAGTTTCTATGCCAAACTTTCCATCCAGAATAGAGCTCTAAGAGCCTCTATTTATACAAAAACCAAGCCCCAAAGGGGACTTTATGAACTCAAGAGAGAGTCCAAAGGTAACTAAGTTAAACCTAAGTCTGAACCGGAGCTGAACTGAGCCTAAACCGGAGCTTGAATTGCCAACAAATCCAATCAATGCCAACACACTAAGTGTTATCTCCCAAAATAAATTTATTTTGATAATATGAAGAATTCGAGTCATGTTATGGAAGATTTAAACATGACTAACAAATTGAAGGTCTCTGGTTTTGCTATGGTTGAAAAAATTGGAAGTTTTAGCTTTCAATGGCTTAGGCGAGGTTATTAACAGCTCATTAGCCACCGAAAGGCTTTGTTTCAGCAGCTAACAGCTTAATGCAGGATAAAGGTTAACCACCGAAAGCGGGCCCAGTCGAGTAAATGGTAAAAGCACTTTCGATCGCTTAGGCGAGACTTCAGACATCTCATTAGCCATCGAAAAGTGTTGCTTTCGGCATCTTAGTGAACAGTTCAAGAAGGGCATTAACCACCGAAAGCAAGCAAAAAGCGTTGGGGAAAAAGCTGTTTCGGTGGCTTAAGCGAAAGCTCTGACGTTTCATTAGCCACCAAAAGGACGGGTTTTCGGTGGTTAAAAGGGATATCCGGAGAGACCACTATCCGCCAAAAGCTGAGTTTCGCTGCGACATTGGGAAAACGGTTTCGGTGGCTTGGGCGAAAGGGTCAGCATTCCATTAGCCACCGAAATCCTTGCTTTCGGCGACCAGCAGACAAATTCTTGAAGGCCCTTAACCACCGAAAAGTTAAAAGGAAAGAAACAGTTAGAAACCCATCAAATCAGAGCCCACCAACAAAACATCGATCAGTAAAGGGCGTGATAAACCACCGAAAGGATATGCGGATGCATAATTGCGTGAGGAAATGAGTAAGGAGGTTGTTATTGAAACTGATAAGGACTGATGTCATTTAGAACCTTCCTTCTCCCTCCATCTGTCCACAAAACTGCAAAAAAGCCCACTGAGTATCCAGGATTGATTTTAACATGATTGTTGGGCAAGGGGTCTCGAAAAGATCAAATAGAGCCATCACCCTCTGACCTAAGCATCAATCATGCAGTTGAAAGCCCTCATAATCAGTGCCAAATCTTCAGTACGCTCCACCCTCGACCTTAGCATTTTTCTCCACCAAAAAGCCATCTCTTAGAAGCAGCCTACTGAAACAGTATCCTACAGAACTTGAATCTATTGTTGCAAGTACCCAGGAGTGGTATTCAGCAAAATGAAGAAGGGAGGACCTGCTCTTGGGCAAGAGTTGGGGCACATCAGCTATCTAGAGGCACATCCAGAAGTCTGTCAATTTTTCAAGGATGCTGGCTGCTATAGGTTTTGTGAGAAGATTCAAGGATCACACCAACAGGTGGCTGAGGCATTTGCCCTCTCTTTCGATGGCTCCAAGGCAGTCATAAGTAAAGAAGAATTCCAGATAGATGAAACCCTGATTACTGAAGTGACTGAACTCCCTAGCACAGGAGAGAAGTGGTTTAAGACTACCATACCAAAAGATGTAGAGTTAAGATCTTACCTGAAGCCTGAACATAGGGATCTGGTGTGGAAGAAAAGTGTACCATCCTCCTGGCTAGAAAAGAGGTGGCAACAACTGCTGAAGGCCATTGTCCTCTACATAACACGTGAAGGGAGATACAACAAAGCCATGATTTACCATTTTAAACCGATGAACTACTTCACAGGGAAAAGCCCATTGAATTTGCATTGTTACTTACACAGGAGTTTGGCAAAAATGGCACACCAAGTGAAGGCCCATCCAACCAAGATTGCTGGCAGACTGTCTCATCATGGCCTTATCCAACTTCTGATCCAAGAATTTCTGAAGAGGAGGAATATGGCATTGCCTTATTTCTTATTTTGGAATGGTTTTGAAATAGGCCTTCAGCGAGAAGAAAAGGGGAAGTTTCCTACTAAAAAGTCTAGCACACGAAGAAGTGGGAAAAGAAAGAAAAGGGCTATATCCCCAGCAGCAGCAGAACAACCTCCTTCCTCTTCCAAAGCCAAGAAGGTCAAAAGAAACTTGGATTTCAATGAAAAGAGTCAGGAAGTTACCACACACAGTGAGAAAATTTTGAACCTGCCCTACTCAGATTCAGAAAAGGAACAAGAGGAAGGTGCAAACCTTGCATTACAAGTTGTAGCAGAGATTGAAGAACTACCATCACCTACACCAAAAGAGCAAGATGAACCAACAGAGAAAGCTTCCTCTAGCAAACCTAAGACTCAAAAGATAAATCAGTTGCTGAACCAAGTGTATGAGATGGAGATTTTAGAAAGGGAAATAAAGAAAAATAATGCTGCATTGACCAGCAGGAACAAGCTGCTGCATAAATCTTACATAGAGCTAAGAGAGAGGTATGCTTTCCTAAAAAGACTGAATAAAAGGTACCTGAAAGACAACACAAGATTGTATTGGATGATTAGTCTTCAGAAACTGCAGATGAAGAAGGCCAAGCTAAACCCTAGCACTCACCTCACATTGGAAACCCTAGCTGAAGCTGCAGTAAGCCTTCAGCCTCCAGAAGCAAGCCAGACTGTTGTTAAACTTCCTAACATAGAGCCTGCTGAAGAAGAAAGCTAAGGAGACAAACTTGAAAGAACAATTTTGGAGGTGGCTTAAGAATTTTTGAAGAACAGGGCTTTCGGTGGCTTAGGCGGACGCTGAGGCAGTTAATTAGCCACCGAAAGCACCGCTTTCGGCAGCTAACCGTTCCGATATTTTGGCCTCTTAACCACCGAAAACAGAAAGAGACATAGGATCGAATTTTGACACGCAGGACCAGTTTTGGGCGAACATGGATAGCTCAGGGATGAAAGGAAGCTGAAGAAAACATCAAGGAAGGTATGCTTCAGTTTTTGCTGTGACATAAAGGAAGAAAATGTCTCCAACACTTAACTGTCAAAGTGAAACAGTGACTTAACCAACAGATGACTAGTGACAGTGATTTCCAGTGCTTACTTTAGTTATCAAAAAGTTCAAACAGTGAAAGAATTCTATAGTTAGTTAGACTAGTAGTTAATTAGGGTTTTTAACCTAATTATGCAAAAACAATTATTTTGTCTATTTTTATTAAATCAGATCCAAGTTTTTAGGATCCGAGTATTTTTGTAAAGGCTATAAATCCTAAGACTTATTTTATTGAAAGGGTTCGACTCCGGGGACTTGTAGACCATTACTATTACCAAACTTCTCATTTTGCTCATGACCTAATATAAGCTCTTTTGTTATCATATGTTCAGCTTCCATTTTCTGTCTATTCTGTGCTTATGCTTGAATGTATTATTCAGGTTAATTAAGGTCCTATAGCTGTCATCCTATTGGAATATTGATGATTTGAATTATAAGTGCTTTCCTTGTCATGATTAGCCATTTATATATATTTGTTTTATGTATGAATCTACAAACATAATAAGTTCCCCATCTCTGCACCATATTGTCAGCCTCTGAACAGTGGTAATTAGAAGCTTTATCCTTAATTGAGTTTCATGCATGTCTTGAGAGTGTGAGGTCTTATAGGTCACCTGACTTGATCGACTTAGAAAACTATAAAAATATTTAAGTTACCAGGCATCTTCAAGCTGCAACCTAGAGGAATTTCCTGGAGTGATAACACTAAGATTCACCAACCTTCGAATCGGCAGCCTTCAATCCTTCACGCGTCAATTTCCT
The DNA here is from genome assembly GCA_001517045.1 of Pseudotsuga menziesii. Classification (NCBI taxonomy): domain Eukaryota; kingdom Viridiplantae; phylum Streptophyta; class Pinopsida; order Pinales; family Pinaceae; genus Pseudotsuga; species Pseudotsuga menziesii. The sequence continues at coordinate 47,707 of LPNX010254911.1, read as the reverse complement.
TCCACGCGAGTCATACAACAGGATTTCCGTGAAGGTTTGTGATGTCACCATATTTCAAATCGCTTCACACGCATTGGATTATACCATGGAGTAACCTTGTAATTTAATCATATGCAAAGAAATGAGGAGGGGCCCACTACATTAGCGCAACCTTCACTTCACAACCAACACGATAACCATGCGATTGAAAACAATTGTTTTGGCAACAATATGGTATGGCATGGTTTTAAAATAATATCATTCTTAAGTGGGGATGGTCCCCCCAATCCCACCCACCACTACTTAAATAAGCGTGAGTGCTAAACTTTGACGTCATTCTTTTCATGAAATTGAATCGTGACCTCTCATTTATCCAAAATTCTAACTCATATCATGTAGAATAAGGTCGTAAGTGAATGGGGACCCATATGCCAAGCCACCCCACGATTTAAAATATTAATTTTGACTTTTTTAATTACCGATTTTTGGTGCATTTTCTCCAAAATAAGCATTAAAATGCCACTCTGATGCCTTGTTAACCAAATGATGCCATTCGGGATGCTTCTGTTGGTCGAAACATAGTGAAAGTGGCCCTAGGGTAAAGATGTTGCTCTGGGCTTGAAAATGAGCCCAACCATACCGAAAACGGTCTCCGGATGACAGTTGTATTACATTTTGAATTTTTTCATTTAAACTATCAAAAAATGGCTTCAAAATCGGGAAAAAAAAAATATTTTTCTAGGAATCAAATGAAACTCAAGGGGGACCTAGTACAAGTTCATACGACTCAATCAAAATGCCTAGCATGTTGAAAACACTGACACAAAGGCTCTAATAACATCCCAAGGCCGAAACACCAAGACAACAACCCCAGCTTTGGAGGTGTGAGTGAAAAACTCAGAAATTATTACTCGTTTGTTCAACAACCAATAATAACCAGAGGAAAAAATACTCTGGGCTAGTCGGCTTGATGCTTAAGTCCGGGAAGCTGAGCCTTTAATAAAAAATTAAATGGTAGGGCATTATTTACAATTTCCCCAAGGCGGTATGAACATGTAGTTACAAAAAACTTCAAACAGACTCTCAAAAAAACCTGGCAGACTTATGAACTCTGATCATGAACAAGTGTACTTGGTCAATACTCTGGCAGCTCGCCGAAAAATCCACTAAGTGAAAATTTAGTGGATAACATACTCAAAAATAAATGATGAAAGTAAAAATCTAACCTAAGAATTGTTAAGCATTTGCTAAAGTTATTAGGAAAAAATCAATCAGAAGACAGATGAAGACCACACTCAATGCCCTAGAAGACTCAAGCTGAAAAAACAAGACTCAAGACGAGGCAACACTGAAGACACAAACCTAATGTTCAAAGGAGATTATTCAGCTTTCCTACCAACCCTACTTTTAACCAATCAAACAAGTGCTAGGTGAAATCATATACCCATTGTAACCATTCATCGAAAAGATTCATAATTGTTCCTTGATGTTTTTTGGCAAAACAGGACAAGATTAGGCTAGAAATTAATGAATTTAAGATCGCGGTCTACTTGACTTGTTCAAAAATTGACAAAGGATTAGAATAAATGTAAGATGAAGTCAAGCCAGCTTTTAGACTGGTCCTTGCAAATCTCAACCATCCAGTCAATAACAGCTAGATCATAAAATCAATGCAATTTATCTTTTAACAATGGCGGATAAGGATATGAAATTTGACTAAGCCATCCTTGGATACTATTGTTTTCTTCATCTCTCGAGATGGCATGTTCAATGCTGTTCACTTGATGATTGATGGTAGAAAAATATGGGGACAAACTAGAATTCAATAAGAATGAGATCAACTCCATTTGTTTTTCAAAGATTTCGAAAAGATGAAATCGAGCTTTGAAAATCTTTTTAGTCAAACAGTTGGTGACACTATTAGACAACAAAATTTGATTTAGAAGGCTTTGACCCATTGGACATCAAAATTTGATTTGAAAAAGATATCGACTTCACAAGCGGGGATGGGAGGGCAGATTGAAAAATTGAAGTTTGTTCTATGTTTCCCAAAGGTGTTTTCCCCATTATTCCATGAGACAAGGGATACTTGTCAAGGAAACCATTGGGATCAACAATGAACTCCCCATGATAAGACTCGTACTCAATCAACTCATTTTGACCTAGGATTAGACAAGGTACAGTACTAAGGGAATAATTCACTGAAAGCTCTTGTGTAGATCAACTTACAACCATGCCATTGCCTTATGATTGTTCTTCTTTGAATTTCTCATTATGCTCAATTGAGGACGAACGATTACCATCATCCATTTCATAAATGGAAATACCAATAAGTTCATTTTTAACTTCCCTATCATCCTCGTAAATTTGGTCTTCAACCACAATATCACCACACGATTGTTCCTCAACAGAAGTAAGATTATCTTCAACTTTTTCTTCTTCTACAGAGACATAATCAAAGTCTAAATCATGATCCGGATGGCTTGAACACTGACTCAAATTATTTTCAACTAGGCAATGACTATGGTGTTGCTCTTGTAAAGGTGCTTCAGTGGACTCACAAATGGAAGGCTCAATAATAGGTGTTTCTTGATGGTGATCGTTAGGTTCCCTTTAACGAATCAAATCTAGAATTTGGTCTGTGACCACTTCGGGTAATGTTGACAGAGTATCTCGTATGATCTTATCTATATCTCTTTTAACTTCGACATGAGGTTTTGAAGCATTATTCTCAAAATACTCTGTAATATTCCTATGGATCGCAGGCACACTCATGATTTTGAACATCTCAAGAGAGGATTGGTCCATTTTAGAAAGTAAATCATCAATATATTGATTATCCATAACACAATCATTGAGAGATTGACACCCTAAAGAATCATCAGCATTCCTACCCCACTTATCAATTAACAGTTCTACGAACATATGATACACAATGATGGATCCCGATGCTATATTTTCAAACCATAGTTGAACGTCCCCTTGTAAGGATGCACCTAAGGCTCACACATAAATATATTCATTTTATTCACCTATAATTTCGATGTAATCCCAAAGAGTATCCAAATGACTTTCAATAGATACATCATTGTTTCCACTAAAATGAGGCAGCCTCATGATGTAATCTTTTGGCATAGGTGGGTACCCCAGGTATTTCAGAAAAGTCAAAAGGAGATGATTTATCTTGTTTTCTAACAACTCTAGTTACTTGGAAATAAGGCTTTCGCTACGATTGACATCTAGGTTCATGTTGACCTACAAATTTATTAGGGGTGGTTGTGACATAACTTGTAAAAATCTTGGTGCTTAGGCTCATACCTATTATCATATTCATATGCATCGTCATATTGAAATTGTGAATTACATTTGTTCTTTTTAAGCCTATTTACACATTTGAGCAATTCTTCTATAGCTTCTGAAAAGTCCAAGGAAACATCTTGGTTCATTTCGATAAATAACTATATATTCCCCAGTGGAGTCTCTATATGGGTTCATCAGTGCAGTTGAGTTGTGGGGTCACGAGGAGAAATGAAAAATGTAATCACCAAAAGATATGTCGTTGGGGAAGTATGATGCAAGAGAGAAAAATAAGTGAATGTAAAATTAAGCAATGTATAATGCATTTACTGAATTTAAATCTGGATGCGATGTGATTTGAAAGATAAACGTGAGGTACTACTCATAGACACAAGAGCTAAGACTCTACATCCCCAGCAATGATGCCAAAAGATGTTATCACACGATGTGTAGCTACCCACTAAAGGTATCCTATCAAAGACAGTAGAGGTGAGGTAGCTAACCAATGGCACCACAAGAGCCTTGTCCACTACTAACAAAAGGTAATTGTCATACCAGATGGGCTATTGTCACTTTAGTTCAAACCATAGAATGATCAAGGGTAAGACCCTACTAGCCTATGAGAGATAGTGAATCTAATCAATATACCTTAAAACATAAACAAGTGGTAATAAGGTGAGAAGATGAGCAAGTTGATCTAAAGATAGGAAATGACTGTGGTAGGTGAGGATAAGGCTAAGCTAGGGTAGCTTAAGGCAATGGGAAAATTCCCAACTTTAAGAGAAACGTACCACAAAAAATTTAAGAGAGTAGATCTAGATAGATCTAGTGCAAATGATGAATACCCAAATTAGATCCACCTAGGGTTTTATGAAATTTAGGATAAAGTGGACCGAAGGAGTAGATCAGTAAGTGAAATGACTAGATCTATATGCTTGAAAAGTAAATCAGTTGATTTGACGTAGGTTCAAGCATACACAACTGATAGATATGAAGAAATGTCTGAAAACTCTGTATGGATTTTAGCAAGCTCCTAGAGCTTGGTATGGAAGGATATATAGTTTTTTTACGAGCTTGGGCATTACCGAAAGTAAAGCTGGCCCTAACCTTTACTTTAAGATTATCAATGATGAACCTATCATATTATTGTTGTATGTGGATGATTTATTTCCACCAAGAAATGAGAAACAGATTATAAAGTGCAAGTAGAAGCTCGCTGAAAATTTTGAGATGAAAGACCTTGGATTGATGCACTATTGTCTAGGTCTTGAAGTATCACAGAACCTAGAAAGAATCTTTCTCAACCAGAGAAAGTATGTTGTGAAAATTCTAAAAACGATTTGATATGTTGGAATGTAAAGCCATGGCCACACCCATATATACCAACCTGAAGTTGTTAGTTGATGAATAGTCAGAGTTACTGGATGTGACTCAATACAGACAAATTATTGGGTCATTGATGTAACTGCCGAATACCAGGATAGATATATGCTTTGTTGTGAACACCCCGAGTCAGTATCTAGATGAACCTAGTCGTGTTCACCTGGTATATCAAAAGCATTTGATGAGGTACATGAAAGGTACGATAGACTTTGGTCTATTCTATGTTGGAGATCATGACTACATATTGTATGGTTATACATATGCAGATTGGCCTGGAAGTGTCTTAGATAGAAAGACCACCTCGGGTGGATGTTATTGTCTGGGATCCGACATGGTTTACCAGAAACAATCCAGTATTGCTCTCTGCACAATTGAAGCAGAGTATATAGCAGCTTGTTCTACTAATTGTAATGGGATATGGCTTCAAAAATTGATGTAAGGTCTATTTGACAGAGTTGGATATCACGGTGATTCAATGCGACAACCAAAGTTCTATGAAAATGACAGAAAACCCATTGTTCCATGACAAGTCAAAGCACATAGAAATCCAGTCTTTTCAAAAACAGGATATGGTACAAAAGGGAGCTATAAAGCTCCAGTATGTGAGCACTGATGAGCAAGCTGTTGATGTATTAACCAAGCCTCTGTCTCGAGTGAAGTTTACATACTTACATGACAAGCTTGGTGTTGTCGAAAGGACCTTCCTTGAAAGAGGGAGCAGTGATGATGATGTTGCAATGGGATTGCATCATCCCTTGACATTATTCCTATAGTGATCCGCAGACATTTGTCACCATGATGTGGTTGGGATTTGTATCATCCCTGGACATTAGTCCTAAAGTGATCTTCAGAATTTTGTCTTAGTGATGTGGTTAGGATTGCATCATCCTTGGACTTATGTCCTAAAGTGAGAGAGATTGATCATCCCGTAATTGGATCATGTGTGTTGCAGGTTATGTCGTTGCTGATGATAATGTTGTTGATCGAAATATTAAGTGGTGTTGTAGACGATCAACTGATCGAGTGCTGTAGAAGATGAAGACTCGGTGCTATAGAAGATGATGCTCCAGTACTGAAAATGTTGAAGATGTTCCAATAATTGTTCCAGTTGTTGATGTTGAAGAAAACTTCCAATGATTTATAAATGTATCACCTAGATGTTGTTGATGATGCTCTCTGCCCTTGCTCCTATAGTTGATGTTCCTGTTGTCAGTAGAATACCTGTGTCGTTTAGGGGAAGTGTTGAAATATTGTAACTTCGAAGAATGTTCTATTGTATTTTATTAATGTAAATTTATTCGAAGATGTTTTATTCCTCTGTTGAAATCGTTTTATTGTATTTGGTCATCATAAAGTCATGAGGTAAAACCTTATTTGTAAGTTGGGTCGATAAAACCCTTCAGAAAGTAATATTATATTGTTTTGAGTCTTCCTATGTAAGTTGAACAAGTTATATCTGTTTTGGCCGACATAGTTAGTGAAAAAGTCAAGTAGAAGATAAAGTATAAATAGGAGTGATGTGCTTCTCATTTTGAGACACACACTCACTTGCATAATTCACATACGAGAGAGAGAGAGGGAGATCTGCAAGGAGAATGATCACTTATTTGGGCTTGTCTTTGTACTTTTGATCATCTATATTGAGGAAGTTTTGTTGGGGTTTTATTCCCCTAGAGGGTTTCCAGTGATAAATATGTGTCTATCTTGTGATTGTGTTTTTTTCAATGATCATGTATATGCCATTGCTATGAAATTGAATTGAATACTAATGTTATCCATTTTAGCATATTGAACCTTGGACATATTACTCTACAATCGATGCTTGATTTTGCTTTAAACTTTTTTTTACCTTTTTGCAATTTTTTGGCATTATTTTCTATCTTGGAACATTAAATCTCTGATAAAACAAAATGTTTACCTTCAAGATTCTTACCCTAGTTATTTTGATGGAAAATACACATTCTACTTCTTTGTCTTTGCCACAACGGCAATATTTTTTTATTTGTGACCAAATTTTTTACATTGCATTCTTCTGTTTTCTTGTAAACAATAATGCCATTATCTTTCGAAGTCTGACTAAACATCACAATCATTTACAGTGGAAAGAAAAATTTATAAAGATCTCGGAAGACTACAATAGCAGTTTGGACAAGATCATCATCATTTATTGTAACACAAATAGCCAAGAGTTGATCTCTTACTTGAAATATATTTGTGAAGAATGATGCGACACTTTCATCGTTTTCCATTTTCAATTTATTAATCATATGCTTCAGGACTCTTTTCTACTTTCAAGCTTTTCTATATTTATATATTTATATCCATATACATACATTTTAAATTTAAACTTTCATTCATGGATACTGATATTTTAAGTAATTTTTTTATAATTGGTTACATGACAAACCAAATGCTTGTGTATTAGTTATTCTTTGATTTGAACGAAAATGAATGAATAATTTTTGATGTATTATGTATCGTTTTTATTTTTGACAAATAGTGTATTTAACACACCCAAGGAACAACAGCAATATATCATACCGCTTTTATAAATCAAACACATGTATTGATGCAAACAACATTAAACCGTGTCAACATTGTATAAAAATAAGAAAATTAAAACACTACATGCTCAAATTGTTAGTTTTTTAAAACTATTAGCCATTCAAGAGTTTATTGCATTTAGTACATGTTCAACTCAATCATTGAAAATATACTATTACATAAAAGAAGATTCTATTAGAATCTAAAATAACTATTTAAATTCTTATTACAAAAGTTATGAATGCAAAAAAAGAAAAAATACAGATGGTTTGGAAAATGTTCATGTTATATCATTTGTCATTGAAAAGTCGTATTAATTTCATGTCTTTGTTCAACTCCAAAACAAGAATTTGTTTGAGGAAATGAATGGAATCGCGTATTATAATGACTCAATGTTTCTTTAGTTGCTTTGTTATCGAAAGATTTTATAACATAAACAAACATGTAAGATAATTGAAATATCGACAAAATGATATCATTCATACATTCATTTATTTACAGTACAGAACTATAATAATAATGTATTTTAAATACTTATATGCATTGAAAGAGAATCTACAATTAGAATTTCAAATGGATGGTTTACAATTACTGATTTGTCGCGTTTTTTATTTAGTTTAAATACAAATATAAAGTTGAGCTCGTTGGTCTCTCTATATTTATTATTCGTATCATCTTTTGCTAAAAAGATTTTAAAAACTTTGGCTTAAAGAATATATTTTGATGTTCTTTTTATTACTCATTTTTTACACCGTGGATCTCAACCTATTTCACTAAAATATCTATTGTTTTCGTTATTATTCTTAAATAAGACACTCTGTTGGACTTTATGCTTGTGCATACTAAATAAAGACAAGTTTTACTTCGATCCATATCAGTAGCTAAATCATATGTTCTATTTCTGTATTCAACATATAAAATGATAAGATTTTACAGTTATACTTTCAATACAAAAATAGTATTCAGTTTTTTGAGGGTATATGTGCGATCTGTAGTCTTATTATGTTTACATGTGAAATACAAAAAATAAAACAGATAATTCAGCTACTGATGTATATTGAAATGAAATTTCTTTTTATTTACTATCACAAGTACAAATTTCAAGAACCTATCTCGTTTGGAAATATAACAAAAACAACAAATAATTTGCTGAAAAGGGTAGAAGTTCACAATGTAAAAAATGATAACAAAAAAAACATATAAAATTACTCTTTGAAGCAAACTCTTGTTAATCATTTTAACAAAAAAGTGCATTAATAATAAATATACAGTTATCAACAATCTCAACTTTATATTGACAATTAAATTAAAACAAAGACGCGACAACTCAATCATTGTAAACCATCTAATTAAAATTCCAATTTTGATTCATTGTCGATGCATATAAATTTTTAAATCATATTTGGAATGTAAATAAGCATTCTATGCAAACATTATATCTATTGCAAATGTAGATTCATTTTAAAATTGTTACAAATATACGAATGATATCATTTTATTAATATTTTAATTATATTTCACATTTTTTCATTATATAATATATCTTGATAATAGGAAAGCTGAACAAACATTGGGTCATTATAATGCGTTATTGTATTCATTTTCTTCGAACACCTTTTGTTTTGGAGTTGAAGAACAACAAGAAGGTACTATGACCTCTGACTGACAAATGATATACAATGAACATTTTCTCAGTATTTCTATATATTCTTCATTTTCTTGCATTCATAGTTTTTGTAATAAAAGTTTCAATTGCTTTATTAAATTCTTTTAGAATATTTTTTCTATAATTTCAATGATTGAGGTTGACATGTAAAAAAAACACAATATAATTTTGAACCAATAATAATTTAAAAGAACTATCAATTTCGGATTGTAGTTTTTTATTTGTCGATTTTATTACAATGTTGACACCATTTAATGTTGTTTGCGTTAGAGCATGCGTCTGAACTACAAAAGTTGTCTGGTATATTGTTGTTATTTCTAGCGTGCATTAAAATAGACTATTTGGCAAAAATAAAAACGATACACCATACATAAAAAAATTATTCATTCAATTTTGTTCAAATCAAAGACTAACTAATACACAAACATTTAGGTGTCTTGTGACCATTTAACAAAATATTTAAAGAAAATATGGAGTTGTATGAAAAAAAAAATTAAATTTAAATTCTATATATATGTGTATCAATATATAAATCTCTCAGCCAAACTAAAGTCCTGAATTATAGGATTCGTAATTTGAAAATGGAAAAGAATAAAACTGTGACTACGTTCTTCACAAAGATATTTCAGTTAAGAGATCGATTTTTAGCTATTGGTGTTACACTAGATGATAAGGATCTTGTCCAAGAGAATTAGGGTAAAAATTTTGAAAGTAAGCACTTTAATTTATCAAATATTGAATGTTTTAAGATGGGACATTATGCCAAAAATTGTAGAAAGGTAAAGAGAAAGTCCATAAGAAAATTCGAGGCATCTACTATAGAAGAACCTAAGAAGAAAAAAACAACAAGTCTTCCGAAAATCAAGAACCAAGAAAAGAGTATTATTAGCATTCTCCAGATCTATTAGCAATACTACTGAGTCTTGGTTGGTGTACAGTGGAGCTTCCACACATATGACAAGGTTTTGGAAAGCTCTTACAAGCTTTAGAAATAAGAAGTTTTATGCTCAGGTGGAACTTGGAGACGATAGCACCCATGAAATTGAAGGAATCGGTACAACATTTTTTTGGCTCTCACTCAAGGACTATCTTACACATTAAAGATATATTATATGTTTTTGGCTTAGAGAAGAATCTCCTCTCAGTTGCAAGCTTAGAAGATAATGATTACAGAGTAATCTTCATGGACAAAAAGACCCTCTTGTGGCAAAAGAATGAAGAATTGAGTTCAGCTATGATGATTGGAGTTCAAGAGGCAGGTTTATACAAAATTTCAGGTCATTCCATTCAGGCATTGGTTCATGGAACAATTAATCCATGCGAGTTATGGCATCAAAGGTTTTTGCACCTTCATTACAAGGTAACAAGTATGATTGAGCTTTCTTGTGAGCATGATAGCATTTATAAACATTGGTCTCATGGCAAGAATGCCAAGAAGTTGTCCTTCAACAGTAGTATCACATCTAAAAAGATTTTGGATTTAATTCATTCGAAGATATGTGGTCTAATGACATCACCTTGTATGAGTGGTTGTCTATATTATGTGATTATTATAGATAATTTCTCCTGTAAATCTTGGATATATTTCCTAGATAATAAGAATGAAACTTTTGATAAGTACAAAGATTTCAAAGATACTAGTTGAAAATCAAACATGAAGGCACATCCATATCTTAAGCTTAGATAATGGGGTTGAGTTTGAATCTCACTAGTTTGATGATATTTTTCGAGAAGGGCCTTACATCCATCAACAAAATGGGGTTGAAGAATGAAAGAACAAGACAATATGCGAAGTTGCCAAGGCCATGTTATGCAATCTAAATCTTCTTCAATCTCTATGGGTTGAGGCTGCCCGTACTGTTGTATACATTCAATAGTATTCTTCATGCTATCTTCGGGGAAAAGATCATAGAGGAAGTATTTACATGTAGGAAACAAGCAGTTGATCACATGAGGATTTTTGGCACTCTAGTCTATATTCATGTGCCAGAATAAAGGGTACAAAATTGGAAACCTATAGAAATAAATTAGGTACATTAGTTAGTTATAGTGAGAATTCAAAAGCTTATTGTATCTATGTTCTTGGTCAGAGATACACTAAGATCAGTAGAGATGTGATATTTCATGAAGAAGTTGCTTCCTGTAATTCCAGACAGGTTCCGAATGATTCAAAATCTCCTCTATGATAAGTAACATATTCTCCTCATTCAGATGATCAAGAGGAGGAAGACGATGAGCCTTTTGTCTCATTTGTTGCTATATAACCAAAGAAGTCGAATGTACAATTGCTTGAGAATCTTCCATACAAAATAAAACCTGCTTGGTTTCGTGAAATTCTACATGAAGCAAAAAAAAACTTAATGCTCCTCCACAAACTTTCATAGAAAGTAAGAAGCCTTAGAAGTACTCTGATCTCGTAACATAATTGGGCCACCTCATTGATGCAAAACCTTCTACTTATGAGGAAGCAACCAATAGGTATGGAAAGCTACAATATCATATGAGTACAATTCCATTTTTAAAAATGTTGTATGGGATGTTAGCTTTTCACAAGATTCTAGCAGTATATCTTAATTGCAATTAATCAATACGATCACTAGAAAAAGAACAAAGCACAAAACAAAAACACCAATGTTTTTATCCTGGGAAACCTAATCGATAAAAACCTTGCAAACCTTCGTCTAAAGATATTGATCTTCTGGGAACAAAGAGAAGATGAGAGAGAAAATGTCTCTCGCAGATATAACCCCATAAATATCCTCTCCCATAATGTAGTAGCACACCTTTTTGTTGGAGAAACTTGTTGTGAATGTGTGTAATAATGAGGAGGGGTGCCTCCTATTTATACTGATTTTCCAAGTGGAAAATTTACTGGGGCCGACTTCTCTCGGGGGAGCAATAAAATATATTTTAATAATTTATTTTTATCTTTTTCTTTTGCTTGCTTTTAACCCCAAGGTTTACGGTGAATAATTACAACAGTATAATCACCCGTAGGAGGTACAATAAGGTACAATACACGTAAAATAAGAATAGCTTCTAAAGTTGCACAAATTCAAACACTCCCTCTCAACGAGGAAGGTATTCTTGAAATATGGTCATCATCAACATCATGAACATCTGGGTCTCTTCTGTACATCTGATCTGTCTCGATCATCTCTATAAATATTGAAGGTCGTCAACATGTCATTGTAAGGTCTTTTATCATTTGTAGTTCCATCTACTACCTGTTCACCTCTTCTGCCGATGGGATGCTCCCATACGTGGCTTGAGAAACTGGACGAGCAAATGCGAACTACCATCTACTACTTGTTCATCTCATCTGCGGATGGGGTGCTCCCATACCTAGGTGAGAAGCTGAACGAGTAGAGGTACCTCCACAATCACACAACCATCTACTTCCTGTTTGACTCATCTTCAGATGAGATTTCTCCCATACCTGGCTGAGCACCCAGACGAGTAGAGGCACATGTGTGAACCCGACCATCTACTACATGTCTGTCTCATCTACCAACAGGATTTGTCTGATACCTGGCTAAGAACCTGGACGAGTAGAGGTACCTGGTCAAAAGCATGATAAATGTTTGTTTGTCATCTGTCTCTCTTGAGGAGGGATACGTCCTCCTCTACTCCAAGTCTTCCTCAAAAGTATTCATACTTTGCTTTGGGAAGAGGCTTAGTGAGCACATCTACAGTCTGGGCATCTATCGAATTATACTGTAACTCGACCAGAGCCTTTCTGCACCATATCACGTAGTAAGTGATATCGAATCTCTTTGTGCTTCGACTTGTCGTGAAATACATGATTCACTGACATCTGCACACAACTCTGGTTATCACACTAAGTCACGGTTGGCTCTGGAATCTGGCCAAAAAATTCTGCAAGAAGTTTACGAAGCCAAACTACTTCTAGGGCTACTGTGGTAGTAGCCATATACTCAGCCTCTGCAGTACTGAGAGATACTGAGTTATGCTTCCTATTGCACCAAGAAATTAGTGCAGAAGCCAAACTAAAACAACATCCAAAAGTACTCTTCTTATCTGCAGTGCATCTAGCCCAATCTGAGTCTGTAAACCCTAGCAATTTCAAGTCACATGAGTCATATCGTAGACCATATCCCACAGTTCCACGTAAGTATCCGAGCACATGTTTTGCAACAATTTAATGAATCTTCCTTAGCTCGCACATGAACTGACTAAGGGTATTCACATCAAAACAAATATCTTCTCTGGTGTTCGTCAAATACATCAAGGAACCAATCCGCTGGCAATACGTAGTGCGATCGATCAAATTTGAATCTGACGCGGAATATCTCAGCTTCTTCAAATTTCCATCCATCGGAGTAGCTATGGACATGCAGTCCAACATTCTGAATCTCTTCAATATATATATGGTGTACATTAGAGAGAATTTGAGGTCAAAAATGGGCCTCAAAAGGACCAAAATGTACTATAAAAATCAACCAATTACATTCTAGTAGATGACATCATCCCCCATGGTTGAGGTGGCATTGCATGAGTTAAAAATGTTTATTTGTCACATTTTCTATGGTGGATGAAAATCCATAGTTAACCAAGGTAGTGGTACAAGTACTTTTAAGTCATAAAGTAAAGTACTCACAATAAAAGTCATTTCACACTTTCTCATAAAATAATATTATTGTTATTTTCAAGTAAAGTACTCACAATTCACTTTCTCATAAAATAATATTATTGTCATTTTCAAGTAAAGTACTCATAATTCATAAAAATGAATTTTCACTTTTTTTTTATAAAATAATATATTGTCATTTTCATGTTTTTTAATTTTAAATTATATATTCACTCAATTGTATTTAATATCATAATGTCAAACTAATATATATATATAATCTTGTACTTTTAAAATAAATTAAATTCATGAATGATATTTATATGAAAAAAATATGTTAGTTATGCATATAAATTAAATTCATTTTTGTTTAATTTTATTTACAAGTTCAAGACAAATAAATGTTAAAGGACAATAAATTTTTGGGAATTTACAATGAATCTTAGTCACATCATTCTAGAGTTATTTTATTCATTTTATTTATAGTCAATTTAGAAAAGTAACTCAACCATGATTATTTATATTGTGCATAAAAAGTAGTGTAGGAGGTGAGTTGTCATATATACCTATCCCATAAAACCCCTAACTCATAATATTTTAATATATCTTATATTTTTGTAGTACATCTCTTAGGAGGCCCATTTTTGACCTCAAATTCTCTCTAATGTTTTCCTTGAAATAGGAAAATCTCCTTCTGCCTTTGCCATACTTCTAATCCCAAGAAGAAATGGATCAATCCAAAATCTTTCATTTTGAACTCATAGCCGAGTTTCTTCTTACCCCATATGATAAATTTCTCATTTCCAATGAGAAACAGGTCATCAACATATGATACCAAAATCAGTGGCTCATAATTCACAACCTTGTAGTAAAGGTTAGGGTCTGCATAAGTTTTGGTGAATCTTAGACTCACCAAGAATCCGTCTATTTGTCCATACCAAGCACGAGGTGATTGCTTGAGTCCATATAGAACATTTTTCAGCTTGCATACATGAGACTCCTTCCCATGGACAACAAACTCTTCTGGTTGTTCAATATAAACTTCTTCCTCAATAATACCATTGAGAAAAGTTGTCTTAACATCCATTGGATGCAACTTCCATCCCATAGCTGAAGTAATAGCGCTGATCGATCTAATGGAAGTATATCAAGCCAAAGGAGAAAATGTCTCATTGTTAACAATAAAATTAACACCCTTAAGAGTGTTGGTCTAAAACAATATTCTACTTCGCCTGCAACATGAAGATCATAATTTCTGGAAGAAAAGTTTGGAGACAAGGTGGCTCTAAAGAGGCCAAGTCCATGACCACTTGAGGGCCAAAGCCCTGTTCCTATAGCTCACACAGTGGAAAATGCCTAACAACGACATAAACTGTCCTAGACATATTGAAAAGTCAAGTTTCTTTGATCATTGGCATTAATGGAGACGGGTAGCTTAGAGCAAAGGAGAAGGGGATTCACCCATTATTGGGATGCAATCACCTTCCTCTCAGTTTAATATGATGCAATTCAAATTTCCTCTAAATATTGTCGTTCAATCCATGTTTGTTTCATGTATTTTTGCAACATTTAGTAGATAAATTTCATGCTTTCTTTAAATTATTTTAAGACCTAGAGCTAAAGAACTAGCTAGCTGCTGTTAATCGAGGCCTAAAGACCATGGATGTCGAAGCAAAAGGGTCTTCATCAAACGGCACGCTGCAAGAGGTAACCTCATCCCTTCCCTCTCTCTCTCTCCTTTGAAGAAGTGTAGAAATTTCAGGAAATTGTCCATTATTGCATAATATTATGTCCACAGGATTCACCCTCCCTGTGGTAAATGTTAGATTAGGTTGTAGAATTGTCTCTACAAAGAAATCTGACTACGAAATGGCGACTCTACTAGGGACCTAAGGGAATTTTCTCTTGAAAAAAGTTTTCTTGAGAGTTTCCCCTTCTTTGGGTATGTCTTTCATTTCAAATCCTTTTATGCATGCTTAATTTTTGTCGTATGAAGCTTTAGATCAAATCTAGATGTCAAAACCGACCTGATTCCACCTTTAACTTTGCATATTTTCAAAGAATTTGGCTCAAATGTAGGGGTTTTTTTGTTCCCAAACCCGGTAACGCCATTAGGTAGTGTATGTAAAATGTTATCAGCCCAGAAACGCCTTTGTTAGGTTGCCTTTGAGCGGTATCATTGCTTTGTTATTCAATACAAACAGGTGATGCCCACAATGAGGTATAATCACTGTTCTTGAATTTTTTGAGGTTTGGATCTGCATGGTTGGGTTAATTTGGTTGATTTTTACTGTTGCAGGTGTCTTAGGAGTTTGCTAACTTAGGTTTTCAACAGCATTTACCTCCCTTTTAGCAACATTTAAGGTCTTTTCTAAAGGATTTTGAAATTTTCTTTGTTTTTTGAAAAATTCATGGTTCTTGATTTTTTATGGTCAGATCTGCAATTTTGGGCCATTGTGCTTGGTATTTTCTGCTATAGATGTCTTAGGAATATCATAACTTAGGTTTCAGATAGTACTTACATCTCTTTTATTGAATTTTAAATATTTGTGGAAAGATTTTTGAAGTTTTGTGTGCATATGGCTGGAATTTGATTTTAAACTCCGTTTTTTTGCTTTGAATTGAATTCTTTGCAGACCTTTCAGAACCTTAATTGACTTTTAAAACAATGATTGAGTCTTCCTAGGGTATTTTAGGATCATTTTTGAATGCTTTAGGACCTTCTTCTTTCGAATGTCAAAAGCTTGGAAACCTCCTCGAAAAGCTAGAAAAAACACTTTAACTAGTAATTGATTTTAGCATTAACAAATTTCCTTTTAAAAATGATCAGATCTGAAAATTTGTGAAAAGATTATCATTTAGGTTCGTTATTTCGTCATTGCACTTATGAAATTTTCTCTCATTGCATGATTTTGATCTGATACTTACATAAGTAAATTGTTGGAAAATTAAAAGACATGACACATTATTTCAATGTATGAACCTTTAGGCCCCAAATTTTGAATTCAAATAAATTTGCTAACTTGCCACACAATTTGAAATCCTAACTAAGACATTTCGAATACCACAAGTATCCTCTTCACTTGCGCTTTCAAGCAATCCTGTGAACGAGAAGGTGGTTCTCAAATGAAATAGTGAAGATCACCAAAAATTTTGCATCACCCTTTTTCATTGAAAATTCTTATTGAGATAGGGATCTATTTGTTTTGGTGGAAAAAGGAAATACATTGATCCAGGAGGATATTGGTGGCCACCCACCTATTCCTCTTCGACCCCCACCATTGTTTTCGAGTTTCTTTAATTGTAGCAGAATTTACTATTTTTGGCAGTTTTCAGGTCCTAAACTTCCAGAGCCGTTTTGAGGCCCTAAACAACGTTTTTTCGGCATCGAATGGTCCGACAAAAATGAGTTTATTTCGGACTTGATATTTGTCTTTTCTGGATGTAGTCCTTAAACAAATCTTTCTAACGATGTATCATGCGCGTCAAACGAAGGTAGTATGCTAAAGTTACAACCCTGGGAAATTGATGTACCAAGTTACCCAACGGGGCCCACATTAAGGTGTTTCAGNATGTGTAGGGTTTCCATTGTTTCTCAATAATATATAGGCCTTCGAGCCTCATTGTAACACAGAGTTCAGAGGCATGTAGCCGCCACATCTCTTCTCAGATATAAGCTACTAGCACTCTAGCTAGTTTATTTCCATTTTGTATGTAAACCAGTTTCAGTTATTGATTAATGAAATGAAGTGTTATTTCCGCTGCATATTTGTTTCTATGTATATTTGTGTATTCTGTTGCGTTCCTGCATAAATCCGGATCATACATGCATGTGTGAAAGGCTCTCTGAAAAAACTCTTAACCTTCTTTTATAGTATAAAGAGTTCATTGAAGGAAAAATTAGGATTAAAAGCATATGTGCATTGGTTTGGTTCAATAGCATAAGTCACAACATCATCAATTTCACCACCACTCATCAAAACTAATCGAATTACCTTTAAAAATCAACGCTTAATCTAAAAACAACCAAGATTTTATATTTCGATATCACCAACAAGATTAGGCTAGGGCTTTGGGTTACGATGATGAGTTAACACTCCAAAGCCACGAAACTTTGAAACTAGCATTGATTAAAGAGAACTAAATCCATTATCAGCAAAAAGTGCTAATCGAGAAAGCGCTTCTAACACAAGCGTCAAGCACAAGGTCAATCCGAATTAGTAAGGGTGGTACCCCCCCTCTTGCTTCTTTGGTGGGATATGAGCACATTACAGTGTCTTGGTTAAGTGATAAGTCCTCCGGGTGACATCACTTTTCTGAGATAGCTAGTCTATGTGAGTTATCCTGGACTGACGATTGTTCTACCCGATCACCAATTATGAAGTGGTAACTATAGATGTTTTTCCTAGGGAATCACACAAGAGGTTGTGAGTGGGGGACACTTGCAATTCCTGAGACAGACACAAGGTTGTTTCAGCTCATTGGGAGGGTGAGTAGCCAAGAGCTAACACCTGCACCCCTAGCAATTGAATAACAGTGCAATTGTTTCTCGTACCTTCACCATTTAGTAATTCTTGAGGCTTAATGTCCCTCAAGGGCTACTAGTTTTGGAAGGCCCCCTAAAAATTCAACTTTTCACTAAACCTCATGTTTTTGGGGAAGAAGCTTGCTTATTGCTTCCTTAAAGATTTTTTCAGTGGTGTTGACACTTTTGTTTATGTTTGGAGTCTAGATTGCCTCGAGAATTGATTGATTACATTTTTCATATATATTTTTCTATTCTTAAAATTCAAAAAGTCAAAGTGGCTTCTCTCCCGATCCGCCAATCACGGCGGCAGCGAGGTGAGTCACCATAACTTGAAAGCCCTGATCAAACACGAAGACAGATACATAAAGAGTGTGAAATTGACCCATTTTTAATTTCAAATCACAATAATAGAGAAGATCAAAGTCAACCCAATACTGAAACATTTACAAAAACAGTTGATAATATTGCTCAATTTGAGATTGAAACGATAGAAAACCATACAGCTGATCCAGCTAATCCATCTCTGAGTCTTTCAGAACCAGTAATACTTGCGGTAAACGAATCTTCAGCTAACCTCAATCGTCTTTTCACATATTCGAATAATATGTAAAATCCTACATTCAATCCTATGGCCTCGCCAAGAGCTCCAGAAACTACCGCAACACAACCTCAAATGGTGACTGGAGGAGGTAATACCTCCAACTCAACCCCAATGACGATCCCAACAGTTAGTATGCCTACTATTAACATAAGTTCAACTAGCACTTCGGTGCCAGTTGGTACAGTTCCACGTTCCAATCCTGGAAGTACATCCACTTCATATACAGGTATACCTACTAGAGGGTGTACCTTACCAAATATGGGTTTCCCATATGTTGGGGTTAATCAAGGTCAAAACTTACAAGGGGTAAATTTGAATCCTTTTAGTCAAACTAATCCTTGTCTAGGGTCCACTTCTGGAGGAAACCCCACACTTTGGAAAGGTAATATTCCTAGTGGCGAAAATGGACCTTGGAAAATGAACACTAATTGGAGAAATCATACACACATGAGTGGAAATGTCCCGGGAGGTTATCCTCCTAGTAATCCTAGCACAATGTCAAGGGGTAACCCTACACCTCCAAATGCCAGGGGGGCATTCCACCTATGAATCATGTCTTAAACTCGAGTAGTATGGGTTTCAAAAGTAACCAATATTTTGGGAACCTTCCTCCATAAGGGGGTATTCCACATTTGAATACTTCTATATTACATGGACAATATCCTTGGAATGGTCAAATCCCAGAAAACTATCAACCTTGTTGGAGTCCAGATCCACAAGGAGGTAATTCACCTTTCAATGTCATCCCAGAATGGAATGAGCAAACTCTTGGGAATAACCAATCTTTTGGGGGTCCTTCTAATCAACGAGGCAATCCACCATGGAACATAAATCATAGCCCAGGTCAATGGAACTATGAAGTTCCACCAACATACCAAACACCTATGACGACACCTATTAGATCATCATTTCTAGCCACATTGAATGTACCGGATTTATCGTGGCTGACCAATGATCATGTTCTACATATGAATGGATGACCAACCATACCAACCAAACTTCCTTCGAATATACCCAAATTCGATGGATGACCAAGGGATGATCCATCAAATCATGTGATGACATTTCATTTATGGTGATCATCCAATTCCCTAGTCAATGATAGTATTAGGTTGAGGTTGTTTCAGCGGACCCTCACGAGAATTGCTTTGAAGTGGTATATTAAATTTCCACATAATACATTCAAATATTTTTCATCTTTAGCCATGGTATTTTTGACACATTTTCAATTACCTATCCACTATGAGACGGGTACTGAACTATTTCCTTCACTTAGGCAATCCACTTCTACTCACATCTCTGATCATATACACAACTAGAGGAGGCGTCGAAGTCTTATCAAAGCAGAAATACCAAATCAATTCTTAGCAGATCGGTTTGTAAAATCACTATTTCCTACTCTTACCAAAGATGTAGCTATGCCAGGAGCCATGACCGAAGAGCAACTCATTCAGAGTGTCCAACAAATGGATTTAATATATTCACAATCGAGCACACTTTATGATTTGATACCTCTTGCAGCGAGACCCACATCCGATCCAACAAGGCCATCGAAAGGACCTTATGTCGGTGGTGTGATTGGTTCTTTTAAACAAATTGATTGACTTACCCAGCAAATAAGACAAGTGTCAGTTCAAACTTCTCAACCCATAGCTGGACTGGAAAATTAGCAACCTGCAAATCCTACCCAAACTTCGGAAATCCTCACAATCCAAGCCACAGACCAAAAAGGAAAGAAGAGGAAACAAAAGAAAAATCCAAATGCTAATGTTCTGACAAGAGATGCACCTAAAATGAATAATCAACCAAAAGGCAACCAAGAAAAACAAAAAAAATAAATATCCTTACAAAATTTGTCAAAGAGATCATCCTACTCAACTATGCCCTCATATGGATGACATTCATCAAATGTTGTCTCAACGCAATGGTCAACAACAACCTGCTGTGTTGACTCAACCTTTCCCATAACAAAAAAAAATGGTTGTTGCAACTCAAATAACCCTGCAGGGGGGAAACAAAGCAAACCTTCCTCAACGAGGTAACCAAACAAACCCTCCGCATGGAGGAAATCCACCCATTGCCAACATCTTTGGACTACATCACGAGGTCAAGATTCAAACAAGGGCTCATTCCTATGACACACCACCTAGTGTTTCAGAATCATTGGGATCAAAACCAAGTGGCTCTCTCACCATCGAGAAACCAACCATTGACAAAGTGCAACAACCCCCAAAAGGAGTGTTAAGTATTTCAAAACATAATCCTAATGCAAGAGCAGCTCAAAACTATAGTACAGTGGAGGACTTAGCTCAAGCAACTTGTGCCATGTCGGCCTTGGAGGTATTACAAAGTTGTCCAATGCAACGAAAAGCGCTATTGTCTTCCATTGGCGCAATCGACCCGAAAGATTCTGGTTTACTCACCTTTGATTTAGATCAGCTAGCAAGTAGGCTTCCATCACATGTCGCTTTCCAAATCAAAGTGCTTTCACATGGCACGAATATTTTTCGAACTGTTATAAACGAAGGAGCCTCCACTTGTTTCATGTCTTTAGGATGTTGGAACGGCTTAGGATCACCCACTTTGAAACTATCCAACAAGTCCTTAAAGCATTTGATAGACACTCATTCCCACCTCATGGACTCATTACAGCTTGCCCAATTAAATTGGGAGGAAAAATAGTTCAAGTTGATGTTGAAGTAGTGGATGCACCCATAGATTACAATCTATTATTGGGTCATAGTTGGATACATGCAATGACGGCAATAGTGTCTTCGGTATTCTGAGTAGTTCGGTTCCCCCATCAAGAGAAGATCATTACGATCAATCAGTTAGATTACTACACACCTGAAACCGTTATCCACTCAAATATACCATTTGTGGAGAATTCAAAAGTAGCAATTGAAGATATAGGAGTTGGGATGTTCAAAGACTCTTCCCTCATGGGAGCCTTCACAATTCCTCCACCAATATCTACCCCTAAAACTGCTCCATATTTCTCCATCACATCACAAATTTACTTTCCACTAACTGTTTTTACCGAATCTAATACGACGATAGGTTCCACTTCATCAGAGATGGAACTACAATACAGGACATCTAGGTTCAAACTAGTGAAGGAAAGGAAATACATTCAGAAATACTTGATGAAACTAGGAGTAGTACCCCACTGTCTTCTATAGAAATACCAAATCAAGCAAATCAAAATCCTTCTCCATTATAGGAATATGATCCATATACATCACATGTATGGGCTATCAATACTCCCAACAGTCATGACATATTAGATCAAACGTTTTCATCCGATGAAGCTTTCATGGAAGTCATGAATATCTCAGAACGACCTTGGGAAGACATGCATCATAGATCATCATTTCTTTCTAAACCTAATTCCTTAGAACTAAAACATGAGAAGTTTTACCTTAATGACGATATGGAAAGGTACCAATGCCCTGTCCAAACACACAATGTCATTTCGAAAGGAAATTTGGCAAATATTTCAAAAACCATCCCTATCAACATATCCATTAAGCCGGGCATCATCGAAAATACCAATATAGGTGCCAACTGCTCTCCGGAAGAAATCACACAATATACTGCTTTATTTAAAGAGTTTTGTGTTGTTTTCGCTTGGTCATATGAGGAAATGCCAAGCATTGATCCTAGCATCGTCGAACATGAGATAAAAACCTATCCAAATGTCAAACCTGTACAACAAAAATTACATCCAATGAATCCTAAGAAATCGGTTGCCATCAAAGCAGAACTAGAAAAGTTGTTGAAAGT
>LPNX010254911.1:9024-24854 GCA_001517045.1 Pseudotsuga menziesii | reverse complement strand
GGGGGATGATGTCATCTACTAGAATGTAATTGGTTGATTTTTATAGTACATTTTGGTCCTTTTGAGGCCCATTTTTTACCTCAAATTCTCTCTAATGGCTTCATTTACCCTTTACCATTGACTGAATGGTTATCCAATCCCGTTCATGTCAATAAAAAACAAGGGACAATCTGAGTCTGTACTAACTTTAGGGATTTAAATTTGGCTTGTCCCAAAGATAATTATCCCACACCCTTCATTTATCAAATTATAGACAAGTGTGCCAATAACGAAATCTTTTCATTTATGAATGGATTCTCGAGTTACAACCAAATACAGATTAAGAAAGAAGACCAACAAAAAACATCTTTCATTTGCCCATGAGGCACTTTTGCGTATCGAAAAAGAGCCATGTCATATGCTTTTCACGATATTCAGAAAATCGTTGAGGTTTATCTCGATGACTTGACGACCTAATCTAGGAGAAGAGCTGAACATTTTGCACATTTGCGTGTTGTTTTCCCTCGATGGAGACAATATAATATTAGATTGAATCCACATAAATGCATATTTTGCGTGGAGTCTGAGATATTACTTGGCTTCATTATATCCAAGGATGGGATACGGGTAGATCGCCTTAAGGTGGAGGCAATATTACAGTTTCCTTACCCGAAAACAATCATACAGCTTCAAATCCTACAATGAAAAGCAACATTCTTGAGAAGATTTATTGCTAACTATGCTGAAATTTCTAAAGGTTTCATGAGTCTCTTAAAACAAGATGCAATATTCATATGGGATGAACAAGCTCAACGCTCGTTTGATGCAATGAAACAAGCCCTCGTGTCAACCCCAGTGCTTAGTCATCCGAACTATGCTAGAGATTTTTTTCTATATTTGGCGGCAATTGAATCCACTTTAGGTATGGTTTTGGTCCAAGAGGATGATTCATCTCAAGAACATGTCATATACTATCTTAGTAAGGGCTTGGCTGGTCCCAAATTCAGATATTCTCAGGTAGAGTAGTTAGCCCAAGCAGTAGTTCCTGTTGTCCAATGACTTAGACACTATATACTTCCAAGCAAAACGACTATAGTGGTCAAGATGAACCCCATGAAACACATTTTGTCCCGTCGAATCATCGAGGGCAAGTATTCAAAATGGATAGTAATTTTGTAAGAATTTGATATTGAATTCGTAAACGCCAAGGCTAAGAATTCTTTAACATTTGCAGAACTAGTGTTTGAGTTACCTGGCAATAAAGAAGAAAACGTTGAAGAAGAGTCTTGGGTAGACGAACATTTATTTCTGATTGCCACTATTGATCCTTGGTATCGTACATTATTTACATATATCCAAACCCAAAGGATAAATGCTCAATTTTCTAGCATTGAACGACATCACATCCGATACATAACACGAAGATACCTCATCATTGGGGATACTTTATACCGTAGAGGAATAGACTTAGTTCTAAGATATTGTTTAGTACAAAAAGAAGTTGAGCAGGTCTTAAATTATTGCCATGTAGGAGCATGTGGCAGTCATATTTCTGGGTGGGAAACCGCTCATAAAATATTGCGTGCATGATACTTTTGGCCCACAATCTTCAAAGATTGCATCAATTCTGTTAAAAAGTGTCATCCTTGCCAGATTTACACAAGAAAAATGCGTGCACATCCCGCTCCATTACACCCTGTAGTAACCGTGGGTCCATTTTCAAAATGGGCCATTGATTATATGACGATCAACCCACCTTCATCCAATGCACACTACTACATCATAGTAGCAGTGGACTACTTTACAGAGGGGGCTGAGGATATTCCTACATTCGACAACCCGATGAAAACTACAGCATATTTCTTATTCAACCATGGGATAACTAGGTTCGATGTACCCAAAGAGATCGTCACAGACAACGGGAGCCACTTTAGGAATTCCTTTATGGATGAACTTACGACCAAGTTAAGGTTGCGACAGGATTTTTCCTTGCCATATTATCCCCAATGCAATGGTCAAGTAACAGCCATCAACAAGGTTTTGAAGATCATGTTGCAGCGAACGGTTAATAAAAACAAAACTAACTGGCATATGATGTTGTTCTCTGCTCTCTGGGCTTATTGTACCCCATCAAAAACAACGACTGGTTTCACTCCTTTCCAATTGGTTTATGGAGAAGAAGTTGTGTTTTCGATTGAATGTGAGATCCCGTCATTAAAATTGGCTATTGAACTCTTACCTAACACTTCTACAAAAGAAGAACGACTCGTACACCTTCATTCTCTTGATGAAACTAGAAGAGAGGCATCTTTAAACGTAGAAGCACACAAAAAACGAGTCGAATCCCATAATAACAAAGCATCTCGTCCTCGAGTCTTTTCAGAAGGCGATTTGGTTTTGGTTTATCACCAAGACAATGATAAAATAGAAAAAGGAAAATTTGTACCTAAGTTGTTTGGCCCACTTGTCGTCAAAACAGTATTAAAAAAAGGTGCATATGAGCTAGTCAATTATGATGGGGAGCCTTTGTCAAAGATCAGAAATGGACTATATCTAAAGAAATACTTTGCCTAGGCACTAAGGCCTCGCAAAGTTTTGTTGTATTATGTTGCATGATATGTAAAAACTTTTGTACTATAGTTATTTCATGCACACAATTATCTTGATTGGTACATATGCTTGGCAGATGTCATTGGAACCTTTCACTTATTTGGAATATGCGAATGGCGCCAGCTGTGGCTCTCGGAACATTGCTTCCGCCGCATGGATAATATTCACACCCGACAATCAAGTCCTTGGTTCGGGAGGCTCTTTTCTTGGACCTACGACCAATAATGTTGCAAAATATAGTGCAACGATTGAGCTTCTAGCCGAGGCAACCACCCTTGGAATCCAACAAACAATTGTTAAAATGGACTCACAACTTGTCATATCTCAGTTAAATGATCAGTATCAGGTCCGCGATCCTTTAATGTTTAGAAAGTTTCTAGAACGTCAATTTGAATTTATTCAATATATTCATGTTCCTAGAGGTTCAAATAGTCTAGCCGATTCCTTAACTACATCCTTGATTGCCATCTTTGTCATACATCATTTCGATAGAGCAAGCTTGTATTTTGAATGCATGGCACCATAATTGAACAAATCTTTCAAAGCATAGGTAAATTTCGAAATAACATTCCTTTGTATAAAGTAAAAACTGCTTACATCATAAACCAAAACATTTGTTTAAGTTCAAAAACAATCGTTACAGTAACTTTGCACACACCAAAAAGAGTAGTATAAACACTTTCTCCCTTTGTATATTTTTTGTCAATAGAAAAGGTTCACAAAAAATTCATAAAAATTCGAATACATGGAAAATCGAAAAAACACTTTTGAACTGTTTTGACGTCCTTATCCAACATGAAGACCCATCTACAACCAGCAGATTACCATGTAAATGGTTCATTGCTTCGAAGATACATCCGCAATAGAGGCAATTCCTACAAGAATGGTAAAAAATGAGTCATCTAGTTGTCTTTGTTATTTCAAGTATTAATGCATGTATTGAGCCCTATTGGTTTCCTAAACGGTTGGGTTATGGTTAGTTTTACAGGATTTTGCCGGAAGTGACATCTTCAAACTATTTGATCTAGGATTTGAACAACATACCACGATCCATGGTGTTGATATTTTCACAAGAATCGGTATGAAGTAAAACCATCACTCCTTTTGTCCTACTTGGCCAAGATCCCATATTGGATGAAAACCAGAGTTAATTGGTTCTATTTCAACGTGTGTCGACACATAATCCGACCTCGAATAGCCTACCTATGGAGGGACCATGCCAAAGAGTGTGCACAACTAGCTCAGCCCATGTTTGCAGTACATATCATTGCCCTGGCCTGACCTGTGCTTTAAAACACATAGCATTGCAACACTCGTTCCCTCGTATGTATTATAGCATTCTTTATTAGTTTTCAAGCTCATACATGGAAAAGCATTCATTAGGAGAATTTTGAGGTCTAAAATGGGCCTCATAAATGATATAGTAAAATATTATGAGTTAGGCATTTTGTGGGGAAGGCATATTTACAACTCATCTCTTACACTATAACCAATGCAACTATGGTTAAGTTAAATTGAGAAGATGTCTAAAATAAAACCAATAAAAAAATCTTTGATATGACTAAATATAAAGTACTTTTGAATACATAAATTACTTTTGAATGTAATATGATGAATGTACTTACAAAGTAATGTACTCATAAAAATAAAATATATTAATTTTGAAATTTGAAACACAAGTTATTTTCTTCAATATTCAAAATATGTTTATAAACCATGTATTTATAATTTTGAATTTTAAACATAAAGTTAAATTTATATATATATATATTAAAAATAAAAATTAATTTTAAAATATAAATATAAAACTATAAATTAAAAAATTAAAATTAAAATTTATTTTTCATCTTTTTAATACACATTAAAAACACGCATAAACTCATTTTTAATAGTTATTTATGATATATATTATGTATATCATATGATATATGTTATTTATTTTTAATGCAATAATTAATAACATCATTAAATAAATTTTAAAAAAAATGTTAATATTGGTATGAAGGAATAGTATTTAAATTTCTACCACGAAAAAGTTGAATTAATATTAAACAAATGAGATTATATGTAATAAACATTATTATTATATGTAATAAAAATTATAATAATATAATATCTTATTATGATATAAGAGTTTATTCAAATTGTTATGTTAAAGTTTTATGCATGTATTTGGTTTTGTAACTTAAATGTACGTGTCTAATTTATGTTGGTATAAATGCAAGTATTTCAAAAGTTAAAAGGTGATTGTAAAATATGAACCTTAATTAATATCTAAATTTCAACAACAACAACAACAAAATAGTATTAATATAAAAATTCAACTTAATAAAAATATATATAGTATTTTTTTATAATATAATATTTTATTTTTATAGAATAAATAAATAAATATATTTTTTATATTTAAATAACAATTATAATATATTATTATAGATAGAGTAAGTATTTAAAAACAAAAACTATTAATCATCAAATTTTTTATTATAAAATCAAATCGTTTTTATTATAATATGTTAAATGATTTTAATTTTAAATAAAGTTTGGACATATATATTGTAAATATTGAAAAAAAATAATTACATAATTTTAATTTTGAATAGAGCATTTATTTTTTTGTTATTTGTAATTTATTTTATATTGAAATATAAAAAGTAATTGCATTTGAATAAAACACTTAATTTATTGTATTTGTAATTTATTTTATATTGAAATATAAAAAGTATTTTTCTTTCTAAACACTTTAAGAGTATTTTAATACATTTATATTATATTCAAAAATAATCTATGAATATTATTTTCATAATGAGTACTTACTTATAACATTGATATAGTTAACTATGGGTATCACTCACCATTTACAATTTGACAAATAAGCATAATTAACTCAACCAATGCCACCTCAACTATTATAGATGATGTCATCCTCTAGAATGTGATTAGTTATTTTAAAGTGGATTTTGATAGTACATTTTTTGTTTTGAGGTCCATTTTTTACCTCAAAATTCTCTTAACGAAAAAATAAAAAATAAAATAATCCAAAAAATGGGAAAATTTGAATCGTGTCATATTAAATCTTTGAGATAAAGGCAACAGTCAGTAGTCACCCTTGAACACGACACATCATTTTGTATCTGCTATCAGAACACCATTTACATTTGACTTAGGAAGTTGTACTAGTAATTTGAATAAATCTCCACCGATAGGTTATCCTTCTTGTCATCTATGGAGCTTTCGTTGATTCATCTGGAGTTGACGAATTTCACAATGGATGGTTACTCGAGCCTTATGTTGCCAAGTTTCCATTATTTGTCGTGTTGTATGTTCAAGGAAAGTCAAACCAGTGTCGATCATTCCTCAAATATTCTTGACCAATCATATCAGCCTTTCTTGTGTTAGTATACAGTGTTAGATCTTGCAGCTCTACCAAATTATATCAGCCTGTTGATATCAGTTTCGTGTCAGTTGATGTGGGATGTGTTAATGCCCTCCTTCTGACGGATATGTTCCTATCGACATCAAATCATCATCTAGGAAATGGATCTAGGAACCCTACTGAGTACCTTGGATCTTGCAATCATTAGTGGCAGGATTCCTCGCAAACGACAGTGCGTATACACCAATGACCCCTGATTGTTTGATTCTACAAGTGTACGACTTCAAAACATTTATTCACGCTAGTCACTTTGTACTCAAGTATCTTGGAGTCCATCATCATTATCGATGCATTAGAGGAATTTTGGGGTCTAAAATGGGCCTCCTAAAGAAAATAATAAAATAATAGTTAAAATAATAAAATAATATTGATTAATTTTGGAGGAAGAAAGAAAAAAACTACTTTTTGTGTTCGTATTTTCGACATATCTCCCTGTGTTTTTACTCAAATTTCGATTGAGAGAGCTCGTTGGATGCAGAATTTGATTCTGCATCCAACGAGTACCCACACTACATACTTTTGACAGACCCCGCTACCCCAAAAACAAGAAATACCTGAAAAAAATGTGATGATGATGTCATCATCACGTTTTTTCAGGTATTTCTTATTTTTGGGGTAGCGGGGTCCATCAAAAGTATGTAGTGTGGGTACTCGTTGGATGCGGAATCAAATTCCGCATTCCGCATCCAACGAGCTCTCCCAATCGAAATTTGAGTAAAAACACAATGAGATATGTCGAAAATACGAACAAAAAGAGTAGTTTTTTTTAATGACAAATATGTCAATTCAATCATTATGGTTGACTTATTTTATTGAAATGCTATTGGTTCTTGAATTCCAACTCACAAAAACTTATTTTGGCACGTTTTCTTATAAGGCCCATTTTAGACCCCAAATTTCCTCTAATGGGCCTCCTCACATTTGTTAACGATATACATCAATGATCGACAATCAGATGGTGTTATATTATGCTCGACATCGACTCATTTATTCGCATGATATAAAATCATACTATCGTTGGTTTGCATTGAAAAACTTGGGAAATACAATTGTATCACTCATCGATGCACTGCCCGAGTTGCGCAAGATTAAAGTACCATCTCAAAGTACCATGAAGACCTGGATATGTTGCACTCATTAAATGTGTACACATATATTTTTGAAAATTTTGTTTTTGACATGGATCCACTCTATATTGTTCGTGGCCATGCTTGTTTACTGTTGAGAATGGGTATACCCGTCTTAGGAGGATCTTATATATTTGATAAAATCTCATTGTTTGACTTGTAGGTGTTTCTCCGACTCCTACGTTCATAAACTACGATTTTCCACCATGCCTTGATCATTAAAGAGTATCAGCATGAAGAGTATCAAAATGAAAGATAAATTAATGTATTTCATCCCTCAGCATCACTTCGGACCTTACACATTAGGGGCATCTGTTAATAATAGAATTAACACCCTTAAGAATGTTGGTCTGAAACAATATTCGACTTTGCCCGCAACATGAAGATCATAATTTTTGAAACAAATTGACCACTGCTTCCACAAAGGAAGAAAAGTTGAGAGACACGGTGGCTCTAAAAAGGCCAAGTCCATGACCACTTAAGGACCAACGCCCTGTTTTTATAGCTCACACAGTGGAAAACGACTAACAACAACATTAATTGTCTTAGAAATATTGAAAAGTCAAGTTGAAATGTCTAAAAACCAAGGAAAGTGGGTTTTTTTGAAGGAAATAATCAAAACCTTCAAAAATCGTAAATCCCACATTCATTATCAAAGATGGAATGCTCAAAGGCCAATCTTATAAATGGAAGGCATAAGAAGTGAATTAAGGAGGACAAATTAGAGAGAAATGGCATGATGGAGAAATAAAAAGATAGATAGAACATTTTCTTGCACATCATAGTTTCTTTGATCATTGGCATTGATGGAGAGGGGTAGTTTAGAACAAGGGAGAAGGGGATTCAGCCATTATTGGGTCGTAATCGTCTTCCTCTTAATTTAATATGATACAATTCAAATTTCCTCTAAATATTGTGTTTCAATCCATGTTTGTTTCATGTATTTTTGCAACATTTAGTAAATAAATTTCATGTTTTCTTTGAATTATTTAAAGAGCTAGAGGTAAGGAACTAGCTAGCTGCTGCTAATCGAGGCCTCAAGGCCATGGAGACTGCAACAAAAAGATCTTCATCAAACGACACGCTGCAAGAGGTAACCTCCTCCCTTCCCTCCCTCTCTCTCTCTCCTTTGAAGAAATGTAGAAATTTCAGGAAATAGTCCATCATTGTATATATTTTGTCAACAGGATTCACCCTCCTTGTAGCAAATGTTAGATTAAGTTGTAGAATTGTCCCTACAAAGAAATCTAACTACACTCATCATAATCGACTCCCTCTTTCTAAGAGAACCCTCTCGCAACAAATCTAGCCTTGTATTTTTCAATTCTTCCATCAACTCCATGTTTGATCTTGTATAACCATCTACAAGTCACTATTGACTTCAACCCAGATCTGGGAACAATCTCTCACACATCATTCTTCATGATGGATTGGTATTCGTCCACCATGGCAGCCTCCCATACTTGGTGTCTGGATGCTTCTTCATAACCGGTGGGCTCTGAGTCAATGTTGTGACTCATTAATGCCACATAACTAGAGAACCTTTGTGGTCTTTACTTTCTCAAAAACTACCCATTAGAAGAATTTTCAGGTAAAAAATGGACCTCAAAACAAAAAATGAACTATCAAAATCCACTTTAAAATAGCCAATCACATTCTAGAAGATGACATCATCTATAATGGTTGAGGTGGAATTGCTTGAGTTAAGAATGCTTATTTGTTAAATTGTAAATACTGAATAAAAAACCCATAGTTAACTATATGAATGTTGTAAATAAAGTACTCATTATTATCAAGATAGTACTCAGATTATTTTTAAATATAATATAAATATACTGAAGTACTCTTAAAGTACTTAGAAAAAAAATACTCTATATTTTAATATAAAGTATATTGCAAATAGCAAAAAGATAAATGCTTTATTCCAAACCAATATTATGTAATTACTTTTTTTATATTTTAATATAAAATAAATTACAATTAAAAAAAATAAATGTTGTATTCAAAACTAAAATTATGTTATTACTTTTTCAATTTATAAAATATATATGTTGAATCTCGATTTAAAATAAAAATCAATTAACATTTTAAAATAAAAATAAAAATAATTTGTGACTAATTTTTGTTTTGTTTTTTAAATTCTTAATATATGTAATAATCTATTATAATTATTATTTAAATATAAAATATTTATTTATTTATTTTATTAAAATAAAATATTTTTTTATAATAAATTACTATATGTATTCTCATTGCTTGAATATTAATATTAATACTACATTTTTCTTTTAAATTTAGATAATATTCAAGTTTCATATTTTATTGTCATTTTTTACTTCCTAAACAATTTTCTCTCTAACAACATACAAGAGATACGCATATTCAAGTTATAAAACTAAATATATACGTGAAACCTTAATGTAAGGAATTGAATGAACTATTATATCATAATAAGATATTATATTATAATATTTTTATTACATATAGTCTAATTTGCTTAATATTAACACCACTTTTTGTGATAGGAATTTATGTATTATTCTTTCATTCTAATATTAATATTTTTTTTAATTTATTTAATAATGATATTAATTATTACATCAAGAATAATATATAATATACATAAATATATATATTATAAAAAAATATTAATAAAGAGTTTACATGTGTTTTTGAAAATGTATTAAAAAATGAAAAATAAATGAAAAAAATGTTTTTTAATATAGTTTTATATTTATATTTTACAATAGATTTTTATTTTTAATAAATATAAGTTAATACATGGTTTTATAAACATATTTTGAATATCGAAAAAGCAACTTATATTTCAAAATTCAAAATTAATATATTTTATTTTATTAATACATTACTTTATAAGTACATTCATCATATTATATCCAAAAGTATTTTAGGTACTTAAAAGTACTTTACTTTTAGTCATATCAAAGATGATTTTTTTATTGATTTTATTTTAAATATCTTTTCAATTTAATTTAACCATAGTTACATTGGTTATGGTGTAAAAGATGAGTTGTAAATATATCTCCCTCACAAAATGCTTAACTCATAATATTTTATTATATCTATTATGAGGCCTATTTTAGACCTCAAAATTCCCCTAATGATGTGGGACTTAATGCCCCTCGACATCTTGTAAGGTATGTTGTGCCCATCTAGGTCTTTTTCGGCTTACTGCCATATCTTCGAGAATATCAATTGTCATGACTGGATCAATGGGATCGACGGGTTCATATTTCTCTGCAAACTCATTCTAAACTTGAGGGGGAGATGACCTCATTTCCATTTCCTCATCATCGATCTCCATGTCTAATCCTCTGCCTTTCCTAATAGCAATCTCTTCTTCAAAGGTCACATCCCTGCTAACTTCAGTCTGTCTGGATCTTGGGATATAAATTTTGTAGGCCTTTGATGATTCACTATATCCCACGAAAGTTCTCTTCTTGCTCTAAGGTTCTAACTTTGTCATTTTCTCCTTGGGGACATGTATGCTGACTGGCCAGAGAATGATTCAGAGGTGACTCACTTCAGGTTTTACTACTGTGAAAGCGTCTTCCAGAGTCATCTTCTTCACTATATTATGTGGGCATCTGTTATGTACATATACAGTTGTTCTGTATGTTTCTATCTATAAGGACATAGGTAGACTCTTGTCATGTATCATGGCTTTGGATGCCTCCACAATTGTTTTATTCTTTCTTTCTGCAACCCCGTTTTGTTGAGGGTTGTAGGGAACGGTGAGCTCTCTCTTAATTCCTGCTTCCTTCCAGAAGTCATTGAATTATGTAGAGGTGTATTCTCCACCATTATCTAATCTTACGATCTTAATCCTCTTCCCTAACAAATTTTCGACTTGTGCTTTGAATTTTTTGAACTTGTTGAGTACTTCTTTGGATTCCTTGGTCTTGAGAAAGTATATCCAAGTCTTCTGTGAGTAATCCTCGATGAATTACATAGTAATGATATCCTCCAAATGAATCAATTGTCATTGGGTCGCACAAGTCAAAGTCCA
The DNA here is from genome assembly GCA_001517045.1 of Pseudotsuga menziesii. Lineage (NCBI taxonomy): Eukaryota > Viridiplantae > Streptophyta > Pinopsida > Pinales > Pinaceae > Pseudotsuga > Pseudotsuga menziesii. The sequence goes on along the minus strand of LPNX010254911.1, from coordinate 13,672 downwards.
CTAGACCCAATATTTCTTTGGATCTGCTCTCACTATCTGAGAAGGATTTCTTGGCATTCTTGCCAAGTGCACATCCTCTACGTGTTCAATTATGGTCCACCTGTAGCACTGGTATACCTATAACTATATTCCTCACTGTTGGGAGAGATCTGTAATTTAAATGAGCTAGTCTTATGTGCCATAGCTCACCCATACTTGTAGAGTCATGGACTAAGGATTAGACTATAGAGTGTTCAGTCTATACAAGCTCTCCCCTCTTATACCAATTACTTTGGATGTATCCATGCTTGAGTTCTTTTGCCAAGAAAGTACTTTTCCATCTGAAATGCTACTTTATATCCTAGCAAGTACTTTTCCATCTCAAAATGCTACTTTATATCATTTTTCTTCTAAGGCTAAGATGAAAACAAAATTTAATTTCATACCGGGTACATAGAGCACATCACTTAAGTGTAGAGTATCATTAGACTCTAACTAAAGGGAGGTAGGCCCAAATCCCTTCATAGTGTAGTTAGCATCATCTCTAAGTACAACACGAAGATGAGAACCTTTCTCAACTACTTCTAAGAGATTTTGTTTATATCTTGTCATGTGTCTAGATGTACCACTATCTATGAGCCAAGTATCACTAATGATGGGAACAATACTTGATAGAGTTTATATGAAAAAAAAATAGAGTACGATCTTCATTCTTCTGTTTCTTGTGATGATGTTCTTCTTAGTGCTTCAGCAGTTGAAGCTTCATGCTTCCTTTTGTGAGAACTTTGACAACTACTGGCATAATGATCGTATTTCTTGCACCTATAGCATTGGATCTTAGAGAGATCATTCTTTTGTTTCTTATGGTCTAGGGGAGGACTTGATCTCTTATCTTGATGCTTGTGATTGAAAGACTCTCTTCCCCTTCCATTCTCTTTCTAGGCATGAGATACGAACGCTTGATTTTCCTTAGGTTGAACACCATAAAGTCTTTGGCGTGTTGTTATTCTCATCTCTTCCTAAGTGCATTCTGCCCATACCTTATCAAATTTTGGCAGCGTGGTACGACAACGTATAGTTTGAATGAAAGACTCCCAAGATGGTGGAAACCCATTTAAGGTGGTCATCACGAGATCCTTTTCTTCAAGGTTGTCTCCACTAAACTTTATATTGTCCCAGAGCTCGGAGATCTGCATGAAATATGAGGCAATATTTTTGGACTTCATCATCTTCATATTCGACAGTTTATTCCACAATGTGAGTCACATTATGCTACTGTGTTCAAATAGCTTCTTTAAGGTTTTGAACATCTTCCTCTCTATTGTCTTTTCTGAGATTTGAGGTACCAAGTGGTCTCTAACTAAGTCTACCAAAATCCTTCTTGCTTTGACATCATTATTCCTCCAACGAGGTTTGTCTTCTCCGACTTCTGCTTCTAAGACTTTTGCATTTATAAACTGTAATAGGTCATTTTCTTCTAATAGAAGAAGAACCCTAGACTTCCTTCCATACGATCTTCAACCTTCATATTGATCATCCTTACTGCAACTCTAGATCTAAAACCCTAGTAGAGACTAGGTCAAAATTGAAAGTTAGAGTTTTGGAAAACTGGCTCCACAGGTGAATGCGCTTTAGAGAGGTGAGTTAAGAAAAGGTAGAGTCGAGCCAAAACTGTGGAGGAAGTAAGTCAAAAGCTAAAACCCTAATTTATGTTGCAGTTGCAAAATTAAGTCAAAAATTGAAATTTCTCAGAATTGAGTTTTGCCTTCACCAAAAAACACACCCTCATTAAGGAGAAATTCCCAAGGGTCTTTTCTTACCAAAAAGTTGAGTAAAGGCTTTGAAAAATGAAACCCTAGTTCTGGCAAGGTTCCCGCAATGTTTTAGCAATGGCTTCTTCTAGGACTGCTCTAATACCATGTTAGCTTCTCACAAGATTATTGCAATTAGTGAATAGGGTCACTAGAAAAAAAACAAAGCACAAAACAATAACATTAGTGTTTTTATCCTGGGAAACCCAATGGAAAAAATCCCAGCAAACCTTCGTAAAAAGATACTGATATTCTGAGAACAAAGACAAGAAGAGAGAGAAAATGTATCTCGCAGATATAACCCCAAAAAACACTCTCCTAGACTACTGGAGCACACCTTTATTGTTGAGCCGAGTAGCTGTGTATGTGTTTGATAATGAGGAGGGGTGCCTCCAATTTATACTGATTTTCCACTGGGAAAATCATTGGGGCCGACTTCTTTCGATGGAGCAATAAAAATATATTTTAAATTTTATTTTTATTTCTTTCTTTTGCTTGCTTTTCACCCCAAGGATTACAATGAATAATTACAACAGTACAATCTCCCGTAGGAGGTACAAGGAGCTACAATACAAGTATAAAAAAAATAACTTCTGAAGTTGCACAAATTCCAACATGGAAAGTTGTCCCAAGACCAAAAGGGAAGTTTGTAGTGACTTCTAAGTGGATTTATAAAATCAAGCATGATGGTGATGGAGGTATTGAAAAATTTAATGCAAGGTTTTTCTCTCTTGGTTTCTCTCAAAAGGAAGTTATAAATTATGATGAAACCTTTAATTCAGTTGCTAGATAAACCACCATCAAAACGATTATCTCCCTCATTGTAGTTTTTGGATGGAAACTTCACCAAATGTATGTGAAGGCATATTTTCTTAATGGCAAAGTTGAAGAAGAAGTCTCCTTAGAACAACCAAAAGGTTTTGTGATCCATGAGAAGGAATCCCGTGTCTGCAAGCTAAAAAAAGCCTTGTATGGGCTTAAACAGTCTCCACGAGTCTAGTATGCAAGAATTGACAATTACCTTCATAGTTTGGGTTTCACCAAGAGTGATGTTGACTCCAACCTGTACTTCAATGTTGTTTAGAACCATCCCTTAAGATTACAACAAGATTATATGTTCTCGTTGTTGCTACCTTGATCGTGGAATAACCTAAAACATGGTGTTGTTGTAGAAATAATAGTGTTTACTGATACTTACACCTACATAGAGATTATTGAAGTAAAAGATTATAGTTTATTGAAGAAGACACCTCAGCGAGAGTGTTGGTACTGCTCTATCAATTTTGTTGTAATTTGGGCACTCCACCAAAGCTTGCACACATTTTAGTTTGGTGCAACTAGTACCCTAGAGATGACATTAGTGTTTTTTTTAACTGGCTTTAATATTTGTTCATTTACAATGTATTTTCTATTTGAATATGAAAGCACATTGTTGAGTAAAGGGTGAAGATTCCCTGACTGTTACTTGATTGAAGATAGATACTGAAGAATCACATCTTGGTTGTTTACTTGATGCTTGTTCGCTTTGGGGACGAAACAAAATTTTGTAGGTGGAGGAGATGTCGAGGATACCCTTTGGCCCTAATTGTCATCGTTTGTCTAGTTAACTAATAGTGCTTGGAGCAAGTACATCACTGCTCCAACCAAATCTTTGTTGTATAAATATACCTTCAAGATGAATACAAAGGTGGTTGAGTACTTGACCCAATTCTATGTCTTCTTGATGGTTGTGCATATTCTATATTCTCTCCTTATCTTTATATTACTTCTAACTCCCCAACATTAACTTAAACCACCCACTTATATGAAGACATCAGTTTATGCTATCCCCCTTTGGTTGGTGATCAACCAAAACCGCCACTTCAGAGAGCACTTGTACTTAGTGGGAGAAGTCAACTTTTGTTAACTTGTTTGGCATACTCGTATAGTCAACCTTTTTTTCATCTCTCTATTCTTGGACTCATATACACCCCTTCGATTTAAGGGGCATTTGTTGGAATCTAATGCATCGAGGCTAGAGAATATGAAGAGTTATGAAGTAGTCCAAGGGACGCCTTCGAAATTTGGAACCCAGCTATCCCTTCTCATTTTAATTATGTACATTACCTAATGAGAAGTATTGTGTGTTCACGCCTAAATCTATGTCTTTTCTTGACTTGTTTTTCAATCATTTGCATGTTTGTCTTTGTGAGGGACCTAACAAACATGTAGATTTTCATTCGTTCAAAAGAAAATAGGAGCCAAATGTCATATAGTGAAGGTAGGCTAACAACAATGGCATATAAAATAACAATTAATGTTGAAGGAAGATGACTTGCAAAAGTAACATTTTATTTGTATGCATGTGCAACATTTGGTGCAATGAGGCTTAAATTTTGATAGGAGGGTAGGATTGGAGGTATTGAATTAGTAAATATTGAAATATGGATATATTCTAGAACACCATATATGTCAAATAAAACCTTAGAGACATAACTTCAATTATTGTGTTGCACACATTAAGTGACCACTACATTCATGTTTTGCAACACTACTATTCAAGAAGAAGCCAACAAAACATTAGCATAATGTATACATTCATCTTCATGGATATTGGGTTTAGATTGCAACTACTTTGTGTTTGTATTCATGGCATGGCTCAGATACTTCCATGACAAGCTAAGAGAACCACAAAGGTCTTATGAACATAGCCAAGAGGACAAACTATTTCAATTAATAGATTGATGACTATAAAACTACCTTAGACTTCTCTCCTCTGAAATTTTTATACAAATTCCAAGTGTTACACCATGGCTTTGACTCATGCTGATCCAATACATTTATATATTTGATGTCAATTTGTACTGGTTGTCCACTTT
>LPNX010254895.1:410354-448054 GCA_001517045.1 Pseudotsuga menziesii | reverse complement strand
TGAGTCATCAATTCCTACTTAGGATTAAGTTTATCATAATGTCTCAGAAAATTAAATAAAACAATTACATAATTTTACAAAATTGGGGTATGTGACAATTGGTCAGCACAAGCTTGGTCCTGGTGGTTATTCGAATTTGGCGACACAAATTGTAAGTATCAAAAACCCGATAATCCATCCAAATAATAAATTTAAAATTATTTTCCTTTTAATCCGACGCAAAATGTAAAATTAATGACATTATGCAAATATGTAGGCCAACCGATTCAAAGAAGTTCCCACTCAGGAAGACTTGAAGCTTGGCTTCCAACACATCTTTGAAGCTGTTGTTGAACGCCGAAAAATATTGTATGGGCATACACTATCCTCTATTGATCCATCTGGTGCACATGTATATAAAATCTATATAGTTTAATGAAAAATTATTAATTGTCATGCAATCTATTCGTTATAAAAATTTAACATAAAATATTTATTCTGTTTTGAGCAGGAAAGCAATGCTCCCCTTATTATCGATGATGGACAACAACCAATCGAAGAACATGCTTCGATTCGAGGCAATGAATTTATTCATATGCTACCATTTTGTATAGATAATTGCTAATGGTGAACATTAATTGTACTTATCCATATTTCAACTGTAGAGCATGTTGATGTTCACACTGTACAGGTTGAGCCTGGACAAGAAAATGAAGAACATGATGTTCCCACACTAGATAAAAAATACATTTGTAATGTTTTTTAAATGAAATACTTGTAATTATAAGAACAAAAATAAATTAATGCAACATTTTCCCATTATTGCAACAATTCTAAGCCCCTTTCCACAATATCCACGTGGTGGGCAGTCTACTAGGGAGACATCAAGACAAGTTGATGAAGCTCTAGGAATTGAAGGACAAATTCTAGAAGATGCGCTTCTTGCTCATTTTGTAAATAGAAGAAAAGTAAAAAGGAAGTGATTGAAGAAATTTTGAGTAATTAGTTTTTATAGTACATTGTCGTGCATGGTTTTTTCCACTATTTAATGAATGGATGATTTAATTAATGGTTTTATCGGCTATTGAATAAATGAATGGTTTAATGATTAATTCTTTAATGAATTTTTTTCAGCTATTGAATGAATGAATTTGCACTAAATTTTTGTTTTCAAGTAGATGCATTGGGTTTGGGGAATTGAGAGTGATGTGAGGGCGGGGAGGGGTTATAAGAGCTTCCTCCTTCACATGGTTGGCCTTGTTCAATAGAGAATATTAAATTATTCTTGAAACAGAGAGGAGCTCAATGAATGGTAAGTAATTATACATTGCCCACATTTAATTCTATAATTGTAGTGTTTAAATTTTACTAATGCTATTTCACTCATCCATTGGAACTTGTTACAAATAGCCTTGGGAAATATTTTCATATTTTAGACGAAAAATTGGCATTTCTGATGTGATCGAAGGCCTTATATACTTAGTGTTGTGGTTATCCATGTTTCCTCAGGCGATATCTTATTACTAGTTATTTTACTTGAATATTATTGTAATTTACATTGTTAAATTAAAAATGTTCATCAACCGTAAAATGTTCATTATTAATGTTGTTTTTATTAATTGAGAGAAACTACTCAAACTATATTTTTTTAGCTTCATTTTATTATTTTCATAAACATGCAAATCCTTTTTTGATGAGGCCTAACATGAAATTATTGCACAAGTAAATTTGAATCTGAAATTCGACAACTTTGATGTCTGAAATTCGACAGACACATGTTTGTTATTCGACGACAACATTTATTTCTGTCATCGGTGGGACTTTGTTGGTTATTCGACACCATTTCATACACCGTCGGTATTTCAAGAGGATATCATCGTAAATCAGGAAATTGTAACTTGAATTCGGCGTTTAAGTTTCAAAGACACGGTGTCGAATAACCAACGGATATCACATCAATCCAACACCTAGAAGCCGTCGCTTCAATTAAATCTTCATCGGATGCCATGTCCTAGGCGTCGAAAATCCGACGTCCTGTAGATGGCTGACAAGTCGAAAATCTGACGTCCTGAGGATGGCCTAGGTGTCGAAAATCCGACAGCATGTAGATTTAAAAAAAAAAAACATTCTTCAGAAAGAATATTTATCTTCGAAATTGATCAAGTCAGTATCTTGATTAAGCACATTCTTCTTCAGAATGGAATTATGATTCAAAGAAGTGTTTGGAACTACCCTAACTTCATTGTATTTAGTCACAAATGTAGAAAGCACATGATCTTTGACATTAGGAACATAATTTTCATAAATATTTTCAAAATCTTTTTCACCCTTCAAATTTTCTTTACAGTTTGAAACCTGAATGCTCTCTTAAGTGTTTCCATGTTTAGAAAATTCAAAATTGTTGACAATATTATATGTTATTGTTTTTCTACTAGGAACTCACTTTCAGGCACTAATCTAGAACCTCTAATTTATTTTTCCATTAACAGAAGGATATGTGGTCACAAATACTGTTTTTAAACCCTTCTCTAAAAGAATTTTTCCTGTAATATCTACATTTACAAGTGATGTTTGTCCTCCATCAATAGAAATCACCCTATTTAGTCTGCTTACTTTCCAATACCCTAACTCCCACTCCCTAAACTATCCTCTATTATCCCCTTTGATGCTAGGTGCATTACGCCACTCATAGAAGAGATGCTTCCAAATATGCTTCCCAAGCATTTGCATGTAAGTGGTTGCAAAATATAAGAAGAGATGGAATGCTTCACAAATACACTTTCATAGTGTTCTCTGGTATCTGTAGATGCAGTGAATGACATTGGAAAGTGTACAAAAACTATCGTAGACACAAGATCCTTGATTCACCATCCCATTGTCCAAGTTATAAGTCCACTTTCTAAATTCTATCATTGTTTGGATGTCCAAACAAGTTTGCAGGCCCATGGAGTATGATACTCAGTGTCAACTTTTCCCACAAAATGGTATTTTGGAACCTTTTCCTACAAAACATCCCTCTAATATTTCCATGTAAAATTTGGGATAAATATTCATAGACCTATAACACTTCTCCATCATAGTGTCACCAAGAGGTTGAGGATATGAAAAACATTTCAGATTCATCCTACATGTAGTCATCATACCACTAAAAATTGTAACATACATCCTTGTTCCTGACCTTACAACTGTAAACATGACTATTTACAAATATGGGCATATTATGAGAAACAAATATGGGGTTTTCTTGTAGTAGTATCCTTAAAACCAAGTTTTATATGGGTTAAATATTTCAAAGAGTAGTATACTTCATTTTGTAGCAACACTAGTATGCCTATATGTCACAAACTTTGTTTGGATTGAAACTATAATGACAAGGATGCCAAAACAAATAAATGTGTCATGATAAAATGATTTCACATATACTCGTTAGAGAATCATAATTGTTTTCACCATCGCCATAATATCCATCCTTGGTTATATAGCAGTCACTTTGTGGATTACCAGGACCATGTGAATCAATTGTTTGACCAAAAATTCAAAGATAACAAGTTGTAAGTTGGATATCTGGTTTTCCTATGGAACAAGAACATTAAAAACCAAGGAGACCATGACAAGTTTGAAAGGTTATCACTCTCAACTCAAAATTTTATCACCTATGGATCGTATCCTATAGACAAAAGAGACCAATCTGAAAATTGTTTCAAGGCACATAGGTTGTGTACCGAACTCTACCTACATGATGTCCTATCACATTGTCCACTTACAAAAAATTATGTGTTGTAGCATAGTCAATTAGACCCACACAACTTTGGCCCAATCAGATGAAAGAAAGCTCAGTCCCCAACCACATACCTCTGGTTCTTCCAGGAAACAGTACAAATCGTGAACAATAGGAATCTCATTACACATTTCTTCTTAGCTTTGAATATTATAAGAGCTAATAGTTAATTGCACCATTTTTATTTTGCTTCTTCCTTGGCTTTATCTAGTAGTCCCATTGACCTATTTGTGGTCATTTGACATACACCAATAAAATTATATTATCCTATATTATCTTGGAACCTATCAAAAACTTGTCCACTTTATCCTTTTGGATCACTAGGGCTCAATATTACCTATTTCAACATTATCTTTGTACTCTTGAATGTCTTTTCAGTTCTAATATATATGCCTTCACATTCCATTACTTACTCATTGTATTTTAAGAGTACCATTTCCTATAACAAAATAAGCACCCACATCAATTGATGAGGAAACTAAGCATAAACTGCATACACCATAATATATTTGATACTAACTCAATTGTTACTATATCGATTACCTTATCTTGCAACATGTGTCATCTCTCAAAAGAAGACAAATAGGATATCACACTATACACACTTACCCTACAATTACCACTGTAGATATGCAAATTTAGAATAAAACCATGAACTAAGAATGGTGTATATTACAAGATATGCCAAGTGAAAAGTGAGTTACCTATTTTGTTTGTGTCAGACAGATTCAAATCTAATGGACCCCGCTATCATTTCTTCTTGTGATCCATTTCCCACACTTAGTCCTCTTCAGAAAAAGAATGGGATGCTCTACTTGTTCATAGAATCCTTTGATATTTCATCAATACATGATTTGGATTTCCCATCATCAATCTCTAGCATAAATTCCTCTTTCTATGTACCTTTATCATCATACTCCTCGCATATCTCTTTCACTGCTAGAGTAAATTCGGTTTCATCCTTTCATCGACATTTGGCTGACAACTTATTTTTCAACTCAGAGGTGAATTCCTGAACGTCAGTAGCAACACAGAAACCACTACAAAAGAAACAATAAAAAATGAAATCAATAAACCAAAACCTGCATCTACTTGTAAAAATTGCTTCAACTTTCACCTTGGTATTAACAAACTGGCCATACTTCAATGAACAAATATAAACTACTGTAGATGCCTTTCAATAGATAATATTGAGTGGATTTGGTAGATATCAGACCTCACACAAGCAAAAGTGGCAACATAATGAATATTTAATTCCAATAAATATCTATAACACAAAACTTACCAGCGGAAATAAAATAGATAGAATTTACAAAATATGGAACATATACATATAATAAAATGCAATTACACTATGCCATGCACTTGTTACATTTGAAATGATCATAGAACAATTCTTCGAAAAGTTGGTGATGAAGACTGTAAGAATATTTGTGGGTGATTGGTCAGTAAATGGGTCCATAAAGGAAAATGTTGAATACTTTAGAGAATTTATGGAGACATGTAAGAAACCTAGCCTTGAACCTACAAAAGTATATCTTCCTCATCTACAACAGGAATGCAAGATGATTCCATTCCCTTACTTCCAAATTTTCCCCAAGGATTGTTCAAGCGATGAAAGGTGGAATTTGTTGGTACATTCAAACATATACATATAAAATGGAGGTGTAGATATATCATTATGTTACAAATTAGTTGACAAAGTGGGTAGAATCTCAAGCAATTCCAAAAAAAATGGCTTGAAACAAGAATTGAGTAAAAATATGACAAGTAGAGGATAAATTATCTTCTGATTCTTTTTATAATAATTACTATTAACAGTAAATAGTTTTTACTTTAAGCAGTAAAGATGATCAGAAATTACTAATTTACTAGTCTTTAACTTAAGATGATAAATATGTTTTGAGTCTTTAAACAATAGTAAGCAGGAAAATAAGCCATCTCTCCCAAATTTGGGCACACTTTAAGTAGTTTTGAGAATTTTGTGATAAGTTTGAAGACTAGAATGACATCAATCCTTTGTACCTAGGCATAATCCCCTTTTCAAAGCATAAGTAGAATAACATTTTGGGTATATTTGAGGCTTCTTATAGGGGCATGCAACCATGATCTAGTTCTGGGAAAATGGTATAAGGTTATTTCCTCATATTATATGTATTTGTAGCCATCTTATATGGTCAAACCTGGAAGAAGAACATAAAATATGAATCATGTAGCAGTAAATAAACAATTTTGGTAAGTTATGGGATATATTGTGGGTTAAAAGTGCCCTAAACCTCAATCCTAGGCATACCTTAGTAGAAAATAAGCCTATCCATGATCCATAATTTAAAAAAAAGGATTTTTGTCCACTTATGTTGATGAATGATTCTATGCCTATTTTTACCTCAAACAAACTTTTGAAGTAATCCCGATTTCATTTTAGGAACAAATTTATGGTAAATAAACAATCTAGGGCTTGTTTTATGGATGAGAAGTAGTTCTAGGAAAGGTTCAAGATAGGCGATGTCTTCCTACAATAATAATTAGTCTTCACTAGAAAATATGGTGCAACTAGGGATGATTGTACGCTTTATTAGACCTCTTGGAATCCCTAAACATTTGTACCTTTAGTTTTGGGTTCTTTTTGGAGAGGTATGTGCATCAAAAAAACAATGTTGGGCAATAAAAAAGCATGGACATAGATGAAAAGACCAATATGAGAAAGTACTAGGGATTATTGAGTGGTAGTATCCCTATACCTTGAGGTTGGTAATGTCTTAATCCCATAGGAAATCCTAATATCTTAGCTAGTTATGAACAAGAACAACAAAACAAGGTTTTGGTGTGTTCTGAAAAACCTCACAGTTGCATAAGAAACCCTACAACAAAATTTTGGGTAATTATGTGGACAAGACAACCATAAAACCTCCACTGTTGTTCATGTTCTTCCCCAAATCAATAGATTCTTCACCGTTATGGGCAATTATAACTACCCAAAAAAGTTCTTTAACTAAGAGTGTAGACTAGTAAAGGAAGTCTATGTGAGACTCTGTGAAAAATAGATGAACTAAAACTTTTTTTGTCTAGAAAATAATGCAACATGTATTAAGTGGAAAGTATAAATGAAAAATAATAAACAAACAATTGTTTTTTCTAAGATATAATGGAACTTGGATTTAAGATAAATCTAAAATTTCTTGAAGATCCTAAGATAAATCTATACTTTCTTGAATATGGTAGGATTGGCTCTCAAACCCTAACTATCATTGGATGTTAGTAAGCTCTTCATTATTATCCTTAATTGACCCCATTTAATAAGACACTAGACTCCAATCCCTTCATCACCATTATCTTTTACTTTCATGAAAAAACTTGGTTTGCTATGCTTACTTTTCAAATTCATCGAGAGCTTCATTACTAAACCCTAGTAATATTATTTAGGGAATCATTTGATCTAGAGAAGAGCTAGATTAAATAGAAGAAGAGGGTTAGGTGTGGTCACATTGACCTCCCTCTTAGCCATCCATAATCCATCATTGGTTTTAGGGCTCTCAATATCAAGATGTTGGTTTGTGTGGTACCATTTTGGCACCATTGTTGAGGATAAAGCCCATCTCCCATATATGTAGTCTTGCTACATATGACACATGTGAGTGCAGAATTTTGTAAATACTTTGCTCATATGGTGACTCCATGAATGGAAAAATCCCTTTTCCTTGAATATTTTTCAAGACTTGTTGATTGTAGGGGGAAACAAGAAACAATTTGAAGGAAATTGAAGATTCATCTTGGCAACTCCACGATTTGGAAAAAGTATGAAAATTATGTGTGTTTTTCAGATTTCATTTTTAGGTTGAGGACTTGAATAAATATGGCATATTAGGGGTTCCATGAGGTTTATCCTTATCTTGATGTTATGGAAATTTGAAGGTATCCATATAAGATTCCTTCAAAATGAGAAGATCGTGTTTTAAATTTTCATGGGGATATTCATCAAGCTCCTCGTTATCTTTCTTCATTTATGAATGTTATATGTCAAATCTCAAATTTGTGCATGAAGGTGTTTTTATGAAGATATTTGAATTTTCCTTGCAAAGGGATGCAAAATTTCAGATTAATAAATTGTAGGAAGGTTTCCTATTCCTAGACCTGAAGGGAAGCTCGTAGTGTCTTCCATGTGGATATACAAGAACAAGTATACAAAGCAAGGTTTGTGTTTTCTCTCAGAAAGAGGGAGTAGATTATGGCATGACATACTCCAGTGAAGTAGAATTATATATCAAGCAAAGAACCACATGTACAGAAAAGGATTTGTACGATCTCAGAAGGCACCCCTAGATAAGCACATCAAGTTACATAAGGAGCCAAAAGATCAACTAGAGTGATGAATATATTAACCTTTGCTACAAGGTTAAAGATGGAATCCTATAGAAGAAAACAAGCTCACAAATGGGTGCAAGAGGAAATTTTCAACAAAAGGATCTTGGTATCTAGTGACCTAAGATGGATACATACAAGATCAATAGTACAGGATGCTACTTGTCACTCCAGTACAGAAAGTTTCGATACATAGAGTAGAAGATCTCCAAGTTCGACATGGTACGATAGGATGAACAACTTCATAATGCACTAAGGCTTTACCAAGAGTAAAGTGGGTTCCAAGATTCAAGGTTGAATGCAGAATACTGGGATATGTCCTGACAGGATGTTTGGGATCGGGTATGATCTCATGAAGAGGATGAGTACATTGCAGCATGTTCAGCCTGTAGTGAAGCAATGCAACTTCACAAAGTATGCTGTGGAAATCTTAACAAGATTTGATATGTTGTATTGTAAAGCCATGGCCACACCCATGGATACCAACCTAAAGTTGTTATCTGATGAATCATCAAAATTAGTGGATGTGACTCAATATAGACATATTATTGGGTCGTTGATGTATCTGACGAATACCAAGAAAGATATATGATTTTCTATGAATACCTGAGTTAGCATATAGTTAATCCTATACGTGTTCACCTGATAGTTGCAAAGCATGTGATGAGGTACCTGAAAGGTACAATAGACTTTGGAGTATACTATGATGAATATCATGACTACAGATTGTATGGTTATATGGATTTATATTGGGAAAGAAGTGCCTCGGACAGGAAGAGCACCTCATGTAGATGTTATTGTTTGGGATCCGACATGATCTCATGGTTTAGTAGGAAGCAGTCCAGTGTTTCTCTCAGCACGACTGAAGCAAATTATATAGCAGCTTGTTCCACTATTTGTGAATCCATATGGCTTCGGAAGTTGTTGAGAGGTCTATTTGATATGGAGTTGGACACCACAAGTGATTATATTTGACAACTAGAGTTGTATAAAGATGAAGGAGAATCTTTTGTTCCATGACAAATCAAAGCACATAGAAATCCAATATTTTTACATAAGGGAGCTATAAAACTCTGGTATGTGAGTATTGATGATCAAGTTGTTGATGTGTTAACCAAGCCTCTGTCTCATGTAAAGTTTGAACACTTTCGAGACAAGCTTGATGTAGTTCGAAAGGACATCCCTAGAAAGAGGGAGTGATGATAAGAGAATGAGATGATATTCCAGTATAGAGAAGGCCAGTCGATTTTTTCAGTATGTTGGATGTACAAGAAAATAATGATGAGCCCAAGTGGTCTAGTTATTGTATAGATATCCTTGTTGTATATTCATGGGAATATCCCAACATGGTTGGCGTCATCCTCATAAGGAATATCCTAGGAAGGCTAGTCATATATTCAAATAGAAATATCCCAACGAGATATGTCCCCGTGGATGATAGTACTCTCTCCTGGAGAGTGATCCTACATTTACTTGTGGCATGTTATTGTGGACAAGAATACTCTCAAAAGAACACTCTCTTGTTGAGAGTGGTCCTGGCCCTTACCAGCTGAGGATGGTCATGCAGACGATAGTAATCTCTCCTGGAGAGTGATCCTACATTTACTTGTGGTATGGTCTTGCAGACAAGAACACTTTCTTGTTGAGAGTGGTCATATCCATTACCGACTTAGGATGGTCCTGCAGACGTAGATTACTCTCTCTTGGAGAGTGATCCTACATTTCCTTGTGGGATGGTCTTGCAGAAAAGAACACTCTCTTGTTGAGAGTTTTATATCCCTTACTAGTTGAGGATGGTCTTGTAGATGATAGTAATCCCTTCTAGAGAGTGATCCTACATTCACTTGTAGGATGGTGTCATAGACAAGAACACTATGTTGAGAGTGGTCTTAGCATTGACAAGCTGAGGATGGTCTATGATGATAGTAATCTCTTATGGAGAGTAGTCCTGCATTCATTTGCAGATGAGATATGCATTCATTTGCAGACGATGTGGTCCTGCATTCATTTGTGAATGATATCAGCGTTCATTTGCAAACGAGATTTGTATTCATTTGCAGATGATGTAGTCCTATATTCATTTGTGGACATTATGGTCTGGCATTCATTTGCAGACTATATGGTCCTGCATTTATTTGTGGACGTTGTTGTCCTACATTCACTTGTGGACGATCGAACATCTTTTAATGTTGTGGGTGATCTTGCATTAAGTTGCGATGGTTGTGCTTATTGCAGGTTTATGATGTGGACCCTCCTCGAAAAAGGGGGAGCTGGTTGATGATGTGGACCCTCCTCAAAAAATGGGGAGAAGGTTGATGATGTGGACCCTCCTTGAAAGAGGGAGTAGGACGATGATGTTGCAATGGGATTGTATCATCCACAGACATTAGTTCTAAAGTTGATCCGTAGAATTTGGTCTCCGTAAAAGATGAGGATTGCATCATCCTTGGACTTATGACCAAATGTGATAGGTATTGATCCTCCCATAATTAGATCATGTGTGTTGCAAGTTATGTTGTTGTTTATGATGATGTTGATCAAGAGATCAAGTGTTGCTACAAAGGATCAAATGATTGAGTGTTGCAAGAAGATGAAGATCAAAGTGTTGTTGCAAAGGATCAAGTGATCGAGTGCTGCAAGAAGATGAAGATCAAAGTGTTGATGCAAAGGATCAAGAGATCGAAGTGTTGCAAGAAGAATATCAAATTGTTGTTGCAAAGGATCAAGTGATCGAGTGTTGCATAAGATCAAAGATGAAGACTCAATGTTGTAGAAGATGATGTTCTAGTACTGGAAATGTTCCAGTAACCGTTCCAATTACTGATGATTTTTGAAAACTTCCTATGACGTATAGATGTATCACCTTGATGATGTTGCAGATGCTCTCTCTCCTTTCTCCTACAGTTGATGATGTTGTTGTCAGTAGAATACCCTTCTTGTTAAGGGGGATTATTGAAATATTGTAACTTCAAATAATATTCTAAATGTATTTTACTGATGTAACCTATCAGAGATGTTTTATTCCTCTGTTGGGATGTTACTATTGTATTTGGTCATCATAGAGTCATGAGGTAAAACCTCCATTGTAAGTCGGGTCAATAGAACCCTCATGAATATAATATAATATTGTTTTGTGTCTTCCTAGGTGAAGTCGGCCCAGTAAGTTTGTTGGGGCCGACTTGTTAAGGAAAAATCCAAGTGGAAGAAAGATTATAAATAGAGGATGTGTGTTCCTCATTTAACACACTCACTCACTTGTGTATAGTGCATAGGTGAGAGAGAGAGAGAGAGAGAGAGAGAGAGAGAGAGAGAGAGAGAGAGAGAGAGAGAGAGAGAGATGTTGGGAGAAGGAGCACTTGTTTGGGGTCTTGTCTTTGTACATTTGATACATCTATATAGAGGAAGTTTTGTTTGTTTTGCTTCCCCGTGAGGGTTTCCTAGGAAAAACCTTTGTGTTCTTTTATGTGATTGTTCTTGTCTTTCTTTTAGTGATCCTTTTGCATATGGTGATGATGTTATGATGATAAATGTTATTAGATCTTGTATAACCATTAAAATATTAACAAAAAGTTCTGCATATTTGAAGAGAGTACATGAGAATTTCAAGTTGGAAATCATGTATACTTGAGAGTTAAACCCAAGAAAAGTTCCTTGAAATTAGGAAGTTGTGCCAAGTTGGCACCCAAATATTGTGGACCATTTGAAATCCTTGATAGTATAGATCCAGTTGCATATAATATTGTTTTTCCTACTATCATGAGAGTGCATAATGGTTTAAACTTTGCATGTTTCTTTTCTTAAGAAATTTGTACATGATCATAATCATGTAAATGATTGGAATGTGATTTAGGTGGAACCTGATGGAGAGTTCTAGGTGGAGCTCATGTGTATCCTCGACAAGAAAGAAACATTCCTTTGGAACCACTCGATCAACTAGGTGAAGGTGTAATGGAAGCACTTTGGACTGGATGAGGATAATTGGGAGCTAGAGGATGCCATGAAGGAGGCATACGCATTTTTTTTCAAGTTTTGAAAACAGCGAGGACAATGTTAATTTAAGGGGGGGGATTGTGATGTCCCCATTTTGATCCCTGTTACAATGGACTATAATGTAAATCTTGTACGTATCTGATGTATAATTCTTAGCAATAAGCTCAAGTTCAAGGCCCCTCTAGTGAATGATCAGTTTATAGAGGCAAGGATTATGTGTTTTGCAACCATGGAAGATGTAAATTATGCAAATAATTATACAATGCAAATAAAATGTTCAACGTTGGCTATGGAGGAAATGTGAATGAGGGGCTATGATACTCACTAGGGAGAGGTGAGGGGGTTATGGGATTCAACACAGCATTTCCAAGTGTCACCTTGAGAACCCATGTGCCATAAATGGCAAGTAGCTACCCAAGTACACTCCCTTAACTATTCTTAAATTTTGTTGAAAGAGGGTATCTAAGGAATCAGCTCAAAAGTTTAAGAAAACCTCACGTGCAAGAGAAGCAAGACTGGGGAAAAGAGGGCATGAGTATTCACACCCCATAGTCAGAGAAAAAGATAACACATGCATTTGGCAAAGCCCTATGCGTAAGGAAACTGTGTGTACATAACGCATCCAACATAATTGTTGTGAGGAACACACCTAATCTTAGTAGTGGCAGAAGAAGTCGGTTTGGAAATCATGAAATCAAACTGTAAGTTGGATCGTGTGGTTGAATCCAACTTGGTATAGAAGTGTTAATATATATAAATCATGAATTGGGGAGAAACCAAGGGTGAAATAGATTGATAAACCCAGTGAATGCGAGAATCTCTAAGAGTTAGTAGTCACAACCTTTCTATACCCACCCTGAATAGCACTAGAGGGAAGGGTTGCATGAGGGACTATGTGGCAATGAAGGGGGCCTCCCTTGTGTTGGGTGTGGTAGGTATTGTGGGTATGGCTAGGTGAACTGAGTGAGATTCCTGTAGCTTTATGGTTAAGCCCAATGGCTTAGCATTCCCTTCTCTTATCTTCCTGCATTCTTGATAAACCCAGTAGGATACTGGCTTAGCATAAGTGATTATGGTCTTGGCTGAAAGTGCATGATTTCCTGCATGCTTAATAAACCCTGTAGAACACTAGCTTAGCATGAGTGACGGTGGTTTTGGATGTAAGTGAGCATGTCTAGTTCCTCTCTAGTGTTTATCATGGCCTAGCTCGGGGGTGGTCTCTGAGTGTTGAAAGAATACAGGCCAAGAAGAGACCTGCGGTTGGGTGGAACGTTACACTCACATAGCCAGTTGTTGAATGATTTCCTAAAAGATAAGTATTTTTGTGATATTTACATTTCCATGTATGGTTCAGAAATACCTAGTTCATTTCTATGGTCAATGTTTACTTTATTTATATGATTGAGTGCTCAATGAATATTGCTAATAACAGTAAACCAAGTTACTTCTATGCATAATTATGTTCTGAATGACTATATGTGCATAACGAATGGATTGACTCATAGAGTTTGAATTGTTTAATACAGTATTTTTTCATGGTTGTAACAGAGTCATCCTTGTGTTTGGTTTATGTATTGTTAAATTTGTGTTAAAGAGTTGTTTCTATGGATCAATTGCATTGTTAGATGGATTGAATGCATGTTGCTCATGGTTAGTTTGATTTCCTTAAGTTATTAACCCTGCAGAGTTGTATCGGGGAAGGCAAAAGCTTGTATGCATGCCATAATTACATAAGGAATCAATTTAGAGGCATTGCGGGAAAATTCATAGACAACAAGGCCAAAGTTCCATGGTCGAAATCACCCAAGGAAGGGCAATTATCGTCGATTTCGATGGTCGAACGGTTGTGATAATGCACATGTCATAAATTGGAAAAATGGCTACGTGTTGGCTTGTGAGAATTGGAGTAATCATGACTGTTGATTTCCTGCCCATATCTAATCCATTCTGTTGGGTTGGGTGCTGACATTTCGATGATGACATCAGAAATGGTGTATAACTTGTGAAGAATGCATAGTGAATGTCGACTTTCGACTCTCGAAATCAATAGCATCGGAATCAGGAAGTTGGAATGGTTCGACTAGAAGTTGGATAAGAAATGCTGCTTTTCGACTCACGACATCAAAAATGTCAGAGCTAGGACATCGGGCCGATATTGGTTGGACGAACGTTATGTGCTTCGAGTTTCAACTACCGGCGTCGGAAACATCGGAGTCGAGAGGTTAGTGTGTGCATGTTAGGAAACCTTTTATGTGTTTGAGTTCTGAGTTCGAAGTCGAAACGTCAACGGGGTTCGCGGGTGAATAGTTTGTGGTCCTAACTTCTGACTCCCGACTGTACGGACATCGAAACAATTAGAGGAGGAAGTGAAAAGTAAGGATGATTAACGACCGTTGGATCTTGATAGTTAAAGCGTCAAGATTGCATTATGGTCGTCGAATTTGGCCTTAGGTCAAATTAAGCAGTCAGGATTGATTATAAATTTGATTAAGGATCCCATTATGTGAGATTAAGGTCTCCCTGATGACCATTTGGATCAAAGAAAAGCATATCATATGGTATCAGAATAAAGAAAGAAAAAACGGTTTGGTCATTCCAAGAAGTCTCTCATAGCCTCAAACCGCCACCGAGGTGATTTAGGATGCAACACTCGGTCTTGAAGGTGGTATTCCAAGTGCCTTGATATTTGAATCATACCTAGTGGTATCTCAACTTGGTGAAGTAGTTGGCATACTACAATTGATCTAACAAGTGATCAATCCTAAGCAGAAGGTAATCATTTTTTAAGGTGATCTTATTAAATGCATTGTAGTAATTGGTACACATTTTGCTTTTGCAAGTCCAATCCTTGTTGAGTATTATAATGATGGGTAACTCACAAGGTGAGGTGCTTAATCGAATTACTCCCTATTCAAATAGTCATTGCAATTATTTATTCACGTCATCTACTTTCAAAATGGACTATATATATACATCACAATGTTCCATTATATAATGAATCGTCCATTTTGGATTCATGTTGATTGGAACAAAGGTAATGGATTAATGTTGATTTGGAACAAAAGTTGAATGGAGGAAGAACATTTTCATGTCTTAAACAAATCATACAATAGTTATAGATCCACTTTTATTGACAAGTTTAATAACCTAGAGCATAAATGGTTAGAAATCATGCATTTGCTGAAGTGAAATTTTATTCCATGTGCATATTTGTCTTCAAGATGTATGAAGGATAAGTTTCATTTCATTTATATGTTCAACAAACTTTCATGGGTTCATTAATGGTACATAACTTTGAAATTCGTTGGAAAGTGGTGAATCATGTGCATGCAATTTTGATGTCAAAATCGTCAATGAGAAGAGTTTGAAGGTGCTGCATTTATCAAGCTTGTTAATTGAATCGTTGAAATTAGATTATATTGTAGTGCAAAGTTAATAAGAAATTCAATGGAAGGGAAATTACGTTCAGCTTTTCTCTCAATAATCTTGTTTATGGAATAATTTTCATTTCAAATTTCAATAAAACTACAGTGTAAAATAACGTTGATTTTGATTCTCTGTAGAATATATTACATTTTCTTTTCTAAACCATCAATAAAAAAAATTATAAATAAAAATAAAAACATTTAAATAAAATATAAATTTTCAACATTAATGCAACAAAATGATAACTTGATTTGTTTAATTAAAAGTTAAAATATTCATTAAAAACATTTCAGTCTTTTCAACCTGATATTTATTTGAAACTCAATATAAAATATTTATTAGAAATATTTCATTGTCTCTTCAACATAATATTTATTAGAAATATTTCATTGTCTCTTCAACATAATATTTATTTGAAACTCAATTAAAAATATTCATTAAAAATATTTCATTCTCTCTTTAACATAATAATATTTATTTGAAACTCAATTGAAAATACTCATTAAAATTATTTCATTCTCTCTTCAACATAATATTTATTTGAAACTCAATTGAAAATATCATGTTTTAAGGTTATGTTTAATAAGTTAAATAAATTTGAATTAAAACAATTTTATAGAATGTATTAAATTTTAAAATCACGAATTCATAAAAATATCGAAGTTTTGAGTTTGATTGTGTTGGACAGCTTATTTTAACAACGCGTACACGGATTCTTTGTTCTATTTTTAGATTTATATTCCAATTACACTTCTATCCCAAACCAAATTTAATTTACAACATTTCAACATTAAATGTTTTAGCAACATTGCTTTACATCAAAAAAATAATTTTTAAATGTACAAAACAATTTACAACAATTAAAAAAGACGTGTAAAGCTGAATGTTGGAAACTATGTAGAATTTCTAAAAGACTAAATTAAAGTCGAACAAAACGTGAAAGAATTTCTAAATATGTGTATATAACCAAAGAAATTGCAAGTTTCTCTCAATAAAAAAAAGTCCAGGTCTTCGTTCAACTTGCAAAATTTTGATATACATCTTCTTCTAAGTCATGAGTAGGTTCATTGAATCAATTGAATATTCGTATATAGATTTTAGTTTTAACTCTACTTTATTAATTATATTTTATATTAGTATGTAGGTTCATTGAATCTATTCAATATTCGTATATAAGGTTTTATTTTCAGAGCAATATTATTAATTGTTTTTAATTTTATGAAAGTTGATATTGAAAAGCAGAAGTGAAAATAACTCGAAGTTAAAAAAGTGGTCTCTAGTTTTGAACATGGATGAAAAATTGTGTCAATTGGTTTATCATATGTTTTCTATGTCTAGTTTCTATTTTTTTAAATGACATGTTGAACTCATAATGAGAATGTTGTAATGAAAAAAAAAGTGTATCACTTTGTGGTGCCTAGTGACAATGAAGGAATTCGATCTTAAGATTCTCAATATTGTTATACTAATGTGTAAAACAAAATTGATGGTAGACACTCTTTATCCATTCTAGTTTATAAAAGCAAATATTGAAAAGTTTTACACTGGTCACATGCCTATTTACGGAGCCAAAGTGTCATGTTTCTAAATTTTGCTATGGTGTTTTGGCCTATGTCACCTAGGCAATTTTATTAAAGAATTATCTAAGGGGTGTCAAAGGTTGGAATATTTGCCTAAGTGGCCACACAAAGAAGTTGGCTAGGTGGTTGAAGGTTATGTTTGTCCACATTTTTCACAACTAAGTTTGGTCCAAGGTGTGAACATGATCATTGTAGGACCTACGAGAGATCATTCATGCATTAAATGAGTTAGTTAATTCAATGAGGCGCCTAAGGAGGTTTTTGGGCCAAATGGAATATTTATTCAATTTATTTGGCCATTTCCTTAAAATGGGGAAACTAAGTGAACTTAGGGAAAAGAGATGGTCAAATTGGTTAGAAAAGGGAAAGAAGTGGTAAACAAGGTTAGAGGGCGCACTTATATAGGTAGTGGAGCAATTTGGATCATTAACTATTGAATGTATGGTTTTGGAATGACCCATGGTATTTTTCCATGGTATTGGCTAAGTAAGGGCAAACTAGACTTATCCCATGGTTTTCTCTAAGCCATGGTTTTGGAGTATGGTATTGGGTGCAAGGGAAAAGTTTAAAAGGGGAGGCATAGTGCACCATTGAAGGTTAGTTGATTTTTCATTTGATTTCTATTGAGTTTCTTAGGCTCCACATTGCTTGGGTGATGCTCTCCTTGCATACCATGAGGGTGATGGGCCCCTCAATCACTGTGTAACCAGTTGGAGAAGATTGCTTATTCGATTGGTGAGTAGTTGGACATCTAGTCCATCTCACTAAGGATTATTATGCAGGAATTCCATGCCATTTCCTGTTACTTACCATTTTAGTTACTCTTGTTGTGTTCCATGTAGTTCTGAGTATCTCTTTGTAAGTGTTTCAACAATGTATTGGTGTAATAAGCATGTTGAAGGAATGGTTGATAGATTCATGAGCCAAGAGGTTATAGCTACATCTCTATAATGTAATCATGTTGCAGCATCATAATAAAATCAGATCTCTTCTCCTATTATGCAAATTCTTCTTCTACATTTTGCACTCTTTCCTCCTATGTCCAATGCATTGCCAAATTTGCCTAGTTTTTACTTTTGATGCAACAAAATGACTTATGATCATCCAAATCCGATTATGTGAGTTGATGAAGTTAGTTAAGACGAAATGGGACTCATCCCAACCCTTATATACAAAAATAGTTATCCCTAGATATCGTATGAGTCGGGTTGAAAATTGCCTTCACGAGTTGTCCACAAAATCTTCCTAGTCTCCACTATTTTGATCATATCTTGAGTTCCTGAATTTCAAATATGATTCCGTAAGTTTTTGAAGGTAGATTAGACACAGAAGTACCCATTAAAACTATCTTATCAATTTTTTGCGGTTAGATATCATTTGTAACCATTTGGAAATCACCTTTCTGCACATTCTCGAATTGGGAAATCTCACTCCCGGAGATCTAAATGACTAAATTGACCTATGCAGGTTTTTGTAGACATTTTTACTACATATCCTATCATAACAGATATCAGATACCTATTATAGAACCCTTACCTAAGTTCCAGAGCCTCTTACCTTCCCAAAAGTCAATTCCTAATGCCTTTCTCTTTAAGATAGTGGGAAGGATCTAGTTTGCATATGTTGGTTTAGCTAGGAAGCCTTGGAGTAGACTTTAGCAGTAGTTGATTTCAAATAATAAATGCTCCCAATATGTTGTGCAAAGGATTTTCGAACTAGTGTAACCCATGTCTTCCATTCTTACATTAATGTCTTTCTTGTGCCATTGAGTTAGTGTTCATATTCATTTTATTATTCTTGGCTTCGGTACACTACATTGGTATCAGAGCTTAGCCACTTTGGCTGAGTTTTGATTTGGTGTTCCTAGATTTTGATTTGGGTACATCACAGTGGTATCATATCATGGTCCTCTGCACCTGTGTACCATAAAACTCCCAGTTGAAGAAAGATTGTGGAACGCATCCTCAAGTTTGAAAACATGTCTTGGTATCACAATCGGCCTACTATGCCCACATTCACTGATCAGATTGAAGAAAGAAGTACAAATACACCAATGCTCTGTATTATTGATGAAAAAATGTACTATGGAGGAAAGTTTCAATAAATTTCTCCTTATGAATGCCACCAAGAATACCAATCATTGAGGAAGGAGATCTGAGAAATCATATTCTAAGATTACAACAGGGTCAAGGTTCAAATAATGTTTCCAAATCTGGATCCTTGCTGCAACACATATAAAATACGTGTTACACATATTGTCGACAATGTATGCAAAGAAGTGGCTAAACGAGAAGCTTCATTGGATGCATGTGCTTCCTACCTATTGAGAGTTTTTGTATCTTCTTCAAAAAGAGGCTCCAAATATCTTATTCCTAAGGTAACCAAGGAGGACATGGATGAGCATCCAAAACCATCCACGAACATTGAGGAGGAGCATGAGTCAATGCAATATGACTGCAATGAAGAAGACGATTGTGTAGAATAAGATCTAAACACTATGGACATGAATAGTAGAGCATATATTGATGGATGTTCAAGCCTATGTGAGGCATCTACTGATGGATGTTATGATGGAGAGGTACCTACTTATGGTGCCTAAGTGAGACTTCTACTCAAGGGAGTCTACCTCTCTATATTGGTGTCACTGATTAGAGGAAATTTCAACTCAAAATGGGCCTCCTAAAATGAATTAATAAAATAATAGTTAAAATAATAAAATAATATTTATTAATTTTGGAGGAAGAAAAGAAAAAAACTACTTTTTTGTTTGTATTTTTGACATATCTCCCCATGTTTTTACTCAAATTTTGATCGGGAGAGCTCGTTGGATGCGGAATTAAATTCTGCATCCAACGAGTACCCACTCGGCACACTNAAAATGGAATGATGATGTCATCATTCCATTTTTTCAGGTATTTCTTGTTTTTGGGGTAGCGGGGTCCGTCAAAAGTGTGCCGAGTGGGTACTCGTTGGATGTAGAATTTAATTCCGCATCCAACGAGCTCTCCCGATCGAAATTTGAGTAAAAACACGAGGAGATATGTCAAAAATACAAACAAAAAATGTAGTTTTTTTTTATGATACCTATCCCCGAATTTATATTAAAAAAGTGTTTAAGACCTATACGGTATTTCAAATTTAAAGCAATTTCATTGGCTAATACATGATGACATGGAATTTGAATAAAAGTTAAAAGGTCCATTTTGAGTTGAAATTTCCTCTAATTAGTAGATATCATTCTTGATGAGGTTTATGCAAGTCCCAACTCAATTAAGCACAAAGAAGAATACCTTGTAGCAGAAAAATATGAACCAAGATCAACTTCCTAGTCACCACTTGAGCTTCCATGTGAACTTGATCCCAAGAAAAAAGAAGAAGAGGAGGTTCACTCACATGAACCATCCTTCATTGAAGGGTATTTCAATATGAGTGAAAGGAAAATATATGAGGCCCTTAGCATACTCCATGACACTCAAGCATTGGGCTCAAATTCTTGTTGGAGAGTTTCTTCATTGGAGGAGCCATCCTTCCTTGATGACATGGAGAAGATTCAAAGAGCAATGTGTAACATCAAAGGTAATTTCATATCTTTCCTTTTTGATAGAAACAATTTGGTTGATCTTAATAAATGGTTACATGAGGCATACTTGAATAATATGAAGATATTCATAAGCTCAAAATTGAAAATGAATAACTTCTTGAGAGGTTGCAACATACTTGTTCTTCCTCCTATGTTTCAAATTGTCATATGGTAGATTGATTGGAGGATTCTCATGAAATGATGGATCATGAGAAACATGGATATTTTCATATGCTTTATGTATTTGAAGATGATACTTATGAGATCCAATCCCTTGTTTTGGTGGAAGAGTAACTTGAGTTTCCTCTTGATGATGGTTACACTGTCAAAACCCCAAAATTTCAAAAAAATTTAAAATTTTTAAGATAACATAAAATGTCTAAATACGCAGTTTACTAACTGCTAGCGGTTAGCAAAAAATGAAACAGTCTAACGTTTAGTATCAATCAGTTTCATATTACGTTAACTAATACAACTTTTATTTTCATAATGTATATAAGATTGACCTGCATACAGATTTCTTTCAGTTTTACTAATAAGTTTACTTTTTGGCAAGTAGGTGAAATCTATTTTTGAAAACTTGGGCTTACTTAGCATTTATTCTAACGCAGATGGATTGCTAGTTCTTACAGGTTTAATAGATAACGATCGATCAAGTAGGAGTTTAATTCATAAAGTAGCAAGAAGTATATCTGTTGCATGTTTAAATGCTAGTAAAAAACTGACTATTTAAAAGCAAGCTCTGATGAGGTAAAGTAACTGTCTTTTATTTCATGAAAGTACTTCTATCAATCTTGATAGTAAAGATTTCCAATAGAGTACATGTTTCTATTTTGTTTCTAACCTACTAGTTATGGAAATTATCAACCTGTTGCTTGTATGTAAATATGCTCACTAAAAAGTTATAAACTTCAATACTTACATTACCGCCTTGCTGCATGTACTAATGTAACAACATACATTACCATATTATTTTATAATGCACCAATCTGATTGTTACTTGCATCCTATAGGAATTTTACTACCTGTAAATCTCTTTGACATTATAAGTTTGGTCATTGTAATTAATTGCACCATTTCATGATGGAATACTATCTACCATCACTTTCATAAGTCTAAGTCATAGGTAAATATATTATCAGGGTTATTCCAATAATTATAGACCTTGAGCATGGTTTATTCCATTGTAAATTTACTATTATCATGTTGCCTCACTTATAATAAGTTGTTGTTTAATAATAACTATTATGGTAGATTTTTCTACCTAGAACTTCTAATCTGAAGTCTAGCCTAAGTGACACTAAAATGACCAAGATTCTTATACTATGCTAAGAACAGGAAAACATAAACAATCACAAACTATCTTTGCCAAATAATGATAGGGTCTATTATTATTATTGACAAGTTGAGTATACAAACTATTATTTGTGAGAGCTTATACCAAGGTCGAGCCTTGTGATTGTTTAAATGTCATGGTTTAAATACTTTTTACTCTTATAGTCAAACTTCATATATTATAACTACTCTAAACCATTGGTTACAAATAATAAAGTTTGAACTTCAATATAATAGGTGAATATTTGATCGTCATTTTGCAAAGTATACATATTAAATGTTATTTGGAAAAGTTCTAATGCATCGTCGACTTTGGGATTGTTTTAAAGCCAAGGTTGTTACAACCTTACCCGATGGTCAACATTATGTAATCATCGTTAAACAAAATACAATCTTCGAAACTATTGTATACAATGATATAGTTCTTGTATTATCATTGGTGGATAATATTTATACGCACTCCATAATCATGTGCATAGTTTGTTATTAAATCATTGTATTAATAATTCGATGATTGGAAATGTAGATAACTATAGACCAAACCCATGCGTGGTTGAAAGGATTCGGAGGCACATGGACTCTTCTTGTCCATGCATTGGTGACTTTTAAGGGCTGGAAACCCTATTCTCTTGTCAAATATCTCTGAGGGTTTTGTTGGCCTTCGGGCTGCTCTGTGTGATTGTCTTGGCAGCCATTAGAGGTTGTTTCTCTGTCTTGCTTCTCCATGGCCCATATTCGTTGCTGTGAGGTTTCAATACTCAGTCTTTGCTTGCAAACCGTCGAGCTTGTGAACCCTTCTACACGAGTGGTTATTGTTTGTGTTTGGCTCTTGGCCTGTCAATGGTTTTAGCTCTGCTCTTCTCGTGGCTTGTCACGGCTCTGTAAAACTTCAGCTTGTTGACTTCGTCTCCACTCCAGGGCTGGCGTAGGGGTTATATCTCTCTCTGCTTCAAACTACTTAAGCTGATAACAGCTTCGTTGATGCCTGAATTCTTCTTCTTGCTTGCAGGTAAATACACTCAGTTTTTAATATGAATAACTCGCTGTTAAAATGTTTTTACAGTTAGGTTTTCAAATGGAGGCTGAGCTTTGTATTAACGCACAGTATTGTGCTCTTTGCAGGAACTCGTGACAGCTCTAAACTTCAGTGACGAGGATAATGTTGGCGGCTTCAGTGGACTCGTGGCCCCAACCAGTAAGCCTTGAGTTCAAAGAATGGGTTTTACCCTGATTGTAAAAAGGGTTGTTGAAGGCGAAACACTGAGCTTGGAAGCTTGTCCGGTTTCTTCATTAGATATGAGGTTTTAAAGAGTTGTTTTTCAGTTTTGTTTACAAACCCTAGCTATGATGCTGGGTAGTACCGGCCATGAGCTGTGTGATGTATTTTGGTTAAGTTCTTAGCCTTACGGCCTAACAATGTAATACATTTGGTTTTTAAGAAGGATTTTAACTTCGAGCTCTGTCTCATTTTTGCAATGGTTTTTGTAATCTTGTAAATTATGATTCTATGTAATTTAGGTTTTTTCCTCTTCGACTGTCAGTGAAGAAAATTACTGTCTAAGATATCTTTTTGTAAGTAAATATTGTTAATATAAAGACTGTAGCTCAGTCGTAATGTAAAATTTATAATTTTAAACTTACTTGTCCAGAATATACTAGCTAGGGTTTACCGGAAATGAAACCCTTGTCTAAATATGTTTTTCAATTTATTATTACTTAGGCTCTGCTTTTTGTTACTTCGGTTTGGCTATTACAGGTGTGTGGTGGTATATTAACCTGTTAACTGTAAACTTATCTTGCTTGTTTATAAAATATCTTTGTTTTAAGAAAAGACTGTAAATAGTCTAAAGTATGCTTTGAAATCTTCTTGTAAAGTTTATTTATTTAGTTATCAATGTAAATGGATTAAAACTTAAGTAAATTAAATTATAATTAAATAATTTATAAGTTAGGGTCTGGTAATATAAAATAGTTTCTAAATATGTAAATTCTTAGTTTTTGTATTATTTATTGTTTAAATTTACATTTGTTTTTATTTACTATTCTATAACATAGAATTTATAGTTCTCTAAGGATAGAAGTAAACTCTGTAACTCTGTTTACTCTTTATAAATTAAGGGTTTTTAACATAACCCTAATCTAGTTTATATTAAGTAACGGTTTAAGATTTAGTTGATATTTTAAACAGATGAACTATGTAGATAATAGCTTGTTTATATACTTAACTGTATACTATTACTGTAACTCTAATGTAGTTTACTGTTTCTTTTTTGCATTTTTATTTAGTTAAACTAAGGCAAAATAGTATACCCCAGTAAATCATAACATTGTTTTTCCTTCATAATATTTTAAACATTGAAATAATTTACTCTGCTATTTACAGATACACAATCCTACCTACTATTTTCATTCTCTTATCTACTTAAAGCATTCTGTCTGTGCTAGAGTACAACCTGGTTTCCAGGTGTGGAAAAACATAGTCTAGAAAATTATTTTCATTCTATTTCATTATTTCCTAAACTAGTTTCATTTCTATAACAATCTAATAAGAATATTAAATCTAACATTTCACAAACTCTGAACTTTTAACATTCATTTAGCAGATAAACTAAGATTAATTAACTAAAAACAGTAAACTCAAATAACATAGAACCTGTTGAGGACAGACGACAACAGCTTTAGGAGGTCGTTCCTCCCTACCAATCTCTTGGAGAGCGCTCAAACAACGCTTCCTTA
The DNA here is from genome assembly GCA_001517045.1 of Pseudotsuga menziesii. Lineage (NCBI taxonomy): Eukaryota > Viridiplantae > Streptophyta > Pinopsida > Pinales > Pinaceae > Pseudotsuga > Pseudotsuga menziesii. The sequence goes on along the minus strand of LPNX010254895.1, from coordinate 423,291 downwards.
GGACCCCCGAGCCTGTTCCTAGTCTTCTTGGCTGAGAACTGGGTGGAGATTGCAAACAGTAGAACCCTATGTCAACTAACTAGTTCAATACCTCAGTAAATACTCTGCTCTTAGGAGTATGATCTTCAGCTTAAAAGTTGCACTAGATCAATCAGCAGTTATGCCCTCAAACACTTTCCAAATTTCCCTTCCATTGAATTTCTCTGAAGTACATTCATTCAAACCTGAATGATCACTTCTCTAGAATGAGCATCCTCAACTCTCTTCAATGGGAACTTTTATGAAGATTGCCTAGGTCTTTTGGGTCAGTTTTCATTAATTGAGCCACCTGCTCTGATTCCACTTTCTTGGGGAATCATGACCACAAATGTAGGGAGGTTTCCACCTGCAACAGTTGGAAGTGGCTTGAGGATGCTGCCACATGTTAGTTTGCTCTCCACCCAGTCTCCACCAATTTGACCAGTAAACACTCTTTTAACAGCTCTCCTAAGCTGATGTCTCCTCATTTATTTATTTATAATAAAATATTTAGAATTTACATCAAATATCCTTGACCCCACTGGCAATTACAACTTAGCATAAAATTTAACATATGGTTCCTTAAATAATATAAAATTGTTTTTTTTGCAAAATTGGGGCATGTGACATACACACTTTTTGAAGAAGTGCACGATTCCACTATCTTGGAACCAACCTATGAGGGAAGCTTCACACTTTTGAGGGAGGTGCATGATTCTACCCCTATGGAGCCTTCACAAGATGAAGCTTCCACACTTTCTGATCATTTGAGTGAGTTGGTTCATTCTCCTACATCCTACCCTTCCATATCTTGCAGCATACATCCAAAAGAAATTTGGGAGAAGGGTTTCTTTTTATTGGTTCCATATGAGGAGTATGAGTCTCCTATGCTACATGATTATTCTATGATGAGTGCCCCACATTCTATTTTGTAGAATAAGCATCCATTTATCTCATTTTATGAATCTCTCATACATGGATGCACCTATGATGTTGATTTGAGTCACTTGAAGACTCATGATTTTCCTTGCTCCTTGCTTAGTTCATTTGATGTAGGAGGAGCTTCATCAAATACTCAAGTGAAGAGATATATGATTGGAGCAAATTATTATTGGAAGAAACATCCTTTGTTATTTCTTGATGATACACATATTCATGGATGCATATATGATACTCATTCTTTTTCTTGCTCACGATGTAATCCACTTGATGGGAGAGTTTCTTCATCCATCGTTTGGGTGAAAGCACACATGGCAGCACTTTATGAAACCTCCCACACTTTTGTAGAGCAACATTCTTGGAAATAGGACCTTGACCTATGCAATTGGAGCATATTTGATTGGTCACTTGATACTTGTGTGCACTTGGGAAATGGTGGTCTACCTACTTGGATGGATAAGCACTTTCATGATTCTTTGATGAGGCACCTTCTTGATGTACATTTGTATGATGTTGTTATGTACTTTGATGATCTATATTTTGTAGTTATGATGTTTGGGAATATTCTCATTAGAGAGTGGGATCCTGACATCTCCCACCTTGATGTAAAATTTTGTGTTACCTTTCTCATTAATGGAATGTGCCAGTTATGGGATCCTGGCATTCCACACTTGGTTGAAATAACTGGGAGGATATTGTACATGCCCTACTTTGATGTATTGTTTTGGGAGACCTTGTGCATGATATAAATGTGCAAGCATTGGCATGGGAATCCCACATCCCAATTTGTATGTATTTACACATTGTATTGATGGGGTGTGCAAGTGTTGGGACCCTCGCATCCCATACTTGCTAGATTTGTTCTTGATGACATTGTGCACCAGGAGAGTGTGCAAACAGTGGGACCTAGGCATTGTTGATTATTGGAATCTCATTAAAAGCACATTTTGGTTGGTTGGTTTGACGAAGCAAGCCTCTTCTCTTCTCCGTGGGTTCATATTTGCAGTAGTTGGTGATGGTTTCCTACATGGGAAACATACTTTTGGATGGACTCATGTTTTTCTTGCAGGGTGTTATGGTGACTTCCATGTGACTCTTATGCATTGCATAGGAGAGTATATATTACACCTTATATTCTTGAGGATCGTTTCATGGGATCCCGATATCATGCTGGTACTTAGTTGTTTCAGCTAGGTTAGGACAGTAGGTTGGATGGAGCTATCAGTGAGAGGATTGATGGAACTCATGAGCAACATGATTATCCATCTTAGATTTTAGTTGGGATTTTAAGAGAGAATCCCATGACATGGAGTTGTATGAGCATGCATGTTGTAGAGTATGTTTAACTTCCACTCATTTATTGGTTTTTGGCTCATGATATTTGGTGTGATTCATTTGTGGCTACATGGAGTGGTGATTTGGTTCACTTTCTTATGATCATGTCAACATGTTTCACTTCCATTTATTTGTTGTTGATACCTATGGTCATATGATATCCAGTTGTGGAACATAGAGTTGGTGGTAGAACATAGAGTTGGTGGTTCGATTCCCATGGACCAATAATCCATATGGACAGAGGCATATTTGAGATGGATTTGGTTTGTTGTGACATTTCTTCCTCGGTTTCATTGCTTGAGGACAAGGAATCGTAGGAGGGGAGGACTTGTCATGTTCCTAAATTTTGATATGGTGTTTTGGCCTAAGTCACCTAAGCAATTTTATTGAAGAATTATCTAGGAGGGGTCAAAGGTTGGAAAATTTTCCTAACTGGCCACATGAAAAAGATGGTTAGGTGGTTGAAGGTAGTGTTTGTCCACATTTTCTCAAGTAAGGTAGATCCAAGGTGTGAACATGATCATTATGGGACATAGGAGAGATCATCAATGCATTAAATAAGTTAGTAGAGTCAAAGAGGCGCCTAAGGAGGTTTTTGGACCAAATGGAATAATTATTCAATGTATTTGGCCATTTCCTTAAAGCAGAGAAACTAAGTGAACTTAGGGGAAAGAGATGGTCAAATTGGTTAGAAAAGGGGAATAAGTGGTAAAGGATGATAGAGGCAGCACTTATGGAGGTAGTGGAGTAATTTGGACCATTAACTACTGAATTTATGGTTTTGGAATGACCCGTGGAGTATGGTATTGGGTGAAAGTGAAAAATTTAAAAGGGGAGGCATAGCGCATCATTGAAGGTTAGATTATTTTTCATGTTGCTTAGGCTTCTCATTGCTTGGGTGATGCTCTCCTTGCATACCATGAGGGTGATGGGCCCCTCAATCACTGTGTAACTAGTTGGAGAAGATTGATGATTCGATTGGTGAGGAGTTGGACATCAAGAAGATTATTCTGCATAAATTCCATGCCATTTCCTGTTACTCACCATTCGAGTTACTCTTATTGTGCTCCATGTAGTTCTAAGTATCTCTTTGCAAGTGTTTCAACAATGTATTGGTGTAGTAAGCACGTTGAAGGAATGGTTGATGGATTCATGACCCAAGTGGATGTAGATACATTTCTGTAATGTAATAATTCTACAGAAGCATTAATAAAATCAAAGCTATGCTCCTATTATGCAAATTCTTCTTCTACATTTTGCTCTCTTCTTTCTATCTCCAATGCATTGCCAAATTTGAATAGTTTTTACTTTTAATGTAACAAAATGACTTTTGCTCGTCTAAATCCAATTATGTGAGTTGTTGAAGTTAGTTAAGAAAAAATGAGACTCATCTCAACTCATATATACAACAATAGTTGGACCTAAATATCATTTGATTCGGGTTGAAAACTACCTTCACGAGAATCTTCCTAATCTCCATTGTTTTGATCATATCTTGATTTCCTAAGTTTCTAAAGGTATCTTAGACACAATAGTACCCATTCCAATCAACAATTTGTTGGGTTCATATAATCATTCCAATCATCAAATCAAAAGGTATCTTAGACACAATAGTACCCATTCCAATCAACAATTTGTTCAACAATTTGTTGGGTTCATATAATCATTCCAATCATCAAATCAACAATTTGTTGGGTTCACATACTCTTTGTAATCATTTGGAAATCATCTTTAAAATTCAAGAATATATTAAATTTTATTATTATTATAAAAATTCCACTTCTTAATACAATCTTTCATATCAAAATTATATATATATTTTATTATAAAAAATCTACTATTTAATATAATCTTTCATGTCAGGTTTTTAATATAAAAATTCCACTTCTTAATCTTTTACGTCTTACTTTTCTTTTTTTATTTTATATAATTATGAGAAATGCACTTCTTGATACCATATTTTGTCTTCACGATTTAATATTTATTTGTGTGCCACTATTGTTACTTTTCTTTTTTTATTTTATATAATGATGAGAAATGCACTTCTTGATACCATCTTTTGTCTTCACGATTTAATATTTATTTGTTTGCCACTCTGTATTCCAATAGATGACAATTAAATTGTATCGTTTTTGGGTTCTTTGAGTCGTTAGGTAAAGAGTCAACATCTAAGACCGATATGGCATGAGGCTTAAAATTAAAAGTCACAACAGGGGAAATAAAAGCACCAATATGGCGCAGAGAATCCCATGGAAAGCGTCTCCATTTCACCCATTCAAAGAAGAAGCTCGTGCAAAGACTTTACCATTAAAATAAAGCTTTGAAATTAATCTAATAAATTTCCGTCTCGTTAACCATGTTACATGAATCGATTTCTATTAATGTACACAATTGGTAACATTTGGTGTCGCAGTGAAGATTTCTTCAACTTTGCAACGACTAATAAGATAGTTTTCGGGTATAGACTTGTTTATAACAGGGGTATTCTGTGTAAACTTGCAGATTCAAATTTTGAATAACTTTTTTTAGTCGGAAAAAAGCAGTTTCTTGATATTTTATTGAATCAAAGTTAACCTTGTACATCTTCAGTCAGCGATTCAAACCTCAATGGATCAAACAGATTAAAAATAAATACAATACATAACAGTACAAACGAGAATGAACAATACCCAAGCTGTGTAAACAGAAATACATTAAGCATCTGGGTATCAATACATGAGAAGTCCTCTCATAGGTGAGCAATAAATAACATTACTCAGATATATCCATAGAGAAAATAACAAGAGCTCAGACATCTTATTGAAGCAGGTGTATGACTCTCAAATATCCTGTAACAGCTGCTCAGTGAACCCAGAAATAGCTCAAAGAATCCATGAGATAAATAATTGAAATAGAATAAGCATGTTCTAAAATAGCTGTTAGAATAACTTGTATAAATGTATAAAAACAATATGGGAAAACCTAGAGATATATGGAGGAAAAACATCAACTAGGGTTGATGAATCAAAAATAGAAAAAAGGTGAGATGAGAAAAAGCATATAAAGATGACTTGGTGAATTCATCATAGATGTCTGTTACGCTCCAAATTTAGGGACCTTGGCAGCGGATACGGTTGCTATGAAATGTTCCGCAACCAACCGCCTCTGGACTTTCCCGGTAGCAGTTTTCGGGATAGAATCCGTGATGAATACCCTTTTCGGTATCTTGAAACTCGCCAAATTTTTCTTGCATAAATCCCTGATTTCGCTTTCAGCGACAGTAACCGCATCTTTTGGAACGACAGCCGCGTTGATCTGTCACATCATAATCACAACCAGAAGAATCCATTTACTTTTTGAAATCTCCGGATTTTTTTAATTTAAATTATTAGCTAAATCTCAAAAAACTGTGGAATGCGAGGAAATCACCTCTTCTCCGTATTTGTCATCAGGAACTGCAAAAGCAACAGCCTCAGCCACTGCAGGGTGTGACAGCAACACGGCGTCTACTTCCATGGGTGATATTTTCTCTCCTGTCAAAAAAAATTCAAAATGTCAATTCACAAATTAATCAAAACAACACTTTCTGTTAAGTATAAATTTACTGCTAAAATTAATAAGCGTGAGGCAAAGCCATGATTTGCTGTGCAGCAAAAATTAACCAGTTTGCTCGCAGGTTTTAATGCGTCAAAAATTAATCAATTTACTGCACAGTAAAGCTACGCAACTCAAGCAACTTGAAATTCAACAACCAACAACCAACAACTTACTGTACAGCAATCATCGCATTAAAACCTTACTTTATAGCAATAATCTCATTAAAACCTAGCAACAATCTATTTTATAGCAGTAATCCCATTAAAACCTAACAACAACAAGCTGGTTATTGATCACTAAACTTACAATACTAGCAATTTGCACTTACAGACCTATAACTTTTGCATTTACAGACCTAAACTTACAATACTAGCAATTTGCGTTTACCTCCTCGGTTAATGAGCTCCTTAATCCGACCAATGAGAAACAGGTATCCGTCGTTGTCGAGGTAACCGAGGTCGCCCGTGTGAAACCACCCGAATTGAAAGGCGGTTTTATTGGCTTCTGGGTTGTTTTGGTAACCCTTGGTGACGTTCAAACCCCGTATGCACACCTCGCCGCTGCATCCCGGTTTCTGAACAACGCCGTTGTGGTCGAGAATGGCTAATTCCTGCCCTACGGCTTTGCCCACCGATCCTGGTTTGTGAGCACCATGATGTGGCAACGGATTGGACGTCATCAAATGAGAAGCCTCTGTCATCGCGTAAGCTTCAAGAACAGGAGCGCCGAAGGATTGCTCCAGATGTTCCAGAATGGCTGGAGCCAGAGAAGCACTGCAGCTTCTGATGAATCGTAGCTTTGGATACTCGCTCTCGGGCTTTGTGCTGTGCCTCTCTAGCAAAATCTGGTGAATGGTAGGCACCGCTGTGTACCACGTGGCGCCATAGGTTCTCATATCGTTCCAGAAGGACGAGGCCGAGAATCGACCCGCAGACGGAATAACGACGGTTGCGCCTGCGACCATGGACGAGAGCAATGCCGCTGTGAGACCATGGACATGAAAGAGCGGTAAGACAACGACAGTCAAGTCTGAAGGCGAAAGCTCATACACGTCTACGATGTGTTGCGTGGATGCCGCCAGGTTTAATTGCGTTAACGGGACACCCTTTGGCCGGCTAGTGGTTCCAGATGTGTGAAGAAATAGTGCTTTGTCGTCTTCAAGATTCAGCCCAACCTCCTCGCTGCCTTCGGATGCCACGATGTTCGATCTCGGGTGGAACTCGACGGTTGCGTTTCTGTCAGTGTCGAGGCAGAATCTTGATGCGGCCACAGAGAGGCCGAGCTTTATGGCTGCCCTTTCCGCCGGTGAATTTTCTACCGGGGGCACTATAAGCATTTTGGACCCGGAATCCTCTAAATAAAACTCGAATTCCTCTTCAGTGTAGGAAGAATTCAGTGGTGCTGCAACTGCTCTGAGCCTTATCACCGCAATGAATAGGATTACGAACTGTGCCAAAACAAACACAAAATCTTCAGCGAATTGAAATTTGAAACCTGATCTCTATCGTCTAATGAAAATACCCTGAAATTTCATCTGATAATAACCGTATAAAGAAACACAAAAATTAGCACAATCTGCAACAGTCATAAACAGAATAGACAAGGGGAAATAAAAGAAAACAAAGTGACATCTGAGAAAATACCCAGAGCCAAAGAAAACAAAGTGACATCTGAGAAAATACCCAGAGCCAAAGAAAACAGCTAGGCTAGGCTATGACTTCTGTAACAAAGTTGTAGGAATACTCTATTTCAACCAAAGCTTGAAACTAAGTTTACCTCAATAGAGTTAGGAACGGTGAGAGCCACCACATCCCTGCTTCCAATCCCTGCGTTTCTTAACTTGGCAGCACATGTATCTACAAGTCTTTGCATCTCGGCATATGTGACTTCAAATTTCCCGGACACAATGAGAGCCTTCTGTTGGGGAAACTCGTGGCAGGCATTGCTCAGAAGAGCAGTCAGAGTCAGCGGACGGATTTCTCCTTTGCTCGCCATGAAGGGGGAATAGATCAACACGCGAATAGCAAAAATTCAAGCAACAATTTTACAGAATCTTGGGAATACAAGAAACATAAATTTCTTGCAACAATTTTGCAGAATCTTGGGACTACAAGAAACAAGAATTTCTATATGGACAGAGAAAGAAATTTTTTCACAGTAAACAAAATATATCCCAAATGGGTACCAAACACAGCAATTGATGAACAAAATACACAACAATTGATGAACAAAATAAAGTTGAAGGAAAAATGGTTGTTGGCTGCAAAACTCTGTCGAAGTGGAATGCTGATACAAAATATTTCGACTTGAATTCATGCCAAGGGAAGTTTCTTATATAATTGTGTCCCTCCTTAGCCAGGCGCGTGTATCTGACGGCTGCACCCTCGATTTGGAGATTTAATCGAGCACGGAAGTGTTGCCAGCTAAAAGGCATCTGCCACAAGGACCCTCACCCTTACTCTCGTCACCAGCACCGCTCTTTCGTTCACTTACAAAAAATCATTGTGTAATATGACAACCGCTCATTCGCCTCCCCAATACAAGCCAAGAAAAGTAGATACCACGCGCCAAACCTATTGGATTTCAAAGTTAGATTTAAACCAAATATTTAAAACACAATTAATTTTAATTTCTTAAGCGATAAGTGAGGAATGAGTATTATCTTTTGGCAATACTTAGGAAATGGGTGATAACAGAGGAATGAGTGTTATCTTCCTCATCTAGGTTTAATTCTTAAAAGTGACATGTTTGCTTTTATTAAGTTCATTTGTAATGAATAAGTGGATTCTGACCATACCGATGTAACTAGGCAGTCTTATGTAGTCTTATATTTGATTCTGGCAGGGCTTTGATACAAAAAGTAAGTTCAAGGTCCAGCCTTTTCACCTGTAAAAAGAAATGGAAAAAATTTAAATTTTTCAAAGCTTTCTAATTTCTTTGTTTGTTTGTCTTTTGTTATAAAAAAAATTTCATAACCAAAAAAAACTTATTTGATAATAGTTTAATCACAAAATTCTTTTATTGAATTGTTTTTAATGGGTTAAGAAACAAGTTAACATCTCAAGATATAGAGGAATCTCAGAAATAGAAGTCTGTCCCAGATGGATAAGCAACTCGTTATTTTAGGTAGCCTAATTTTTTTTAGATTATGACGATTGAATCATATTTACAATAATAATTATTCTCACTAATCTACAACTAAATTTATCTAGAACTAAAAATATTATTAAACATTTTCATTATTTTAAATAAATCAAATTAAAACTTAATCTCCAAAGAAATATAAAAATAAAACAAAATTCAATTAGTCCTCATAGTGTCTGATCTGCCGCGTGAAGGTTGATAATTATTTGGTGCACGCCTGTAATTGGAAAGAGAAATACTGGAATATACGAGTGGCGGAGTGCATACGCAACGAAGGCTCCAGTTGGCCCACCTTTGAACTAAATTGAAAAAGTTTTATATGAAATGGATTTCTCTCGTATTCTTGTCGGTTATCATCGTTCTATGTGACTTTTATTTGATTAATTATTAATTATTTAATGTTTCGAGGATTCCGGATCTTTTTTTGTGTATCACGTATTAAGTGAACAAAGCACGAAAGGTGTATAGTCATTGTTATCGCTCATTGTTTTTATAAAATAAAAATATATGATATCAACATCATAATCACGTAAACATATATGATATCAACATCAAATTAGATTTTCAATATATTTGAAAAACTTAACATAATTAGATTGACGATATATTTTCATTTTCAAGAATCATTCAAGAATCAAAGGGATTATAATTTATATTTATTTGTTTTTAGAAACTAACACGTTGAATAAACCACGATATTCAGCTAATAAATAAAAATATGTAGCATTTGTTTAGAATAAGGAAATATAATTTTGAATTTGTTTTTTATGCTACCTCTCCTATTTCTTATTACCGTGTCATCCTCCATTGTGTCGTGGGTGCTAACAATGCCTTTAACTCGGTGCATCATTTGATCTATACATGCTATGCTTTATTGTCAATGGTGGTAGCGATGTTTTTTTTTGACTTCAGGGAACAATTTTATTTTTTATTTAAAATAAATTTCACTTTTGCTTTAAGTTTATACGATTAGAGTTGGAAAACAATTATTTAAATTTTATAATGTTTCCAACCAATTTATTACTGAAATGTTTTAATTGATAACAATATTATATATTAAAATATTTTTAATACATAAAAAAATTGATGTTATATTTTTCAAAATATTTTGTATTTTAAAAATTCATAAAATAATTGTATTTTTGTTGCATTTTATTATATTATTTAATAAAATTGATACCAAGATTATTAACATTTTTATTAGTTTTTAATTTAATGAATTATATGTAACTTGTAAAATACTTAATTATAATTATGTTTCATTAAATTTATATAGTTAAAATAATTATTAATAATAATTTAATATATATTTTTTAATTTTACTATGAAATTAAAATTACTAATTTAAGTTTTGTTGTGTTAAATATATGTATTTTAAATTCAAAATAAATAAAAATTCCAAAATTACTAATAATTTATATTTCAACTTTTACTCTAATAGTTGTAAGTTATTTTCATAACATCTTAAAATACTTAGTGTAATGATTAAGTTTGTTTTAATGTAATATTTAAGTTTGTAATTTTTTTTCTTAATAATATGATTTATATAGATTTTAATTAGTAAAATGAGTAAAAAAAAATTTCCATGAAAAAAAAGCGTAATTTTATTCATCTTTCGAGATCAAAATTACATTCAGTATATTCACAACCAGGTGAATTCCAAAGTCCAAAAATTGGATCCAAAATATAGACTGACCAGTCTTTTGAAATGAAAAAAACAAAAAAAGCATTCACATATGCTTTTGAAACGAAAGTAATATAGAGAATTACATATTATCATATCATTCAGCCAATTTACTGCCAACAAAAACCATATTAATCTGAAACCACAGCCAGAAACACAGCTGACAGTCATAACTAATTCCGTTATACACAGCCGAAGAGATATGGACCCACTGAGAAATCCATAAACTGCCAAAGAGAACAAAAATTGTAGCATCTGTCATATAACTGAACCCACAGCCAGCATACACAGCGAGCATAAATATCGAACCCACTGAGAAATCCAAAAACTGCCAACGAGATAGCAGTTGTCAAATATATGCTAACAGTTCATATGAATGCGAACATATATACAAAAAAGTTCCAGCTATATACAGAAGGCAAAGATATAACAACCCGCAACTATAAAAAATAGTCATATTGTAACCATAGAACAGAAACTGTCATCTCATAATTGATCAATGAAACTGTGATGCTAACTCAAATGACATCAAAGAAAGGCCTGTGATAAAAAGACTGAACAATGCCTTCATTAGATTCTGTCACCAACCAAGTGCCCATTTCCAGCCGGAGCCCTTCCTTGGAAGCTTTGTCCGCTTCTTGGTTATTTGCCCTGTATACATGTCGGCATGTAAAAGAGTCAAATCGACGGAGGAGCTGTCGAATGGAAGATATAATATGAGCTAATCTCAAATTCCTACAGTCTTGTGTATGATTGATCCAGTAGATAACATTCAAAGAGTCCCCAAAAAAATTAAGTGCAGTACACCCAATCTCCAATGCAAACATCAGTAGTAATTTAAGACTCATTAATTCAGCAAAATTATTTGTGCCTCCCCCAAGCCCCAAGGACATAGCAAAGAAATGAGAATCAGTTAAGAACAGAACTGCACCACCGCCACACATATTATTCTGGGCTGCCCCATCAAAGAAAGCCCACGGAAGAGATCTATCAATATCCAATGCTAAAAGCCTTCGTGCTCTACCAACCCTGATATCTTTTGGAAAAGAATTATATAAACCCACTGACAGAGTACCAGTAATAGTCGGAGAGCAAAAGACATCTTTGAAAATAGCCTGATTATGTGCCAACCAAACCCCCCAAAGGACCAGCAAAGGTAATTTACGCTGTGTCAGGTTTGAAGTCCTCCACCAAGAAATCCAGGCATCCCCAATAGTTTCCCCTTCCCATTGACAATTAAAACCAATCAAAATAGAAACTTCCTTCCAGACATCACGAATGTAGGAACAATTAAGGAACAAGTGCATAGAAGATTCCAGCTCCTTTTTACATAAAACACACCATCCCGGACCCTGAAATGAGCGTTTCTGTAGAACGTCCCACGTTGGAGCCTTATTATACAAAACACACCACATAAACATCTTGGTTTTGGCTGGGCATTTAAGCCTCCACAGAGGTTTCCACCACCAGACTGCATCCCTTTGTGCCAATCCTATACAGAGAGCTAAATACCCTGCCTTAGGGCTGTAAACACCCCCCGGATCAACCTCCCATACCAAAGAATCTTCTTGATCCGAGAGGATAATGTTAGCCCGCACCAGTTCCCGAAGATATTGTTCCAAAATAACAGTCTCCCTAGCCCCCAGATCAAAGGAACCAGCCCTTTTCCAAATTTGAATCCACGGTTCATTGAGCCTTGGAACAGCTAAATGATTAAGCATGATTACCCCTTGAAGACCTAACAACTCAATAACATCAGGAGGAAGAAGGTGTTGTTGAAAACTGCCCATCCATGGGTCCCTACCAATCAAAACACTTTCCCCATTACCCACATCCCAAGCTAAGTTATTTTCGATCAAATCAAAAGAGTTAACAATTGCTTTCCAAATCACCGAGCCTCCTACATGAGACTTCCTAGGATTTCTAACCCAATCCAGCAGACTCTCTCCAAAAATATACTTCTGTTTTATCACCCGGATCCACAAACTGGAGGATTTCAACAATCTCCACCCTCCCTTTGCAACCAAATCTTTTGAAAACAGAAAAATATCCTTAAGACCCCATCCTCCATATCCTTTTGGAACAGCAATCCTTTACCAGTTCACCCAAGGAGTAGTCTGATCTTCTTTATGACCATTCCAGAGGAATCTAAAACAAAGCCTCCTTATCCTTTCAAGGATCCCTTTCGGTATCCAAGATAAAGACATCCAATACACCGGAATTGCCTCCAAAACAACTTTG
>LPNX010254895.1:361943-410174 GCA_001517045.1 Pseudotsuga menziesii | reverse complement strand
TGTGTTATGTTTAGATTAGGAGCAATCTGAATCCCAGTGAAACGACCATCTGCTCGAGCTCCTCTTAAAGCCCTGCTTAAACCTTCAGCAACCAAAAGAAAGAGGAGCGAAGACAATGGGAAGCCTTGTCTCAGCCCTCTCTCTGCATGAAAAAAAGATGAAGCTGCTCCATTGATCAAAACAGAGAAAGAAACAGTAGTAATACAAGACATAATCCATCTTATAAAATTGATGCAAAAACCAAGATGTGTTAGAAGCAACCTCAAATAAATCCAACTGACTCTGTCATAGGCCTTAGAAAGATCAATTTTAAGAATAGCCCCCTTCAAACTTCTTGCTTTAAGACTGTGAAGTCCTTCCTGAGCCACCCCTATTGCCTCATGGATCTGCTGACCTTCCAGAAAGCCGAATTGTTCAGCAGAAATATGTTCTGAAAGAATAGCCTTCAATTTGACCACTATGACTTTTGAGATAATCTTATACACACAATTGCACAGAGAGATAGGCCTGAAGTCAGAAAGAGTTCTGGAATTATCGGACTTTGGGATGAGAGCTATGAAAGTTGAATTGAAACTCGCCGGAATCCAGCCAGATGACCTAGAGTCTTCTATCATCTGCAACAAATCCATCCCCAAAATGTCGAAGAGAGCCAGAAAAAAATCAATAGTCCAGCCATCTGTCCATGGACTTTTGTCTTTTTGAAAAATTCCCATAACCATATTAAGTTCTTCTTCCGAAATTGCCTTCATAAGATCCCCATTGCCCTCCTCATCCATGAAACGAGGGAACATCTGAGCTAGTTGAATAATCTCAGCAATTGAGGCCTGAGCTGGTGCTTTGAACAACTGTTGAAAATGAGACACCCCACATCTGGCCTTTTCATCAAAAGAAACATATGAGGATCCCTCCTCATCCTACAGACTCCAAATAGTGTTTGACACCTTCCGACCTCTGGCATAGGCTTGAAAAAACTTTGAGTTATCATCTCCACTTTCCAACCAAATCGCACGGCTTTTAAGTCTCCACGCTTCCTCTTTTTCCAACAAAAGAGAATTGTGCCTGCCCTCCAACCTAGCCAAGATCTCTTTAGACTCATGATTTATAAACCCCCCTCCATCACCTTCATACATCAGGAGGAGAGCTTCTTCAATAGACTTCAGTTCAGCCTCATCTCGATTCCTCTTCGCTACAGCCCATTCCTTAATAAACACCTTAAGGCGTTTAATGTTTTCTGCAAACTGTAATGCAGCTGACCTGTCATTTTCCCTCCCAAAAGGTATCCAATGAGAAAGAATTTTTTTTTTGAAAGACTCTTCCTGCAGCCAACATTTATTGAATTTTAAAGGGCTTGGAGGATTGTTGGGCCCCTTTTTAACTTCAAAAAAGATAGGGAAGTGATGAGAATGACCCCCACTTCCCACCCATTGTCTAACCAAGAAAAAACTGTCCACCAACTGCTCAACAACCAAAAAGCGATCAATTCTTTTAGCCACCCTAGCATCCCCACAACGATTATTCCTCCAAGTCGGTTTAAGTTTTACAGGCTCAATATCCAGCAATCCCCGCACCATTAATTTTTGCACAAAAAACCTCGCCAAGGAGTCAACCTGAGCATGAGGACCCCAAACCTCATTATGCCCCAGTGAGAAATTTAAATCACCTCCCAACACAACCGAATCAACAGTAACCATTGGATTATGAAACAATGAATCCCAAAAGGGAGCTCTATTAATATAAGGACCATAGACATTAAGCACTGAAAGAGAAATCCCCAATTCTTCAGAAAATATTTCTACACCCAACATGGCCTCTGATCCCCAAGAGTTAATCATCTTCACACAATTATTTTTCCAACCCACCGCCAGTCCCCCAGATCTACCTTTAGCATCCAAAGTCACAAAAGACCATCCAGGAAACCAGCTTTCCAACTTCCCCTGAATCACCACCCCTACACCTAAAGTCTCTTGTAACATTAACACATCAGGATGCTCAAGAGAAAGCACCCTCATGAGGGCTGATTTCTTTCCAAGCCCAGCCAGCCCTCTGTAGTTGAATGACATAATCTTCATAAACGACCTTTCTTCAAGGCCATCTCCGCTCTAAGGGCCTTTTCAATCGAAATTTGTGAACCTCCCAGCAGTTCCTCCTTGGCTCTGGACTGAGCCTTGGATAGATTAGTCTTCCGATCTCTACCTTTTCTCACCGACGAAGAAACCTTACCCAACCCCGGAACAGGTTTATGACATGATCTTAAAAAATAACCCGACTCCATAGAGTCTGGAGGGGAAGGACAGGACTCCTCAGAACAAATAGCAGGTGCAGGGATCACACCAGCAGGAAGGGGAGCTTCCAAAGTAAAAGGTTTGACAAGATCAGAATCTGAACTGAAATTTAAAGGATGGACAGGTTCAAAATTAGAAAAGGAAGCAACAGGGTGAGAACCCAATCCCGAAAGACCTCATCAGTGACAAAGGGAAAATGAAGGTCAGACTGCCCCAAAAGTGATAGCTTCCTCAACCCATCAATCCAATCAAAACCATGAAAGGAAACATTGTTCAAAAACAGATTAATATTTGATAACAGAGGTGGATTAGGGTTACCAGGACCAGATGGATCCCCAATAGCCGTATCATCGACCAGAATGGTAGTATGCACAGGCTGATCCAAAGTCTCTTCGACCACCCTGGGAACTGGAACAATCAAGTCTTCAACAAGCAGATCACTGACCAAATCGTCCGCAGAGGACTGTGAAGGCCCAAAAACCTCATGCGGCATCTCAAAGTGTTTGTCAAATGCAACCCGAACACCATTCCTGCGATATCCATTGTGAGGTCGAACCTGCAATTTACAAGATGCCGCCGGGTGCCCATAAACATGGCATCGTCTACACCGAAATGGAACATTCTCATAATCTAAGATCTGAGTAATGGGATCCGGTCCCCATTCCAAGATAATGGATTCTGCCAAACCCTCCCTGATATTCAAGTTCACTAGGATACGAGCCACCTTTTTCTCCTTTGATTCAAGAAAAGATAGGTCCACTTCCAGAAAAGAACCAAGGATATCACCAATTCTTCTGAAATGAAACAAATCCCAAAAATGAAGGGGAAGAGCTGGTAATTTCACCCAAATAGGGACGATGTCCACCCTCTCTTTGCTGGCATCAAAAAGGGGGTTCCATGGCTTCATAAGGATAGGAGAATGATCAATATGCCAACATTTGGATTGGAGCCATCCAAAATCCTCCTCCTTCTGCAGATTTATGGCAAACCAGCCTCTGTTCAACATCTCTATCTCCGGGACATAACCAAAATGGTTGCCCCATGAAACTGTAGCCCAATCTTGAATGGTCTTTTTAGAAAAATTTCGCCCCATAACCCGCCCAACCAGAGTACATTTTTCCATTTTCAAGACGTTGTCCCAGGCTAAATCTTCACCAACAACATAATTCCGAACTTGCTTCTTCTTAACCTAGGTCTTACGACGCCCCTTCGAAGAACCATGAACCCCAACCTGCTTGACAGCCGGAATACCCACATCTCCTTGACAGTCATCCGAGGGAAACCAACAGGGAGAGCCACATCCCCGATGCTCCGCAGCAGCCAAAGGCACCCTCCAATCCTCCACCGAATTATCACCGCTCGATCCCTGACCCTGCAAATTCTGACCACAAACCCCGCCTACAAACGTCTGTGCACGACCATCATCAGTCACAAACCCTCGCTGCAATGAAGACGACGAAAGCCCTAAATTTGGAGACAAAGACACCCCCGCATCCGACCAGCTGGAAGACCCCAACAAACCCTCATGCCACTGAAAATAGGATGCCACAGCCGGAACTTGAGCCACCGGCGAAGAAACAGGAAAAAATGACAGAGAAGGAAAGTCTTCCAGCCTTAGCAACTTATTAACCGGAACCTGTTCATCCATACCCAACCTAGGGAATTCCACCAAGTGTTCCAAAGACCCACCACCTGTCACCTCCCAGATGTCAGAGCTCTCCAGCCTGTCACTGGAGTAATCAACTACCTCCAAATCCTCCATTAAGAGAACTGAGGCAACCAAACAACACCACAAAAAACGCCAAATCGCTAGCAAACCCTAAACCCAGGGCAGAAAGCAAACTAAACCACGGCCCAGTCCAATATCAAACACAAACAACAAAGTTACAACCGCCTGACATCAATCCGTCGATCTGCAAACCACCAAATAATCTCTGCCATTGAACGTGGAAAAACTAAGAAGTACGTTTTCAGTAAAATGAGTAAATTATAATAGTTTTTTATTTAATTTAATAATAAAATAATAGATAAATTATTTTTTATAATTTATTATTTAACAATTTGATAGATAAAAATTAATTTCAGTTTATCATTATCATATTTTTTAAATACAAATATATATGACCATTCTAATTTTATTTAATTTTATCAATAAATTGTACTTCACGTTTTTCTTTGGTAAATAAAATATTATATTACTTCAACATAGCTTAATTACATGTTTGATATGTCTCTTGACAACCAAATTGAAAGAGCTTCACAAAAAAATTCCCAGCTCTCGTTTGATTCAACACTACCAATTGCTCAGGTAGGTTCCCCAAGCCTGCCAAAACAAGTATCTTGCTGCTATTGCTACCCCCCCCAAAATACAAGTATAAGCCGACTAAACTAAGAATCCCGTTACTCCTATCAACCGCATACTAAAAAACAGACGCATAACATTAAAACTGAGATCAAACCTAGTCCTGAACAGAAGTTCCCAGCTTGGAGCGCACAATAGTAGCCATGGAGCGAGGGTTGCCCAGTTGGCCAACCCCAATGGGAGTTCCTGCCACATTGTCACAATGCACCTTGTCTCGTCGATTCCCCATCTCTCGAGGTCCTACAGCCCCCTCCTGCATCACGCCCATTGGGTAGAAAGGAATGCCCATATGAGCTGCAATAACATCAATTTTCTTATGCATTAGGCGACAATCGCTATTATGCTCTTTCCATGCTTTAGCTGACTCCTCGTCACCTTTGTGTTTGGCCTCCCTGGTTACCGAATAATGGGAAACCAAGTTCATGTTAACCCAGTATATCATAAGCAGACGGTCATAAGTCGTTGCTCGCCCTGTAGTGGAGCCTGGGTCAACAACCTAGTTCACTACTTCCCTGCAAAGATCCTCAACGAGCATAAGCTTGACCTACTCCCACAAGTTTCTAACCACCTTTTCAATTTCCAGGTGGATGGCCAAAGGAACATGCTCCTTAAGAAATTCACAGCCTCTCGGGCTTGCATCTCGGCCCTTGTGGCTTGATGCCGCTTCCCCTTCTTCCTCATGACCCCCTTCCCCTTCCTATCCTGGATGCTAGAGGCCTCCCCCGGTCCCGTGTCACTTCTGAGGGAGGGTTTGGGAGCTATGCACATGGAGCCGACGAGAATTCCTTCACAGAACTCTTGAAGAAACAGTCTCATGAGCCTGCGTCTGAACACTCACCAAACTCAGCTCTAAGCCGTGAATAATTAAGACACCCCTTCGAGAACAGATGAAGGGTGGCAGATACTGGCTTGAATAAAAGGAGGTGAGGGTCATCATGTCCCAAACTACCTTGTACCCTGCTCCCATCATCCCAATCGTGCCAACAACGCCCTTCGTACCAAGGCCTGCAACAGACATCCTTTCATCTTTTAAAACCAAATCTCCTTGTTGATACTTATCCTCCTTGCCCATCCCATCGATCTTGAAGTCGTATCCAGACAAGACATCGATGGCTTGGCATAAGACGACAAAACCTTTTAACCACGTGAGCTTGCGTGGCATGGCTCTTGGTTTTCCTAGGCCATCTACCAACCCCTGTCATCATCCCTGCTACCGTACTCAGGTCCTTCCACCTGTGGCCTTACATCATGATTATGCGAGGCCAACTATCGACACTACGGGGCCCAAGCTTCAATTCAGAAATCCTCCAACGTGCCACTTCGAAACCCTGTACCTCCATCCACGCCAGCATTGGCTAACAAATCAGCCACCTTGTTAGCCTCGCGACGGACGTGGCTAAAGGAAACGACTAAGTGTTCTACAAATAGGGAGCGGAGGGTGTCAATTTGACTTGCCAAGCGCCAGCTAGATGCAATTTTCTCACTTGTCCTTTCGTTTGCAAGACACCTAGCCATATGAATTAGAATGTTAGAGTCTCCTTCGATGATCGCAGGTATCCATCCTTCCCTAATCAGACATTCAAAACCGTGTATCATTCCCTCCAGTTCGACCGAGTTATTGGTATCGGTACCAATGGAACCAAAGTACATGGATAGAATCCTTCCCGTTGAGTCAGGGAAAACTCCCCCATAACTAGCAGGACAAGGATTACCTCTAGAAGCCCCGTCAAAGTTTAACTTGAAGACCTCAAATGGGGGGGAGACCATGAACTCGGGCTTGATGGCTTGCATACCTTCTCTCTTCTCCATAGACCATCCATCTAGGATCTATCTAAACCCCAACTTTCTGCGACATGGATTTCCTCTCTTGGAATGATCTTATCCTGATCATTCCACTGCATGCTACAAATAGTGGATAGAAGGTTTTCTTTCAGGGTCATCCAAACTTCTTTAGCATCATGCCTTTTGTCCAAGAAGATCCTTCCATTCCTTTCCTTCCAGATGCACCACATTTCCATTCCCAAGAAATCCTCACATAGGGTGCGAATGATCCAGTTTTTGAAGGCCTTGGGGTTCCAATCCTTCAGGGTTTGAGCCGGTTGTACTCTCCTTCTGTTGCTCCTCCTAAACCCCAGAGCCCCTTTTCCCTAGATAGTCGCAGCGAAGGGGCAGTTGTCCAAAAGATTACCCTTGCTTTCCTCGTCTTGAAGACATAGGATACACTGAGAAGGACCTTGGACGCTCACCGACAAAGGTTTTCTCTTATGTGGATTCTACCCTTAGCCACCAACCAAGTAAATATTTCCACCTTTGTCCACAGTTTAGTGTCCTAGAGCTTCCTCCATATCCCGTCCTCCTCCTCTTGGTTGCCTATCCTCATATTGTAGGCTTCCTTTATGCTGAAGGAGCCCCTCTCAGAGTAGCCCCATCTTAATATGTGTGGTCCCCCCCTGACCCTAATGAAACACATTTGATTCTCCTCCTGGAAGGACCGAAGGTCTTTTCCATTGTTTAAATCATGCCTTACCTGAAAATTCTACTGCCGCTGCCCATCCAGATCTATATCTCCCCAGTAGTGGTTCACCTTTTCCCTGCCTTCCTCAATTCCTCTTTCTCGTATGCTCCTCCATCTTGGATCTGATCCCAGCTTGGGCATCTAGTTCTAGGAGTCCTCCAAGAACTTCACACTCTCCCCATCCCTTATCTCCCAGAAGCAGTGTTCCTGCACAATCCTCTACCCACTCACTGCTTTCATCCATATGGGAGAGCCAGGTTGGACCTCATTGAACCAAACTAGTTGATTTTTGGGCCTGTCTCTAGCATATTTGATATGCCATAGCCTGGATCAAGGTTCAACTGAGTGATTGGAAAACCTACACCAAACTTAGGATCCCTATATTTCGGCCATGACCTCAGGGTCCGAGAGACCCAAACCCCCTTGCTCCTTGGGTCGGCATATGCCTTCCTAGCTTACTAGGGAGAATTTAGCCTTCGCCTCCCTTCCACCCCATAGGAAGTTCCTCTGCAAACTTCTAATTTCACGGAGAACAGATTTTGGAGCCAAAAGGACCGAGAAGAGATAAATTGGCATAGCCTGTAGGGATGCTTTCACAAGAACCAATCTGCTAGGGAGATTTAAAGGTCATAGGACCCATCTAGAAAGCCTATGTTTCATTTTCTCCAGGATTTCCTGCCACGAGGCGTTTTTCAACTTCCCCATCCCTAGGGGGACTCCCAAGTATTTTGAAGGCATCACACCTCTGGAGAAACCAAGAATCAGGACAATATTCCTCTGGAATATGGGAGCAGTGTTCATGAAAAAGAGTTGGGATTTATTTGCATTGACTGCTAGACCCGAGGCCTTAGCAAAGAGGTTTAGGCTCCTCTTGAAGCCTCAAGATTCTTGGACTTAAGGGCGCCCCATGAGCATTGTGTCATCTACGAACTACTGGTGCATATGGGGGTCTATTTCCTCATGGACTTTGAGACCTCGTAAATCCCCACTCCCCACTTGAGTCTGAATAAGGCGACTTATCCCTTCTGCCATCAAAATAAAGAGAAATGGAGACAGAGGGTCACCTTGTCGAATACCTCGGGAGGGTTGAAACACTTTAGTTGGAGATCCATTCAGGAGAATATTGAAGAAATGGGTCGTTACCAAGCTCATGATCCATTCCACCCATTCAGGACCAAACCTAAAGGATTCCAACATCTTGTCAATGTATTTCCAACTTAGTTTGTCATAGGCTTTCATAATGTCAAGTTTGATCATCATGCCTGGCCTATGGGTGCTTTTCAGGGAGTGAATCACCTCATGGACTAGGATGAATCCATCAAGAATCTGCCTCCCTTCCACAAATCCTAATTGTTCATGGCTGATAAGGTTGGGCAGGAGAGGTTTCAGGCGATTCGCAATCACCTTAGATATAATCTTGTAAATCACAATGCACAGGGCTATTGTTCTAAACTTGTCAGGGTTGTTCGCTCCTACCTCTTTAGGAATTAAAGTAAGAAAGGTTGCATTGAAAGATTTGAGGACTCCCTACTTACTTCTAGATTCTTCAACAATCTCTAGGACCTCCTCCTTAACCAAATCCCAGAAGTGGTGAAAGAAATTCGAGGTGAAGCCGTCTGGACCTGGGGCCTTCCCCGGTGATATCTGGTGAACCTCTTCCTCTACCTCCTGGATAGCAACTGACTTGATGATAATTTCATTGTTCTCTCTGGATACAGTCCTAGGGATTAGCCCAGTAATTCTGGCTATGGCTCTCCCTCTATCTCCTCCATCCTCATTGAGGATATCGTAAAAATGATGGGTAAGCTCTTCCTCTATCTCCCTTCTAGTCTTCACCCGACTTCCATCCGCTCTCTTGAGTTTATGGATTCTTGAACTGTTTCTATTTTGGAGGACCGAGTTATGGAAGAACTTATTGTTCCTTTCCCCCTCCTGTAGCCACTTTACCCTTAACTTTTGTTTCCAGAATATTCCTTCCTGCCTTTCCCTGGCCTCCAACTGACATAAAAGGTCTTTCTCTTTTACCTTCATGTCCTCATCCCACCCATCTTCCATACCCTTCTTATTTATAAGCTCAATATCACTTATCAGTCATTATTTATCCTAAAAAATATTCCCAAACTCCTCCCTATTCCACATGCGTATTTTGGCCTTAAGGTCCTTAAATTTTTGTTGGAAGCGGTACATTACAGTACCCAGAGGGGGGACCAGTTCTTGCCACCACTGGGCAACAATATCCTTAAAGTCCTTATGCTCCAGCCAGGATTGCTCAAATATGAAAGGTTTGCTCAGGATTGCATTTGAACAATCCCAATTGAGACAGATGGGCCAGTGATTCGAGCCTTCCACAGGAAGAACATTGACCATTATCTCCCCAGTGCCATGCATAATATTTTCAGAAACTAGGAATCTGTTTCATTTATTGTTCCATGTCAACCACCCGTTTCGACTCTCCACATCAATTATAGGACTATGAGTCTGGAAATTGCATAAGGCCTCCTGATACTTGTCTAGGAACCATCTGCCCCCCTTCTTCTCCCCAATATTGGAAATAAGATTAAAATAGCCTCCTATTACCGAGTTTCTTGCCTCTATTGGGCCCTGAACCCAACTTAAGAATTCCAGAAATCCTGTTTCTAGGGAAAAGCACTAGGCCCATAGATGTTCATTAGCGAGCCCTTAATTCTTGTATCCAGTAGCTGAAAGTTCACCATTAACAAGAACTGATTAGCCCGCCATTCTGTAAGATCCACCACACTTGGCTGCCATAGGATCACAATCCCACCAGCCATTCCAGCTGCATCTAGTGCCATTATCCGACTACCTTTCCAAATCTTCTCCCTAAATTTTTCCATCCCTTCAGTACTGCATTTTGTTTCTTGAAGGAAAAGAATATTCAGTCTCTCTTACCTGATCTTCCTATCTAGAGTCTTCCACTTTTTGGGATGATTGCACCCCCTTATATTCCATGACATTATCTTCATTGACAAACTTTGTTTAATTCAGAGAAGGCCTCCCTGATTGTGGGGTACTGACCTGAATCGATGAGTTTTATACCTACCTCCGCTATGCCTTGCTTGATTGTTTTCCTTCCCCTTCACATCTCTTCCTCTAGATATTTTCTCTTACTACCTTTGTGCGATTTTGGATCAATCCCCAGGTTCTGTTGTGCTCGCGTTCTGATAATGGCCTCTTGGAGAAGCTCTATTTTCTGTCGTGAGACATAACCCTGTCCCTTCTTTCTGCATTCTGCCTCGATCACATTGAGATCCAACTCCCCCAGCTCCATTTCCTCTACCTCGTCCTCCTCGATTACTTCATCGGGGTCTACTTCTCCCCTTCCCCATCTACTTCCTTGTCTTTTTTGGATTGATGCCCTGATTTTCCCTTTTCCTCAAGACTCCCCCCCCTTGGTCTTGTCCTCTCCCAGAACTTCAAAGGGATTATTGGAGCTGGGTATCTTTGCCGTGAGCTCCTTCCTTGACTTTGGGGGACCGCCTGCCTTGCTTCTTCTCCTATTCTTGACTTGTGCGAACCCTTCCCCATCGACCTCGCCTCCTTGATGTTGGCTGAGGTCGGCTGGCTGTTGGGATGCCTTTGGACAATCCCTCCCTAGGTGACCATATTCATGACATTGCTGGCATCGAAATGTCAGTTGCTCATAATCGATGGGTTAGATCCTTTCCTCGTCCTCCCAATTCAGGCTTATTGCCTATGGAATTTCTTTTGATAGGTCCATGTAAACACAGATGCGGGTAAAAGGTGTGTATCTTTGGAGTTTGGTTTGCTTAGCCACCTTCACAAATTCCCCTCGGGTATTACCAATGTCCTTCAGGGTTTCCAAATCCCAGTACTTGTTGGGTAACAAGAATAGAATGATCGAGACCATGGCAACCATCATATATTTAGTTTCCAGATTGAATCTCTCCTTCCAGGGCTGGAGGTATAACCCCAAAAAAAATAAAATATGGACCTCCCTCCAGGACCCTATCCCTTTCTTCTTGATTAAGAAATATGATTGTGAAGAAACCCTTCGATCCTAGCTATAGATCGTAATGTCCCTTAGGGTTCCATACCATCTTGATCCATATAACCAGATCCTTTTCCTTGGGCCAAACCCCCACAAATTTCCCAATGAGGATCATCTCCTTTCATAACTCAATCTTGCCCCTCACCATCTTGGATTTTATCTAGATGGTTGGAATAGAGAGGGTCTTCGGAAGACACCCTTCTAGGCTTGATCTTTTGCCCTTCCCATCTCCATCCTTCTTCTTGTCCTCGTTCCTAGCTTCCCCAACCTTAGGCCCATGGCCCCGTGGATCCGATCCGTAGATGATCTGAGATCGAGGGATTTGCAACCCCCCCGGCTCACTTCCTGCACGGTTGATCCCGAACACGCTTTCTTCGAAAACCTCCATCTCCGTTTGCCAACAACTTGTTTCCTCAAGCAAATTGTACTTCACACGTTGATTCTAGAGATAAATACAAATATAATAGGTGTTAATTGGGTCTAACTTAAGTGTTTGCTAAAAATAATTGTTATCCCTCCTACCTTGATTCAAATCCTACTTATAACATGTTAGTTCTTCATCCAATTAGTTTTTAAAATTTTTTATTTTATAATTAGTTTTTGAATTTTCTACAACTTAACTTGATATCATTTAAAAAAAAAGGCTGGTCTAACATGCAAGTATCTATTTATAGTTGTTTTTTCTAATACATAATATGTCATCCATATTTTTATTTGATATTGATTGAGAGAAGTCATGATTCATGGTTAACATATAAAATCCAATATTTCATGATCATTATGTAATCATAAGGAAATAATGCATCATACTAATCGAATGATTGATTGGTTATGGTCTTAGTGGCATGCTTTCCTACCACTTATTAAAATAAGGACAAAAAAACAAATAAATATCTTAGTGACATACATTTCTAAAAGATTCCCATAAATAAGTAATATATACAACTTGAAATTGTTACAAGAGAGATACCTCTCTTGTTCTTAGTATAATTGTTAAATTATGATTGTTGTGATGGGACATAATAATCATAGTGTTTGACCCCAAATGCGGGTGTTTCGAGGAAGAACGTGGTGGAGAGTGGGACTCTCAATTAAATGCCACCTGCTACAACTGTCATAGCCTCCCTGGTATTTACACATCCCTCCTCCTAGCGAAGGCGGTCCAACTTGGAAGGCACTCTACCATGTACTATCAGTCACCTCATATAGGATCTAGCTCCAATGGCTCACTCCACGCATCACTGTAATTTAATGGCTATTGGCGCTTAGACCAACTACCTTGTCACTTTACTTGAGGTCCTTGCACAAACTTCTCTTGAGCAGTAGATTATAATCCACATCCTCTCCGGCGGCTCCATTCCTATTCAACATTGTAACATCGCTAAATTTCATAAATAAATAAAAAAATTATTTACTGCATGTAACATCAAAAGTTCCTAGTAAATATTTAGAGAGATGTTATATTTCTTAGAATTCTGTCGTAAAGATAAGGGATTTAATGATCTACAAGATTTGTATATTATGTTTAAGCTCATCGTTAGTATGCTTTCGTACGATTTTGGGTCGATAGTATGTCATACATATTGGTTGCTAAAAACTTGTGGCAAACATTGTTTTTATGCATACTATTGAAAGTACTATCATAGAAAGCGTTTGTTGTTTTTCTTCAGTTTATTAAGAGATGATAAGTATTGTAGTCTTACTTATCATTCCAAGCTAACACATAAAAATTCAGCTTTCCTTGGTGTAGGTTAAAAGGTTCACCCTTGACCTTGGAAAATAAACTTAGACTATAAGACTTCAAGCTCAAAAAAGGGGCACAAAGGTTTTATAACATCACTTGTTCCTAGTCCATACTATACTACAAAATTAAATCATAAGATTTACTCCAAGGTGAGGACTTATCCATTGAAATTGGTTTCAAAGTTTATGCGATGGTTGACTTAGGCATTAACCTTTTGATAGTGACAACTGCAAACAAAGGACGAGTCATAACTCAATCCTTGTGCAATCCATGTGAA
This sequence comes from Pseudotsuga menziesii, assembly GCA_001517045.1. NCBI lineage: Eukaryota > Viridiplantae > Streptophyta > Pinopsida > Pinales > Pinaceae > Pseudotsuga > Pseudotsuga menziesii. The sequence goes on along the minus strand of LPNX010254895.1, from coordinate 396,964 downwards.
TGTATTAAAGCTACTCCTTTGTGGAAAAAGGACATAAAGAGAAGCCCTAGGTTTTTAATGAACCTCGAAATTCACAACTGTCGTTTTGATCGTGTCTTTTTTGGTTTTTATGATATTCCTATAAACATTCTCGGCTTCTTGCTGCTTGGCTCTATAACGCTACTGATAGAGAACAAAGATGGAGAAAGGGTAGAGCTCGGCCCTCATCCCTTTCGAAAATTGACCGAGGTTGATTCGCTAGCGGTTGAAGTTCAAAGTATTAAAAGTGGAGAAGGCGGTGTGACTCTATCTGGTTCTAAGAAGGTAATGTTGAAACTATACTGTGTATTATTTTAGAGGACAACTTTTAAGATCATCCTTCTTTTCTTGTTTTAACCTCTAAATTTTGTGCATGCGGGAAATAACAGAGAGGTATTCTGCAAGGAGGTCTGCGTTGGATGTTGATTGATGAGACCTTCAACCCATAAGACTCGTAGTCTTACCTTATCATGGCTCTTTGGATAAGCTGGGTCTCTTGGTGCCTATTAAGAATCTCCGAGGTTTCGGGACTTATCTCTGCTTTCTTGTTCGTGGTTATGAAAGTGGTAACATGACTTTGGTAATGTAGGTAGCGTTACTGTAAGGGTATTTTTATCACCTGTGTAGTCTTTAAATGACTATGCTACTCTGTATATTCTTTTTGGGTTCTCAAACTTGTTTAATACTGTAAAAACCCGCATTAGAGAAAATTTCAACTAAAAATGGGCCTCGTAAGGAAAATAATAAAATAATAAAATAATATTTATTAATTTTGGAGGAAGAAAAGAAAAAAACTATTTTTTTTGTTCGTATTTTCGGCATATCTCCCTGTGTTTTTACTCAAATTTTGATCGGGAGAGCTTTTTGGATGCATAATTAAATTATGCATCTAGGGAGCTCTCCTACTAGAAATTTGAGTAAAAACACAGGGAGATGTGTCGAAAATGTGAACAAAAAAATAGTTTTTTGTTATGATACCTATCCCCAAATTTATATTAAAAAAATATTTAAGACATATATGGTATTTAAAATTTAAAGCAATTTCATTAGCTAACACATGATGCCATGGAATTTGAATTAGGGTTGAAAGGCCCATTTTGAGTAGAAATTTCCTCTAATGTAAGAGTTTCGATACTGCAACTCTGTTTGTTTTAGAAACTAATGACTGTGTATATTCTAGAATGTAAATTAAGTTGTTATATGTGGAGTCTTGCATATATGCCACTTTCTTTTGGAAGATATGGTATTTAAAAATAATTCTATATTGTTTATGCCAGTTGTATCTATGTGCAAACCTTCAGTTTATTGACCCGTGAAGGCTTCATAGCTTAGTTGGTCTTACAGTGCACAACACTGCGGCCGTGGGCCTTTACTATGTAGATTTATCTTTGGGATTTAGAAATCCACTATTGTAACTTTATTACTGGGTTTGATATTTTAATGGCTATAACATGGAACAATGCCGAGAGGTTTGGTGAAAAAATCCTTGCTTTGTTTTAACGAAATGGATATTGTGCGTTACCAATAATTCCATTTTGTTTATCAATTCTTCTACTTTATTTACAAATTGTAAAACTATCTTCATGGTGAAGCCGAAATGTAAATGTAAAAGAGTTTGATAATGTTGATAACTTTCAGGGTTGTTTTACCACCTAAAATTTGTTTGATGATTTACAATAGTAGTTAACCGAAATATTATGGTAGTGGCATAGAACCCTATGAGTTAAAAGCCATAAAATCTCTGGTTTGTTTAGACCTTCCAACAATGTGGCATCAACACGACCTTGTGTATTAGTCTTACTTAGAATTTTATAGTTTTCATAGTAATTATGACCAGAAGGCTTTACTGTCGTAGATACTGGAAGAAGATAGCCCTAAAGCCTCTGTCAAAAGACTTTGAGTGTTAACTTATTCTGCGTGGGTTAGGACGAGCTGTAATGTGGCCATAAGATTCCTTTACTTAAATATTGTAGCGCCAACTATTACAGTAATTATTATTGTTTAAATTGGATAGCGAGATGCGTTATAGTTATGGTTTTTAAATATTGATTTAGCTGTTACACAATCATTTTTATTCATTTGATAATTAGTAGGGTTTTGGGAAACACTTATAAGATGATGGATTTTTTGTGAGGCCTCTCTTGATACTATTTCAACTTATAAAAATAAAAGGCCGTAAGGCTAATTGACTATGTAGAGGTAACAAATTTAGTCATAAAAAGATCCTAGGGTTTCGTCATGCTGTGTGAAGATTTTTAGCTTTTAGTATTTAACTTTGTTTAAAGATAATCATAACAGGCCATGAGACCGTAGGTAAACTTCCATTACTGTAAAAAATAATTTATACTTTGTTTAACTAACAATACTATTTTGAAATTTAATAAGCTCTAAGGATGTTTGTAACTTCCTTCTACAAGCGAAATACTACAAAAACAACACCATCATGACCTGAAGCCTGTAACCAATGCTACAGACTTTCGATAATATCAACTTGGTGTTATTAAACAATTTAATCGTTAAGAAATTGAGCTTAAGATCCCCTTATGTAAAACTAGCTTAGTTATTACTGTTCATTTAGAACCCTGGTTATTCGAGATTAACTCTAGAGTTTGTTTTAAAGAGACAAGACACTTATCCTGGAAAGATTATTGTAAACAAAAGTATTAAGGAGGAAACTTGGATCTAAACATTTGATAAGTTCTAGGTTATGTTTAATTCAGTATAATATTATTTTAGGTTTTAACCCTAAATAGTTTACAGTTCCATAAACAGGGTTCTGTTCTTAAGTAGATATATATATGTAGATCCTTATAAATGAAATATCTATGCTATAGTAGGTCTATGTGTTTTTTTTACCATGGGAACTTTACAAGTCCTTACTGTGTTATAAAATTTACTTGTTTTATGCTTAGTATTCATGATTATGTCCCTATTATTAACATTTTAATAGTTTGTAATACCTGTAGAAATAATCTAAAAATGATACAAAAAGAACATTGTTTAAATTATGAAATACTTTGGCAGAGAATACTAAACCAATAGATCTATCCATTCGATTTAAAACTAATAAACGTAGTGTTCCTATTAGCATTCAGATAAAGAGATTATAATATATTCAATTGGCCTAATTGCAGTTTCTTGAGCATATTCCAAATGAAAGTATAGATTCAAAAATTAAATAGCAATTGAACCTGAATAGATTGCAGAAAGGGGATAAACACCCACGGGAGACTATTCCACCCAACCTTCTTGTGAAGCAGCCAAAGTTACTTGCTTAGGACCCCCTAGCCTATTCACTGAACCACTAGGATGAAGATATTTTCCACACAACAGACTTCTCCAACAAAGCACTCAACAACAAACTTAAATCAACAAATCACTTTAGTTATCCCCTCATCAAATTCCTTGTGTGCTTGAATTTTTAGTTTATAGCAGTCACAAGGTTCATTCTCTCAGGAATAAGAATGAGTAGTGAGCCTCCTGCTGAATTTGATAGTTTATATAAGATTGCCTAGGTCTTTGGGTCATTTTTGGAATTAAATGAGCCACTAGCTCATTTTCCCCTCTCAGGGAACATGACCACTTTTTTAGGGATTATGCTCCTGCAACAGCTAGAAAGTGAAATGATAATGATGCCACTTGTCAACCAGCCTTCTACAGTTGATCCTTCCTCCTAGTGGGCCAGTGAACACTCTTTTAACAGTCTCCCCTGGATAGGTGTCTCCTTTTAGTAATTATTAAAATAAATAATTCTTTAATTACAATCATCCTTGATCCACTTGGTCATAAAATTTAGAATAAATTTAACATAATGTTTTTACTTGAAATAAATAATAAATATTTATTTTCAGTTTTGGGTATGTTACAAACACCCCCCCCTTAAGCTCAACATTGTCCTCGATGTTGCTTAAGTTATTTTATTCTTCTTGGAACAGAGTTGGATATGCCACCTGCATATCCCTCTCTAATTTCCAGGTCGCTTCATCTGGACTGAGGTGTTTCCATTGCACCTTGACCTTTCCAATGGTGTGATTCCGGAGAAAATTTTTCTCCTATCAAGAATACAATCTGGTTCCAACAGAAAATATCCTTCTCGTTCTACCTGAATCACATTCCAATCAATCACATGAGTAGCATCATGTATATACTTTTTCAAAATAGAAACATGAAAGACATTATGTATTATAATATTAGGTGGCAAGGCTAATTAATATGCCACTTGTAAGGATATTTAGACACTTAGGAGTCAGTTAAGATCAACTTGTGATAATATATCCATTAGGTAAAGTGTGTTTCTTTAGTATGCATTAAAATGCATTTGTAAATATCTAATTCGATGGTCATGATATGTTCTAGACATAGAGTGATCCAATGGTTCATCTTCTCTTAGATCATACCTACCCTTGATTTGTGGCTTAACACCTGATTGGTCCATGATATCTATTTAAAGAGCATGGAGGGTCCTTGGCTAGTTTATCTATTATGAGAAGCTCATTTGTAACTTTCTATCTTTTTCATAATAAACTTCCTTAAGTAGCTATTTGGATGGGGCCTTGGAGTGTTTCCCTCTCGAGGGTTTAAAACACGTCAAAACATCGGTGTGTCGATCTGTGATTTGTTTGTGTGAGTGATTTCTCTAGGTGGTCGATCTTTTGGGAGTACCTTATGTACCCGAACATGGTATCAGAACGTTTATGAAGAGTCGCTTCTGGTTATGATCTAGATCTTGAACTGATGTTGCTGAAACTTTGAAAGGGTTTCTGGTTCTAGAATTTCTGTGCATTTTTTAGCTACGGGAGGTGTTCCATTGCATTTGGAGTGTCGTTTCCATTGGAAAATAGTTTTTGTTTCATTGAAAACAGTTTCTGTTTGGTCTAGAAACGTCCATTTCACCAGATCTGAAGGTATAATGTTACAATGATGTTTTTTTAGATTTTGTTTAAAAAAAAGTAAATCTCATATTTTATCAATTTTATTATTAGATATTTTTATTTTCGGATTTTTTCCTTCCCTGTCCGTGTATGCTCTTTACCGTGCACCTTGCGCAATTGCGACGAATCAGAAACAAAAAGGGAAAGGGTTTTTCTGGGCTGTGTATGTTCTTTGTCGTGCACCTTGTGTGATCACGACGAATCAGAAACATGGAGAAAACGTAGAATTTTTGGGAAAGCTAACGAGATCTAACCCCATGAGTGTGGAAAAAGTTTTTTTTTTTTTTCTCGGTTTGTGGTGTGATTTGTAGGAAAAGAAGCAAGCACGGAGACCGAGAGAGAAGAGTTAAAAAAAAAATCCCCCTTCCTTCTTGCCTTCTTTTACATACCTTTTAATATCAACTCACTTAGTTCAAAGTTGCTTTATTACTTAATAAGTATTGAGCTCAAGTCTTATCAAGTTATTTCTTTAATACTGCTTGCAATTTCTAATTTTAAGTTACTTTATTGTAACTGTGACTATCACTTAAATAAAAAATAAAAAAAAGTGAGTCCCTGAAGTCTTTTAGTTATTTTTTTTGTTGCACTATTTAAAAGTAACATCACTGTAAAAGTGGAAATCACTTATTTTACAAAAGTGATTATCTTAAAGCAACTTTTTTGTAAAGTGATTTTCAAAGGTTCATCTTGGGAAGATGGTTTTTTTTTTTAGTTTGTCATTCTCTCTCTACCATGTCACTATTGGGGACATCTTCAACATTTTTTTATTATCAAGCATAACTTCATCATATGGAGTCAGTTTTCAGTGCCATTTTTTTTGAAACCGCTTGTTTTTTCAAGCTCTTCGCATCTAGACCACTGGTTTCTATTTTTTCAGCCATTAGTTTATAGTATGGCCACCCCTTGTGATATTCTACTTACTAGTTCCAACTATTTCTCATGGAAATCTCGTATGGAGGATGTTCTATGAAGTACGAGGACTTTTCAGAATTACCTCAAGAAAAGAAACAAAACCCACTGATGATGATGCGAAAATAGAATGGAAAAATAGATGTGATGAAACTTGTGGATTGATTGGAATGTCAATCTCTACTGATTTGCGATTCCACATATCTAGAATTGATTGGAATGTCAATCTCTACTGATTTAAATCCAAGTGATTTTTCATGCATTCAAGATTATTTATCTAAGTACAAAACTGTTAGAATCTTATGTGCAAAATGCAAGATTAAGAGAGAAGGAAAACAATGTATTTATCATATTCTTTCCAAAATTGGACCTGCATATTCTGTCTTTGTATCTACATTTTACTCCATGAAAGAATCCTTGAATCTAGCTAGATATCAAGAGCATAGTCTTGAATCCTTTTGTGATTCCTTGATTAGAGAGAAAGATAAACTCATACATCTTGGAATGATTAGCAATGCAGATACATCTGGGAAAGCCTTATTGTCCCAATAGAAAGAAAATTCCAAGCCTCCCAAGAAACAAAATTTTCGCAATAATAATCCAAACAAGGGTCTCAAACCCTCTCAGTCAACTCCTTCTTAAAAAAAATGACAAAGGATCCAAGCCAAAAGGAAAGAATAATGAGCGTCATTGCAACTATTGTGGGAAAGATAATCATGATGAATCTAAGCGTTTCAAGAAGATGGTAGCCTTGGAAGTAGCAATGAAGAAGCACCACATTAGCCTAGATTCGTCTTTAGAATCTACCTCTTATGGACATGCACTTTGTGCTTCTGGTTATTCTTATACTGCACTTTCTTCTTCTACTTCAAATGAATGGCTCATTGATTCTGAAGCATCTTATCATATAGCTAAGGATCAAGCCATCTTTTCTACTATGTATGAATGTAACACCAAACAAATATTTTTTGGTGATAATAGATCTCTAAGTGTTGTAGGATCTGGAACAGTTCCAGTAGATAATAGTCATTTTAGTGATGTACTATGTGTTCCAAGAATTTCTTGCAATATGTTGTCAGTCTATCAAATCACTCATTTTGGTGAAGGTAAAACTGTAACATTTACACCTCACTAAATTGTAATCAATGATTTTGAATATCCTCAACATGTCCTAGCTACTGGAATTGTTGATGATATTACCAGGTTGTACAAATTTAACAACTTTGGGTCATCATCTTTTCTTTCAGTTTTTGTTGCTCATAGTGATAGCTTGAACAAACTTTGGCATGAGCAATTTGGTCACTTAAATTATCACTCATTGCAACAACTATGTAAAGACAATATAGTGACAGGTCTTTCGATGGTATCTTATAGGGATGGTGTTTGTTCCAGTTGTGTGCTCGAAAACCATCATTGTTACGGAGAAAACTTCCTATGGCTTGGGGTGTACCACAAGAGACAGAGAAACCGTAGAAATAAATCCGTTCCCAATATGCAAGAGAAATAAAATATATAACACTAAATGATATCGAAACATACCTTATTCTGGATGGATGATGTAGATCCCCATTGAGATTTTTCCAATCCCACTTGTGTTAACAATTTGTTCTTTCAACAATAGCAAACAAGACAAGCATGCTATATAATGGTGTTAGACCTACTCTAGCATATATAATCAATAATGTATAAGTAATTAAAAGCATCCATGGATTTAATATTCATTTAAATGCACATCATTGGATAGGAAAATATATTTCTATTAATATAAATAAGAGATTACATGAATGATAACCTCTGTCGGCATGTCTGCGAACCGGAGAAACTGAGTCCTCCACTTGGGCCTCCACCACCTCAATCCTCCATCTCTCGATAGCAAGCTCACAAGAAAATACAATCTTGGGAAGAACACCAAGTGCTCCAAGGGATAAAGGGATGCAGACTCAAGTATAAGCAAGCTACGACAACAATGGACTATAGTTTTCTTGCTCTTCAATTCTCCCCCCTCAATGTATCCAAAGGGTTCCTTATATAGTGCTTCACTGGGGAAATGGAAGGTCAAATCTGAGCGATCTCTAGACATATGGAAGGCTAGGATACAAGTGAATCGGATCCACATCAAGGAAAATTCCAAAAATATTTGTCCTTTTGCACACATCCCGATGTACGTGGGTTTAAGGGTTATATCCATGTGTATACATGAGAAAGGGTTTACAAGTCGCATACAACAAACAATGAGTGTTTTTAGGGATGATGTTGGAAACATCGAAGGTACAAAAGTGGTCCATGTGGTCCAAAGAGTTTATAGAGGGACAGGGAAGGCCATAAAAGTGTGATCAACCATGTGTGGTAAAATCAGCTATAACAGATGCCCCCTGATGTGTGAGGTTAGAGGGGTAGCATGATGGCTGAATTACATTGTAAATCCATCCTATAAGTGGAGTGATGAAGAACCATCCATCCAATAGTATAATACAATAATCAAACTCTGTGCATTACTGCAAATACATATAGCAGTCCCGAATACATAAGAGTACAATGGCCATGAATAGGCATGATATACAAACTGAGACATGTGTGGTCATCTCCATGTACAATATACAATAGATCAGAATCTTCATGATGAAGATATTCAAAGGACCAAGATCTCCATGAAAGATGAAGATATACCATGGATCAAGATCTTCATAATGGCTGAAGATATCTGACATACACTGGAATCAAGTCACGAGAGTTGAAATATCATGAACACTGGCACGATCAAGGAGGTAGCATATAAGAAATGCCACCAATATGGAAAGTATTCTACACAACCCGCTATGAGTACATGTCCTACTATGTGAATAGAGGTGTCGAGGTCGAACATAGTAGTCCATCATTTGATTACCGGTGATTGATGTATACTGTTAACAGACGTGAGATCACCCACCGATAATGAAAATGGGAATCAAGGTACTAGAGTGCAATCTAACGAGTGTGAATAAATGTGTTGAGGTCAAACACTTAGAAGAATCCATCGATCAGGGGACATTGATGTATTCCCAAAACTGTCGATGGTAAGAGAACGTACCACTGATGACTGTAAGTCTTAAGGTAGTCAAATGACTCTAGAATCCTATCCTAGAATAAATGCTCTGAATTTTATGGGATGGAATCCACTGGAAGGAGGGCATTAAGGCATCCCCAATCAACCAACATGAGTTACTCAGCAACGCTGTATAATGTGGAAGGACTCTAACAATATGTGCACGAACCAATAATAGTATCGGGAATGGCCGACATGCAATTTCAAGATAAATGAGGAATGGACGACTCAGGCTTCAACTTCCTTCAAACAAGAGCATAAAGGTGAATGGTGACTAAATGTAGGCAGCATAGAATCAATATACAAAACCGGGACATCTCTGCGACACATGAGGCATCAACAGAGGCTCATTAGGGACTGGAATCTTAACCAGTCGGTGGAGATAAACTAAGAGATACGAGTACAACTCCTAAAGTGAAACTACTAACCCAACCAATGGATGTGATATATAGTGCTCTGTTCAAAGGCGACACGACTCGAATGTTGCCAAAGATAACATCTTTTCCTTTTCGGCTTTTTGGTTTTTTGATTTTTTTGGAATTTTTCAGATATTTTGAAAAGCTTGAAAAAGAATAAAAGTACTTTATAGTTACAAATATAGGAGGGGACGAGTGTCAAGGGGAAAACAAACTAGTTACAAGTAGTAGAACATACTTATGCTCAATGCAAGGGAACATGTGCAAGGTAACGACACTCGGGGGAAAGTCCCCTCCCAGTAAAAAATGGGGAATCAAGCTGCAAAAGATATATAAAAAGGTTCTTCTTGGCTAGAAATAAGCTAAGATCATGCGATATGCCTGATAATCAAAGTCAGGGAATCCCGCATAAGGCTCAATAAGGCAAGAAAAATGCATGATAATGCAATTACAACTTGACATATACAAGGGAGTCCCGGGGAAATGGCCAGCATAAAGTTCAAGAGGAGTATGAAGCTCTTGCTCAAAGACATGGAGGGACTAAAAGGGACTCCCAGGCCTAAGAGAGGACTCATAGCATGGGTACCAAATGCAAAAGAGAGCTAACTAGGATGCCCATGTATATGAAAGCTCTACCATTCACATGGTATCACTTCTAACAACAACATGAAGGTTTCGTGATACCATGGAATGGGTTCGTACCTAAGGTTAAAATGAAATGGTTATAAGGTCATGCAAAATGCAGGAGGATAATGAAATCCTAACATATATGCTAGTTTAGATGTAATACCTGTGATAGAAACGAACGAGTCGAAGCCTCGGAGAGAGTGTACAAAAACTGGGCCCTACATGACAACCATATTAGTCCAAAACAACCCAAAATAGTCAATAAAAATTCCAAACAATAGGATGTAGGCAGGAATGATCATGACAATTGCACCCAAAGGAAACAATGTGGTGAACGATGGGACATAAAAATGAAAGTAAGGTGCAGACCCAACGTTCACGCATCCACTACCATCTCCATGAAGGTAAACAATGGTGTTAAGGCTGGACGAAGGGAGTGATATGACCACTCTCAAATCCATAAACAAGGTAAGGGGCTGTAGTTCCCCCAAGTCCAACACCAGGGTTAGCACTAGGACCAAGGATGGGTGACAGGATACTAGGCATGTTGAAAATAAAAGGATCCGAACTCAAGAGAGCATAAATATACTCAAGTTATCCCGATCCCAAAGGCCAACTAGCACACAAAGAGCACACTCCTAAGAGAATCTAGAGCCAAAATATAATCAAACCAAGGGGAGGATATGTGAGCTCCTAAATGCAGCAGGTATGTATCGCCTAGGAGAGACTCGAAACTCTGATACACTACAAGTGAAAGTGTGTAACCAATTATAGTGGCCCTCAGCTTCAACACATAAAGCAATTGTGTTGTTCGACCTCTACCTGGCCAGGACACTCATAGAATAACCTATGCAAGTACCCCCTGTGATACCTAGGTAAGGTGTTAGAATTTCATCATTAAGCTAGCATTATATTAGGATCTTTACTGAGAGAATAACAAGCACAACAATCAAACACAAGAGACAATGAACATAGTGTTTATCCTCTGGGAAACCATAAATGGAGAAAACCCCGCAATTTCCTCAAAGATAGAATCAACACCAAAACAGTAAAATCCCCAAAACAGTAAGTGATCTCCTGACAACAGTAATCTTCTTATTATCTAGCCCTAGTGTCTTCTCCTTCCTCAACTATGCCCTACACTTGAGTGTGGATGAGTTGTGTGATAAATAGAGACTCTAGTTCTCTATTTATACTAATCCCGACATGACTAAAACCCTACCAGGGCCGAACTCTACTAGGAGAGTCTAATAACCCTAGTCCCCCGAAACTGCGGGGACTTTAACGCTTAGACAATCGAAGGGTTACACACTATGACTTGACATGACTTGTTTACATCATTGATTCTCCCGATTGGAACATTGGGGCATGACAACATGACTCAATTACATTATAGATACATCTCGGATAAACATTGGGTTAGAACACATAAGATACATAAATGAATACATTTCGAAGTTACAAATACATCAACACTCCCTCTTAACTAGGAAGGTATTCTTTTGACACAATTTTCAGCACTGGTCTTCTTCTCTGTATCAACTGGATCATCTCGTCATCTGCATCTCAGGTCTTTTGAGTCTTCAAGTCATCTTCATTTTCAAGTCATTGGATCTGGATCATCTCTCGATCTGGATCATCATGGGACATCATCACTGGATCTGGATCATCATGAGGCATCATCACTGGATCTGGATCATCACTTGATTTGGATCATCATTGGCTATCATCACTGGATCTGGATCATCACTCGATCTGGATCATCACTGTTGGATCATCATCACTAGAACTGGATCATCATCACTCGATCTGGATCATCACTAGGCATCATCACAGGTGCTATCTCTTGATTCTTCTCATCATAGGAACCTCTACAGAGACAGTCCTTTTTCATATTTGATGTATCATCTCAGAGATGGTCCTTTTTCATACTAGATGAGGCAGCTACTCAGAGCTAGTCCTTTTTCATACTAGATGAGCCTTCCCAGAGCTAGTCCTTTTTCATACTAGATAGGGCATCACAGAGCTGGTCCTTTTTCATACTAGATGAGGCATCATAGAGCTAGTCCTTTTTCATACCAGATGTGGTAGCTACTCAGAGCTAGTCCTTTTTCATACTAGATGAGCCTTCCCAGAGCTAGTCCTTTTTCATACTAGGTAGGGCATCATAGAGCTAGTCCTTTTTCATACTAGATGAGCCTTCCCAGAGCTAGTCCTTTTTCATACTAGGTAGGGCATCATAGAGCTAGTCCTTTTTCATACCAGATGAGGCATCACAGAGCTGGTCCCTTTTCATACCATATGTGGCAGCTACTCAGAGCTAGTCCTTTTTCATACTAGATGAGCCTTCCCAGAGCTAGTCCTTTTTCATACTAGGTAGGGCATCATAGAGCTAGTCCTTTTTCATACCAGATGAGGCATCACAGAGCTGGTCCTTTTTCATACCAGATGTGGCAGCTACTCAGAGCTAGTTCTTTTTCATACTAGATGAGCCTCCACAGAGCCATCCCTTTTTCATGTTGGATGTGCCATCTACACAGAGCTAGTCCTTTTTCATACTAGATGTGTCTTCACAGAGCCAACCATTTTTTATGCTGGATGTGGCATCCACATATACCTAACAATGGAAGGAACCAATCCTCTCACCATGTCACAGCTCTTACATCCAACCATGGAAGGAACCAATCCTCTCACCATGTTGGAATGGAACAACACTTACATCTGATCATGGAAGGAACCAATCCTCTCACTGTGTCAGAATGGCACAACACTTACATCTGATCATGGAAGGAACCAATCCTCTCACCATGTCAGAATGGCACAGCACGGACACATCCCTTCCTCTTCAGAGGAACCTCTATTTGGAGAACACCAAGCTTCTCCCTGAAGTACTTAAACTTCACCTTAGCCAATGGCTTAGTCAACACATCAGCTATCTGTTCATCCATCGCAACATACTGGAGCTTCATTGGTCCTCTCAGCACCATATCCTTAATATAGTGGTACTTGATCTCAATATGCTTCGACTTGTCATGGAATACTAGATTCTCTGACAACTTTGCATAGCTCTGGTTGTCACAGTATATACAAGTAGCATCTAACTGGAGATCAAACAAATCAGATAGTAGCTTCCTCAGCCATACTGCCTCACAACTAGCTGAATAGGCTGCAACATACTCTGCTTCAACTGTACTCAGTGCCACACATGATTGCTTCCTGCTAAGCCATGAGATCACACCTAATCCCATACTGAAGCAACACCCTGAAGTGATCTTCCTATCGATGGCATTGCCTGCCCAATCTGAATCAACATAACCCTCCAGGTTAATCCTTTGATCAGCCTTATACTTGAGCCCATAATCAACTGTACCCTTCAGGTACCTCAGAATATGCTTTGTAGCAGTCAAGTGAACATGTCTCGGAACTGTCAAGTATTGGCTCAAGTTGTTCACAGCAAAGTAAACATCTGGTCTCGTGTTCGTCAGGTACATCAAGGACCCAATCATCTGACGATACATCATGACATCAATTGTCTTTGATGAAACATCACTCAATAGCTTCAGGTTTGATGCCATAGGTGTGGTCAATGCCTTGCAGTCCATCATCCCAAATCTCTTCAGGATCTCTACTACATACTTTCCTTGTCCAAGAAAGATTCCATCTGTATTCTGCCACACCTCCATACCTAGGAAATAATGCACCATTCCCAAGTCCTTCATCTCGAACTCAATAGCAAGCTTTCTCTTTGTATCAGCAATCAGCCCATCCATACCTGTCACAAATAGATCATCTACATATAGTATAAGTATCACTGGGTTTCCACCTTCCACCTTGTAGTAAAGGTTGGAATCTGCTTTACTCTTGGTAAAGCCCAAACTGGATAGAAAGTTGTCAATTCTGCTGTACCATGTCCTGGGTGCCTATTTCAAACCATACAGGGCTTTCTTCAATCTACACACATGAGACTCCCTATCATGTGTCTCAAAACCGAGTGGCTGTTCCACATACACTTCCTCTTCTACTACACCATTCAAGAAAGCAGTCTTGACATCCATTTGGTGTATCTTCCATTTCATCACTACAGCCAGAGCAAGTACTGATCTTATGGAAGTGTATCTAGCTACAGGTGCAAAAGTTTCTTCATAGTCTATTCCTTCTTTCTGGGAGAAACCCCAAGCCAAATATTTGCCTTATACTTTTCAATGCTACCGCCTGCAGCATGCTTGATCTTGTAGATCCATTTGGAAGTTGCTACTGACTTCCCTTTTGGTCTTGGGACAACATACCAAACATCATTCTTCATGATCGATTGATACTCTTCTATCATCGCATCCTTCCATTCTTTTCGTTCTGCCACTTCTTCATACTTGGAAGGTTCTTTATCAATGAAATCACATAGTAAGGCTACATAACTGGAACATGATCTGGTCCTCTTTCTTTCTCTGAGATTCTCTTTTGGAACCCCATATCTTTCTGCACCTTGGATAATCTCTCGTACCCAAGTAGGTTTCCTCTTGTGAGGATTCTTCTCCTGTGGTGGATCTACAGGTCTTTGTGGTTCTTCAAATTCTTGATCTTCTTCTTGAGTTTCTTCGTTCATGATTGTATCATGAATTCTGGGAGCTTCTACTTCTTTAGGTTCTTCAGCAGGTTTCTTTCTGGATTTGATGTAGGTTGAATCTTCATCAAATGTTACATCCCTACTGATTTCAATCTTTTTGAATCCTGGGAAGTATATTCTGTAAGCCTTCGAGCTTTCAGAGTATCCCACAAATATACCCTTCTTTCCTGAAGGATCTAATTTTGTTCTCTTCTCTTTTGGAATGTGTATGTACATAGGACAAACGAATATTCTGAGATGGCTGACTTCTAGTTTCTTGCTGGAGAAGACTTCTTCAGGAGTCTTGTTCTCGAGTACTCTGTGTGGAGTACGGTTCTGTACATACACTGCTGTTCTGGATGCTTCTGTCCAAAGGTGCATAGGATTATCTTGATCATGAAGCATAGCTCTTGCAGCTTCCATGATGGTTCTATTCTTCCTCTCTGCCACCCCATTCTATTGTGGATTGTAAGGAGTGGATAACTCCCTCTTAATCCCTGAGTCCTTACATAGTTCCTTGAACTCATTTGAAGTGAATTCTCCGCCATTGTCTGATTGAAAAGTCTTGATCTTCTTTTCAGTCTGGTTCTCGATCAAGGCTTTGAATTCCTTGAACTTTCTAAACACTTCATCTTTATTCTTCATGAAGTAAATCCATGTTTTCCTAGAAAAGTCATCAATAAAGAAACATAGTACACATACCCGCTTAGTGAGCTTGATGACATTGGTCCGCATACATCGGAGTGGATGATTTCCAAGATTCCTTTTGCTTTACTTTCACTACTTGGAAATGTCTTCTTTGCATTCTTTCCTTTTGCACATCCTTTGTAGACCCCTTCATGTTTTGCTTGTATTTCTGGAAGACCTTCAACATCTTTGCTTGCAAGTGGTAGTGCTATGTAATGCACATGTGCAAGCCTTCTATGCCATAGTTCATTTAGTTCTACTATGTCATGAACCAAAGCTTGATCTGGTTGGCCTTTCAACTTGTATAGGCCTCCTTCTTGTTCTCCGATCACAATTTCATCATCAAAAGTCTTTCCTTTTGGCCACATAAGAACTTGTCCATCTACAAAAGCAACCCTCATTCCGTTTGCATCCAATGCAGATATGGAGAGGAGGTTCTTCTTTAGTCCTAGAACAAATAATACATTCTTCATCTTCAAAGACTTTCTAGAGTCTAGTTTATAGAAGGATTCACCACTACCTTTTATTGGATACTGGTAGTCATCCCCAAGTTTCACCTTGTGAGGTGACTCATGTTCAGATAGCTTTACAAATGATTCTTTGAATCTTGTCATGTGCTTGGAAGCACCACTGTCTATAAGACAATCATTGCTTCCATGTGAAACAGTTCCCATGAGAGCAGAGATTAGAACATATTCATCCTCACTTGAAGAGTCATCACTTTGTTGTTTGATTCTTTTTGTGGAAGGTTCATCATCCTCTGCAGCATGGGCATGATGTCTTCTCTTGTTTCCCTTCTTCCTTAGATTTCTTTTGTTAGGGCAGAATTTGGCTATGTGACCTTTTTCATCACATGTGTAACATATAATGGTATTTAGATCTTTTCTAGAGTGTGAGGTATTACCTTTGGAGTGATAATTGCTCCTCCTATTTTTCTTGGAGTGAACTGTGAGGGCTTGATCTTCACTACCCATATTCTCTTCTCGAGCTGCTATCCTGGCTTCTTCTTGAGAGCATTCTTCCCATAGCCTACTGAACTTGACTAACTTCTTTCCGGCACAGATTCCTTGAATGAAAGAGTCCCATGATCTAGGGAGACCATTCAAGGTGGTCATCACAATATTTGCATTTTCCACTTCTTCATCTATTGCTTATAGCTGCTCTTTGATCTAAGAAACCCTTGTAAAGAAAGACTGAATAGTCTCAACATTTTGGATCTTCACATTCTTCAATTGGTTTCTCAAGGTCATCTTCCTGTTTATGTTCTTCCCTTCAAACAATTGGTTAGGGAATCAAACATAGCTTTAGGTGTCTTGAGGGAGGACACCTGTGGTATGAGATGATCCTTGATAGAATTAGCAATGATTATTTTTGCCATAACCAACTTCTTCTTATGCAAGGCCTTAGCCTCATCTCCCTCTGGAACTGGAACCTCCTCATTGATATAGGAGTCCAACTCATTCTCTTCCAGGACCAGGGAGATCCTATACTTCCAAGCTCAGAAGTTATCAGCTCCCTCAAGATTTTCATCAAGCTTGGTATGATGAGAAATATTAAACTGAGAACCTCAAATGGAAATACAGAAGATTTAGATCTTAACAGGTTCAAGATGTCGGATCTGAAACTTGAGTTGAAATCCTGTACTGCTGGTTCAGTAGCGAATTAGGGTTTTTCTTTTTCGGAGATTTATGCACCCAAATGCCTTGAAATTTATCCCTAACTTTGATTTTGGGGAGGAGATCAATCTAGGTCCAGGCTCACTGAAAAATTCCTCTTCTATGAAAAGCCCTAATTTCCGGTAGTAGTGTTGGGTCCAAAACTGAAAAACCTCAGAATTGGATTCTGCTTCGACCGAAAGATGCACCCTAAGGAGGAGAGTTATTCCACCTTAGTTTTGCTAAAAATATGTGGAGGAAGATCCACAAACTAGGAATCCCTAGTTTCTGTAGCTGCACAGTGTCTTCTTCTCAGGTTAGCTCTGATACCATGTTAGAATTTCATCATTAAGCTAGCATTATATTAGGATCTTTACTGAGAGAATAACAAGCACAACAATCAAACACAAGAGACAATGAACACAGTGTTTATCCTTGGGGAAACCATAAATGGAGAAAACCCCGCAACTTCCTCAGAGATAGAATCAACACCAAAAAAGTAAAAACCCCAAAACAGTAAGTGATCTCTCAACAGTAGTAATCTTCTTCCTATCTAGCCCTAGTGTCTTCTCCTTCCTCAACTATGCACTACACTTGAGTGTGGATGAGTTGTGTGATAAATAGAGACTCCAGTTCTCTATTTATACTAATCCCAACATGACTAAAACCCTACCAAGGCTGACCTCTACTAGGAGAGTCTAATAACCCTGGTGCCCCGGAACTACGGGGACTTTAACCGTTAGACAATCGGAGGGTTACACACTATGAATTGACATGACTTGTTTACATCATTGATTCTCCCGATTGGAACATCGGGGCATGACAACATGACTCAATTACATTATAGATACATCCCGGATAAACATCGGGTTACAACACATAAGATACATAGATGAATACATTCCAAAGTTACAAATACATCAACATAAGGAAACTAAGGTCGCCTCAAAATAACCAATGCTTAGGTGGACGGTCACAGGGGGGATCGACCGTATGGGCAAGGTAGCAAATTTTGAAACTCAAAAGAGCCCCCAGATATGAATACGATCCTGGAAATATCTCCGGTGCTCACAGAAAGTGACCAGGGGGCATCCCAATCACAATCGCAAGCACTGCATCATGCTTAACTCCCGTGTAAGAGGAGCGTCTCGAGAAACACTAATTATACCAAGGATTTCACTATCTCACCTAGATAGACACCTACTTATTTTGTTTAGTGGTCTTGGAGAATTAACTCAAAATGAACCATTCTAAGACCCTAGAACCTAATCTTGTTGATGCACCCTATAAAAGAAAAGAGTGTAATTCATTTTATTATGCTTTGATTTTAATTGGCTGTGATTACTCAAAGGGTAATGGTCATGCAACTAGTGAAGTTATGACTCAACAGTGAAGTAAATATGCACACCTAACAAGCAATGCCAAGTGCAATGTGTAGAATGAAAAACAGTGTATGCCACTACATGAGATGCATGAATAATCATTCCTTTCTGAATGCCAATGCAATCCTTCATATATGAAAGCCTAAATACAACTCTCATCTAAGCAATCCAATGCAAGTACCTCCGTATATCCATATCTAAGATGCAACTATTTTGTATTTTCAATATAAAAGAATGAAAAATGCAATAAAAGTCATTTAAAACTCCCAGTCTCTACAACAAGTATAAAATACAAGCCCAACAAGACACCGAGACAAAAAGAGTAATGCACTAATGGAAAAACAAAAAAGAAGATAAATGACTAAAACTACTTTCAAAGGTAAATCATGAAAAAGTAGTCTCTGGTCACAAAAGAAGGATCCAACAGACAACATCATAACCCAGGAAGACCCAACCACACTCACAACCCACCCAACAACTTCCTACAACATCAAACTCAACCAAAATGATGGATGTACGCAACTGTTTAAAGAACAACTGCGTATGTACGTGACTTTTGGCCAAAAAGCTGCATGTATACACAGATTTTGGCCAAAAACTTGCATGTATATGCAAATTTTGGCCAAAATTCCACGTATGTACACGAATTTTGGCCAAAAACCTATGTATATAGAGAAGACAGTGGTAAAAAGCAGGATAAGGGTCAAACCAATAAAGGGGTGTGTCAATAGATGAACATACTATAAAATGTGACACAGAAATGGGGAGAAATAGAGAGCAAGTCAAGAATATAAAGCAAATTCTGCCCCCAACCACAAAAAAAAGCAAGGAACATCCCCAGTATGGTCGCCAATTCTGTTATGGAGAAAACTTCCTATGGCTTGGGGTGTACCACAACAGACAGAGAAACCGCAGAAATCAATCCGTTCCCAATATGCAAGAGAAATAAAACATCTAACACTAAAGGATCTCAAAACATACCTTATTCCAGATGGTTGATGTAGATCCCCATTGAGCTTTTTCCAATCCCGCTTGTGTTAACAATTTGCTCTCTCAAGAACAACAAACAAGACAAGCATGCTATATAATGGTGTTAGACCTAGTCTAGCATATATAATTAATAATGTATAAGCAATTAAAAGCATCCATGGGTTCAATATTCATTTAAATTCACATCATTGGATAGGAAAAGATATTTCTATTAATATAAATAAGAGATTACATGAATGACAACCTCTACCGGCATGTCTGTGAACCGAAGAAACTAAGTCCTCCACCTGGGCCTCCACCACCTCAATCCTCCATCTCTCGATAGCAATATCATAAATAAAGGCAATATTGGGAAGAACACCAAGTGCTCCAAGGGATAAAGGGATGCAGACTCAAGTATAAGCAAGCTACGACAACAATGGACTATAGCTTTCTTGCTCTTCAATTCGTCCCCCTCAATGTATCCAAAGGGTTCCTTACATAGTGCTTCACTGGGGTAATGGAAGGTCAAATCTGAGCGATCTCGAGGCATATGGAAGGATAGGAGACAAATGACTCGGATCCACATCAAGGAAAACTCCAAAAATATTTGGCCTTTTGCACACATCCCTATGTACATGGGTTTAAGGGTTATATCCGTGTGTATACGCGAGAAAGGGTTTAAAAGTCGTGTACAACAAATAATGAGTGTTTTTAGGAATGATCTTGGAAACATCAAAGGTACAAAAATGGTCCATGGGGTCCAAAGAGTTTACAGAGGGACAGGGAAGGCCATAAAAGTGTGATCAACCATGTGTGGTAAAATCAGCTATAACAATCATCGGGATAGTTTTGACAAACATGCATCTTGGTATGCCTCGGTTCCCTTGGATATTGTGCATAGTGACTTGTGTGGTCTTCTTCCATCTACTTCCTTTTCCAGTTTCAAATATTTCTTAAATTTAATTGTTGATTACTCCAGACGCACCTGGATTTTTTTCCTAAAACTTAAGAGCGAAGTATTTAACATGTTCTTGGCCTACAAGGCCCTTGTTGAAAAACCATCCGGTCATCAAATTATTAAGTTAATATCTGACAATGGAGGAGAATATGTTAACAAAAATTTCACTACTTTCTACACTGAACAAGGAATCTAACAACAACACACTGTTCCATATACACCACAACAAAATGGTGTAGCTGAATGGAAAAACTGCACTTTAAAAGAAATGGTTAATTTTATGATCTAATCTAAGGGACTAAGTATTTAATTTTGGGATGAAGCCATAAATTATGCAAATTACATAGTTAATCGCACCCCCACTAAAGATTTACAAGCTATTACACTGGAATAAGCATAGAGTAAGATTAAACCAGATGTAAGTCACTTCCGTGTGTTTGGTAGTGAAGCATGGGCTCACATTCTGGATGAAAAATGGAAAGCATTGCAACCTAAAGTGAAAAGTGCATATTTGTTGGATATTCTGAAGATGTAAAAGGTTATAGACTTCTTCAACCACATTCTCATGATATAGTCATTAGAAGATATGTTAAATTTGATGAAAATGTCTTGTCCTGCGAGCCTAACTTGACAGTTGTGCCATCTTTGTTCTGCGAGCCTGATTCAACGATTTTGCCTTCTTGTACTTCCAACTTCCTTGACAGATTTCCAACTATATTTTCAGATGATGATAGTGAGGATGAAAATCCACCTCCACCTCCTCATGTTACTCCATTTGCACCAACACAATTTCTTTCTTGATGGGTTTGTTCAACATGTGAAGCACCTGGTGATCTTTCCGGTGATCCTAGAGATCAACGTCGAACACGTTCTTAGTTTCAATGAGCCTCTTTTCTTTTGGCTCAAGTTTTAGAGAATCATGATCCAGAAACTTTTGTAGAAGCTTTAGGAAATCCAGATTGGGATGCAGCTATGGATGAAGAATATCATTCCTTAATGGCGAACGATACTTGGGATATTGTACCTCTTCCAAAGGAAGAAAACTTGTCATATGTAAATGGGTCTATAGAACTAAGTATGCATCAAATGGAAATGTTGAAAGACTTAAGGCAAGGTTAGTAGCCAAAGGTTTTTCCAAAGTTGAAGGGATCGACTACAATGAAACCTTTTCTCTTGTCACAAAAATGAACTCCATCCGCCTTGTTCTTTCCCTTGCAGCCTTACATAACTGGGAAGTCCATCAAATGGATGTAAAGTCTGCATTCTTACATGGTTATTTATAGGAGGAAATTTACATGGAACAACCTCCTGGGTATGTTCAGAATAACTATATCCTTGTTTGTCGCCTTAAGAAATCCTTATATGGCCTTAAGCAAACTCCTAGATCTTGGTATGCCAAAATGGATATCTTTCTACTTGAAATTGGTTTTTCTAGATGTCATTCTGACCCCAATGTCTATACTAAGAAAGTAGGAAACCATATCATCATACTTGTTCTTTATGTTGATGATATTATCCTTATTGGTAGTGACCCTAAGCTTTTAACCCATGTGAAATCCAATCTTAAGCAAAATTTTGAAATGTCAAACTTATGACATTTGCATTATTTTCTTGGTCTCCAAGTCTTGCAAACCAAAGAAGGCATCTTTCTTTTCCAGTCTATGTATGCTTGTGACCTTATTCGTCGCTTTGACATGGAAGATTGTAAACCAACCCCTTCTCCCTCTAGTCCGGAGTCAAACTTTCTGCCACTTGTACTTCACCTAAAGTAGATGCCACCTTGTATCGTCAGCTTGTTGGTAGTATCTTATACTTGACTCATTCTCTTCCTGACCTTTCCTTTTCCGTTGGTTGTGTTTCCCGTTATATGAAAACACCTAATGAAAGTCACTCGAAAGCAGCAAATAGATTACTTTGATATATTCAAGGTACAATTCATTTTGGGATTCATTACAGTACAGGGGGCACCTTTGTTGGTTGGTTTCACTAATTTAGATTGGGATGACAATCTCAATGATCGAAAGTCTACTGCAGGTTATGTTTTCAGTATGAGATCTAGACCTGTCACTTGGGATTGTAAGAAACAACAAGCTCTTGCCCTTTCTTCAGTAGAAGTAGAATATTGAGCCACAATTAATGCCAATCATGAATCTTTATGGCTTCAACAAATCCTCTCAGATTTTGGATTCGAGTAGCAGCAACCTACTCCACTTTGGTGTGACAATAAAAGTGCCATCAAGCTTGCCAAAGATCTAGTTCTACATCAACACAACAAACACATTGAGCTACATATGCACTTCATCTGAAATCTTGTCCATGATCGCTTTCTTGAAGTGTTCTTTTTCCCTACAAATGATCAAGTTGCAGACATATTCACCAAGTCTCTTACAGAAGTGAAGTTTTCTAAAATTCAATCTATGTTAGGAGTTCAGGAATTTGTCATTAATGGGGGATAGGTGTTAGTTTTTCA
Source organism: Pseudotsuga menziesii (assembly GCA_001517045.1). Taxonomy (NCBI): domain Eukaryota; kingdom Viridiplantae; phylum Streptophyta; class Pinopsida; order Pinales; family Pinaceae; genus Pseudotsuga; species Pseudotsuga menziesii. The sequence goes on along the minus strand of LPNX010254895.1, from coordinate 374,257 downwards.
ACAATTAAGCTAGCATTATGATCTTAGGATCTTTTCACTGAGAGAATAAAAAGCACAGCAATAAACATAAGCACATCACAAGAGACAAGAGACACAAAGAGTTTTCCTTGGGGAAACCATAAAGGAGAAAACCCCGCAACTTCCTTAGAGATAAAATCGGAACCAAAACAGTAAGAGATCTCCCAACAGCAGTGGCCTTCTTGTCCCAGTATATTTCCTCCTCCACAAGTGCGCCTCACTTAAAGAGTGAATGATGTGTGTGATAAATAGAGAGTCTCACTCTCTATTTATATTCTTCCGTTCACTTGAATTGCATTTTCAAGCGTAGGCTCGACCTAACATTACTTACCCGAGCCTACATCTTAATTAGTGTATAATAACTCGAGTGCCCCAAAACTGTGGGGACTTACCTAATGACTTGACATGACTTGTTTACATTATTAATCCTCCCGATCGGAACATCGGGGCATTACCACATGACTCAAATACATAATAGAAAAATACCTAAATAAACATCGGGTTACAATACATAAGATACATAGAAGAATACATTCTGAAGTTACATATACATCAACACTCCCTCTTAACTAGGAAGGTATTCTTTCGACACAATTTTCAGCACTGGTCTTCTTCTCTATATCAGCTGGATCATCTCGTCTTCAAGTCATCTTCACTAGATCTGGATCATCTCTCGATCTGGATCAACATAGAACATCATCACTGGATCTGGATCATCTCTCGATCTGGATCAATATAGAACATCATCACTGGATTTGGATCATCTCTCGATCTAGATCAACATCATTGGACTGGATCTGGATCATCACTCGATCTGGATCATCACTGCTGGATCATCATTACTAGATCTGGATCATCACTCGATCTGGATCAACATTGGTGCTATCTCATGATTCTTCTTGTCATAGGAAGTTCTATAGAGCCAGCCCTTTTTCATGCTGGTTGTAGGCCTACCCTCATGTAGGTCTTCGCCCAGCACTTACATCTGACCTGCTCGTCAGAAAGGCACGCCCAGCACTCACATCTGATCATGTAGTAAACTACAATCCCATCAGAAAGGCCCAGCACTCACATTCACCAGCATGATAGGACACACCTACTATCATCTATGAAATGGCTCAGCACTTACAACCACCAGCATGATAGGACACACCTACTATCATCTGTGCAAAGGCATAGCGCTCACATCCACCAGCATGGTAGGACACACCTACTACCATCTGTGGAAAGGCTCAGCACTTATAATCACCAGCATGGTAGGACACACCTACTACCATCTGTGAAAAGGCTCTGCACTTACAATCACCAGCATGGTAGGACACACCTACTACCATCTGTGAAAAGGTACTGCACTTATAATCACCAGCATGATAGGACACACCTACTATCATCTGTGAAATGGCACAACAATTACAGTCACCAGCATGATAGGACACACCTACTATCATCTGTGACAAGGCTCAGCACTTACATCCATCCAGGCGGGAACACATCCTGCTCACAATGATGGAAGGGCATGCACTCATATCTGATCATGAGGGGAGCACATCCCAGAAATCATATCAGAATGGTCCCCAGTCCTCCTTGACTGAGCTACCTGGTAACTAACCAGGAGCCTCCATTCTCCTAGAGAATGGCAGTTTCCCTTACATCCGACCTGCTCGTCGGAATGGCCAACACTCACATCTGACATGGAAGGAACTTAATCCTTTAGCCATGAATAGAATGGTTCAGCCCTTACATCTGATCAAGTGGGAACACATCCCTCTATCACATCAGAATGGCTACTCAGTTCTTACACTGAGTGTTCCTGGTAACTAACCAGGTACCTCCATTCCGAGAATGGAAATTGCTCTTACATCTGTCCTACTCGACAGAATGGCCAGCACTCATATCTGACATGGAAGGGAGCAACCCTACCACCATGACAGAATGGCTCAGCCCTTATATCTGACCTACTCGTCAGAATGGCTATGGATCTCAGCACTCATATCTGACATGGAAGGAACCAATCCTCTCACCATGACAGAATGGCTCAGCCCTTACATCTGACCATGGAAGGAACCAATCCTCTCACCATGTTAGAATGGCTATGGGTCTCATCACTTTCTCTGTGAGGAATCCTTGATCTGGAGAACACCAAGTCTCTCTCTGAATTACTCGAACTTCAGCCTAGCCAATGGCTTCGTCAATACATCAGCTATCTGTTCCTCCGTCACAACATACAGGAGCTTCACTACTCCTCTCTGCACCATATCCCTGATATAGTGATACTTGATCTCGATATGGTTTGACCTGTCATGAAACACTGGATTCTCTGACAACTTCACGCAACTCTGGTTGTCACAATGTATACAAGTAGCATCTAACTGGAGATCAAATATATCAGACAGTAGCTTCCGTAGCCATACTGCCTCACAACTAGCTGAACAAGCTGCGACATACTCTGCTTCAGCTGTACTCAGTGCCACACAGGATTGCTTCCTGCTAAACCAAGAGATCACACCTGATCCCATACTGAAGCAACACCCTGAAGTACTCTTCCTGTCGATGGCACTACCTGCCCAATCTGAATCAACATAACCCTCCAGGTTAATCTTCTGATTCGCATCGTACTTGATCCCATAATCAATTGTACCCTTCAGGTACCTCAGAATATGCTTTGCAGCTATCAAGTGAACACTCCTCGGATCTGTCAAGTACTGGCTTAAGGTGTTCACAGCAAAGCAAATGTCTGGTCTCATGTTCGTCAGGTACATCAATGACCCAATCATCTGATGATACATTGTAGCATCAACCGACTCTGACGAAGCATCACTCAATAGCTTCAGGTTCGATGCCATAGGTGTAGCCATAGCCTTGCAGTCCATCATCCCAAACCTCTTTAGGATCTCTACTGCATACTTCCCTTGTCCAAGGAAGATCCCATTTGTACTTTGCCACACCTCCATACCTAGAAAGTAATGCATCATCCCCAAGTCCTTCATTTCGAACTTAGCAGCAAGCTTTCTCTTCGTATCAGCAATCAACCCATCTGTACCTGTCACAAATAGATCATCTACATACAGTAGGAGCATCACTAGGTTGCCATCTTCAACCTTGTAGTAAAGGTTGGAATCCGCTTTACTCTTGGTAAAGCCCAAACTAGATAGAAAGCTATCAATCCTGCTGTACAAGGTCCTAGGTGCCTGTTTCAATCCATACAGGGATTTCTTCAATCTACATACATGAGAATCTCTGTCATGTGTCTCAAAACCGAGTGGCTGTTCTACATATACTTCCTCTTCTACTACACCATTCAAGAAAGCAGTCTTGACATCCATCTGGTGTATCTTCCATTTCATCATTGCAGCTAGAGCAAGTACTGATCTGATGGAAGTGTATCTGGCTACAGGTGCAAAGGTCTCTTCATAGTCTACTCCCTCTTTCTGAGAGAATCCTCGAGCTACAAATCTTGCCTTGTACTTTTCAATGCTACCATTTGCAGCATGCTTGATCTTGTAGATCCATTTGGAAGTGACAACTGACTTCCCTTTTGGTCTTGGAGAACATCCCAAACATCATTCTTCATGATCGATTGATATTCTTTGATCATAGCATCCTTCCATTCTTTCTGTTCTGCCGCTTCTTCATAACTGGAAGGTTCTTTATCAATGAAATCACATAGTAAAGCTACATACTCGGAATTTGATCTTGTTCTCTTTCTTTCTCTGTGATTCTCTTATGGAGCTTCATATCTTTCCGCACCTTGGATAAGTTCACGTACCCAAGCAGGTTTCCTCTTATGAGGATTCTTCTCCAGTGGTGGATCTACAGGTCTTTGTGGTTCCTCGAACTCTTGATCTTCTTCTTGAGCTTCTTCATTCATGATTGTATCACAGATCCTGGGTGCTTCTGCTTCTGCTTCTTCTGGTTCTTCAGCAGGCCTTCTTCTGGATTTGTTGTATCCATCCCTCATGGGAAGCTTTAGTTTTCCTGCACCGATCCTTATGATAGGATCTAGTTCCAATGAGGCTTCGAAATCTATGAGATCGGTGTCTTTTCGCATGAGTCATATGGAAGATTCTTGGATTCTTCCTACACTGAGTACTTCGAGTGAGCCCATCGTGACAGATGTGTCATTGTTTGCAACTACGATAGCTTATCAAGCTAATGTCAAGTCTGTTGTAGAGCCTAGTCCTTCCTCTTCGCGAATGGAGGAGGAGGACCCTTATGTGCTGCCGGAATGGGCAGTACAGTCTTCTCACATGCACAACTGCCTTGATACAGTTTTCCCTTCAGATGAAGAAATTATTGAGGCTATGTCGGGAGTTGAGCCACCATGGGAGGAACTCCATCATAGATCGTACTTTCTTCCTGAGCTTGACCGCTTGGAGAGTGAGGATTTTAGGGCGGCTCTTAGTCAGAGAGTTGGTAGTCCTATGGTTCCATTAAGCTCTCCTGGTCTGATGGCTGATGTAAACATGGCGAACATATCTTCAACGATTCCTATCAACATCTCTCACGATCTTGGCATGATAGAGAATGCCTATATTGGGGCGGAATGTTCCCATGCTGAGATTCTAGAATACACCAAGCTATTTAAGGAATTCCATGATATTTTTGCTTGGTCTTACGATGAGATGCCAGGTATTGACCCTCGTATTGTTGAGCACGAGATTAATACTTACCCATATGCTAAGCCTAATCGACAACGTTTGCGTGCGGTGAATCCTAGGAAAGCACCCACGATTAAGGCAGAGATAGAGAAGCTGTTGAAAGCTGGTTTCATCTATCCCATTCCCTTGATGGAGTAGGTTTGAAACCCCGTTCTGGTGGATAAGAAGCAGGTAGCGATATACATATGTACTGATTTCCTTGATTTGAATCGTGCCTGTCCCAAGGACAATTTCCCCACACCATTTATTGATCATATTTTGGATGAGTGTGTGGGTAGCGAGGTTTTTTCCTGCATGGATGGATTTTCCGGATATAATCAGATATAGATTAAACACGAGGACCAACATAAGACTGCATTTATTTGTCCTTGGGGAACGTTTGCATATCGAAAAATGCCTTTCGGCCTTAAAAATGCCGGAGCTACATTTCAGCGGGCAATGACCTTGATTTTCCACGATCTCAAATCAATTATTGAAGTATTTTTGGATGACCTTGCTGCTCATTCTCGTATGAGAATGCGTCATCCCTATCACTTGAGATTGGTATTTGAAAGATGCCGGTACTATTCGGTTAGATTAAATCCTTATAAGTGCATATTTTGTGTGAATTCAGGTCGTTTGTTAGGATTCATCATTTCTAAAGAGAGTATAAGAGTCAACCTTTTGAAGGTTGAGGCAATACTTCAGTTGTCTCCCCTAAATAATATTCATCATCTTCAATGTTTGCAAGGCATGGAAAACTTCTTACAAAGATTTGTTATCAACTTTTCCAATTTGACTAGAGTATTCATGCATATATTGAAGAAGGACAACCCATTTTATTGGGATGAGTGAGCCTAGGAGTCCTTTGATGCACTCAAGCGAGCCCTAGCATCAGCCCCGGTGATTAGTCCCCCAGAATATAGCCGTGATATCCTACTTTATGTGGCCGTGTCCATGGAGACGATTGGTATGGTTTTGGTTCAAGAGGATGATGAGTTCCAAGAGCATGTCATATATTATCTGAGTCGAAACCTTATTGACGCAGAGATTCGTTATTCTCATGTCGAGAAGCTTTCTTTAGCTACCGTACAAGCGGTTCAACGGTTGAGACATTATATTCTCCTTCGCCAGACCTTGGTTGTAGCCCATGTCAATCCATTTCAATTCGTCCTCACCCGAAGGATGATTGGGGGAAAATATAATAAATGGATTTTCATTATGCAAGAATTCGATCTTGAATTTGTTTCAGCAAAATCAAAGAAGTCTTTAATTTTTGAAGAGCTTATATCAGATTTCCCGAGCAAGGCCAAGGAGTTGGTTTGTGAAGATACATTTTTTGATGAACACTTCTTCTTAATCTCAACTTTAGACCCATGGTATGTGGATATCATAATATATTTACAAACATTGAAGACCCCTACTCACCTCTCACGAGATGAACGATGATGATTATGTCACGTATTTAAGAACTACCTCATAGTGGATAACAATTTGTACCGTTGTGGGGTAGACTCCATTTTATGACTTTGTTTAACTCATGAAGAGGCTGAGGTAGTGCTGAATGATTGCCATAGAGGGGCATGTGGTGGTCATTTATCTGGGCTTTCTACAGCTCAAAATATCTTAAGAGCGGGTTATTTCTGGAATTCGATCTTTAAGGATTGTGTTGATGCGATCAAGAGGTGCCATCCTTGCCAAGTGTTCACACGTAATATGCGCTAAAAACCTACCCCTTTACATCCCATTATCACCACCAGTCCCTTCACTAAGTGGGGGATCAATTTTATGGATTGCAACCAAGCTTCAGCTTGGGGGAACCATCATATTATAGTGGCTGTTGATTACTTCACAAAATGGGCTGAGGCTATGCTTACAGTAAAATCTGACGGTGAGATAGCCACCCACTTTGTATTCAACCAAATTATTACTCGGTTCAGGATTCCGAAAGAGCTTGTCACTGACCATGGCTCACACTTTTAGAACCATATGATGGAAGAGTTGGCATCAAAGTTAGGGTATAAGAAAGAGCATTCCTCTTCTTACTACCCTCAAGCGAATGGATAGGTAGAAGCAGTGAATAAATCACTCAAATCCATTCTCCAACGAACCATCGCACAAAGCAAGAATAATTGGCACATCATGTTATATCCTGCTTTGTGGGCATATTGAACCACTGTTAAGACTGCCACTGGTTTTTCTCCATATCAACTTGTACATGGAGTGGAGTCGATATTGCCGGTTGAATGTGAGATTCTTTCTTTGAAGCTAGCTGTAGAACTCTTACCAGACACTTCACCATTGGAGGAGCATTTGGTCCACCTTGAGCAACTTGATGAGCAGCATCGGGATGCCTTGGTGGCTCTAGAAGTCAATAAATGTCGCGTAAAGGTCCAGTACGATAAGTCTATCCATCTAAGGAGGTTTAGTGAGGGAGACTTGGTCCTTTTGTGGGATCAACCGAAAGAACCCTTGGGGGTAGGGAAATTTAATCCTATGTGGCGGGGTCCTTACGTGGTCAAACGTGTGTTAGAGAAGGGTGCTTATGAGTTAGTGGATTACGAAGGAATGGCCTTGGCAGAGCCTAGAAATGGGCTCTATCTCATGAAGTACTATGCATGATTTTTAGCCAAGGCTTCTTATTGTATATTAGTGTACAGTTTTGCATAGTTAGGTCTTTTTCTTATCATGATCGGGTTTGTGATTAGTTTCCGTTTCTTTTGGTAGATGTCAATGGAATCTTCCACCTACATAGGATTCACGGATGGTGCAAGTTGTCACACTCAACACTCAGCATCTGCTGCTTGGGTGATTTATACTCCTATGGGTCAGGTACTGTATTTAGGAGGTGTATGTCTGCAGCCATCATCCAACAATGTTGCTGAATATAGTCCCGTTATTGAGCTTCTACGGGATGCCATTTCACATGGCATTCTCTCTCTTGAGGTACATCTTGATTTGGATTTAGTAGTATCACAGCTTAATGGTTTGTACCATGTTAGAGATCCAACATTATTAAGAAGATTCTTACGTGTGAGATTGTTAGAATGGAAATTTGACAATATAACATATATACACATTCTAAGAATTAATAATTAGGTTGCTGAATCATATGATAACTACGTGTTAGATTGGCATTTTTTTCATACATAGTAAATTCATCAAAAACACAATTTTTACACATGTAAATAAATAAACTGATCACCATAAAAAAATTTATATATAAAACCCAAAATATGATAATACATAGTGTCATGATACAAAATTGGGGCTCTCGAGCCACCACCATATAATACATGGTAGTACAAAATGTATACACTCCTAGGTGTCTAATCCTGTGGAGGAGGAGGAGGGTTGTGATCATGGAAGGTCACTATGGCTCTAGCTAACCGTCGGAACAATCGCACCCATGCTCGTGGTACACCCACCACCTGGCGCTGCATAGCCTCAGGCAAGTCCTTGACTTACACCATGGGAACCCTATGTGTCAGCCTGAAAAAATTGGTATGAATTCTCTGGAGCATCCGCTCAGCATCCACACCCGTGATATCATCTCCTCTTCCCCTCCATCTATGACGAGGGAAGCCTTCTGGCCACTGTGGTCCCACATCTGCACACAAATGGTAGATGTCACTATGTATTGTCACGCAAAAATATGTCTTTTTGATTCCATATAATAAAGAAAACACACACACACACAAAAAGAGAGAGGGTTGAGATTCGCTACCTATATTTCCGTATGCCGATCCTGGTGGTAGCGGCATGTACGGGTCTCGCCGAAAATCTATCCCCGCATAGGGGTAGTCATCGATGACAACTATCTGCCATCACCACAATGGAAAGAACTCAACTGGATAGGGGTTGGCCACCCTAACACCCCCCAGTCTGTGCATCGCAACTGCCTAACGCCATTGGGACGGATCTCGAACCCTGTGAAGAGGAACGTCCACTCTGGGGCTCAATCTTGGAACACGCTCGAAAAAAAAACATGCTCAGTATACTGCTGAACCCAAAGTTTCACACTCTGCCTACCTTACACTCACTGAGATTGTGTTTCATGTTGCTTAGTAGTGTAGTGCTCCAGTCATAAATCGTGGGTCTCTTTCACTCCACTGCATAGAACATCAGAGGCTACGAGGCCTAGTGGAGTGATGCCAAGCCTGCTATCCTACCCAATGTCAATAATATGGCCTTTAGGCCCAACACCTGTGTAGTGTTGGTAGGGACTTGACTCCCCACCTTCTCTGTGTTTGGATAGCAGTACACCACAATGTACTCGTCGATAGTCAGGCCACCTCCTAGCCCACCACGGGAACGAAGGTTCACCACTTCCCCTCATCTAGAAATCCCAGTAATGAAGTATATGTCCTCCACCACTATAGTGAGGGACATCCCATCTATTTGGAAGGACTCCGAGTCTGGAGCCCAGTAATCCACCAGCATTTGTAATAGTCTTGGTTGGCCCTCAGACCACCAAGACAAAAAAACTTGTAGAGTCCACATGCACACAGAGCTTGTTGAGCCATTAGATCGGCCCTTACTGCTTCCTCTACCTCACCATGTTCACGCTCTCTCCACTCTAGGACCATCCTGCACAATAAATTGCAAATTTACCCATTAGATTATTGAAAAAACGTTATGTGCGGCCTCATATGCGACTGTTTTCAAAACAACCGCGTATGTATGCGGGTTTGGGGGCATTTTCCACGTATATCCAGCCCTATACATGGAAAAACCCTCAATTTCTGCGTGGGCCGCAATGCCCATTTTAGTTTGGCCTATAAAGCTTAATTGACCATGTAATTTCATAAAAATTGCATCAAAATGAAAGAGAAGAGCATGGGTAAATACCTGGAAGAAACGATAGTGGATTCCGTCGGCTGGATCTCCTGAAATTCGCTGTGGAAAATCTGAGCTCAAATGGGTAAAAGTTTCAAATGTTTTATATTATTTTGAATTGTTTACTATTTATAGAACTTTTTCAAATATTTGAAATTTTTTACCCCCTTTCCTATAGTTTCGACATTTTCTAACCATTTTGGACCGTTTTTGACATAATTCATGATGTTTAGGACCTTTTTCAGTGTCATTTCAGCCATTGGATTGACCTGTTCGTGCTGATCTCAGGTATCATGTCTAAACTGGAATATAGGTTAAGTTTCATCACCATTTGCATTTGGAATGACCTTATGACCATTTCATCATAACCTTAGGTACGAACCCACTCTATTATGTCACGGAACCTTCTTGCTGCTTTAGAAGTGGCATGATATGAGTTGTAGAGCTTCACCTTACATGGTTACCCTAGTTAGCACCTTATTTGCATTTGGTGCCCATGCTAACATTTTCTCCTATAGGGTGTGGGAGACCGTTGTATAGTACTGCCATGAAATTTCGCAAAAGCCTCATACTCCACTTGATATTTTGCTGGCCTATTTCCCTCAAGACTCCCTCATATCAAGTTGTGAATGCATTATCATGAGCTTTTGCTGCCTTATTGAGCTTTATGTTGGATCCCTTGACATTGTATTTCAGCCATATAGTCTGAGCTTGTCTCATGTCTAGCCATGCAGAGCCATTTTGTATATCCTTCGCAGCTTGTTTCCCTTGTTTACCGAGAGGGGATTTTCCCCCAAGTGTCGATATCCTACACATGTATCCTTGCATTGAGCATAGGTATGTTCCACTACTTGGAACTAATTTTTTTTCCCTTATGACACTCATATCCTCCTATTATGTAACTATAAAGAAATTTTATTCTTTTTCAAGCTTTTTAAATAACTGAAAAAGTCCAAAAAAATCAAAAAACCAAAAAGCTGGACAAGGAAAGATGTTATCTTTGGGAGCTGTCGAGTCGTGTCGCCTTCGAACAGAGAACTATATATCAAATCCATTGGTTGGGTTATAGTTTGACTTTAGAAGCTGTAGTCGTGTATCTGAGTTTATCTCCACGACTGGTTAAGCTTCCAGTCCTTATGGAGCCTCTATCGATGCCTCCTGTGTCGCAGAGATGTCCCAGTTTGTATGTCGAGTCTATGCTACCTTCATTCAATCACCATACGCTTTTACGCTCTTGTTCAAAGGAAGTTGAAGCTCGAGTTGACCATTCCTCAGTTATCTTGACTTTGCATGTCGGCCATTCCTGGTATAGTTACTGGTTCGTGCACCTTATGATCGAGTTCTTTTACATTATACAACTTTGCTGAGTACCTCATGTTGGATGATGGGTGTTGGGACGTGTACCCTAAGGATTATTAGTTTTGGTAACTCCGCGGTTGTTTGTAAGCGGAGATATGGGTCAAAATAGTCTTAGGGGTGTCGAGGTAAGTCAAAACCCCTTTTTGTAATAAACCCATGGTTTAGGGTTTTGGGTGCCCATGGTTTGGAGCCATGGTTTTGTAATCACACGATGTATAAATAGGCATTTTTGTAAATAAGAAAGGTTAGGTTTTATGATGTAAGAAATATTAAGGCAAGTAAAGGCTAATTTGGTAAGAAAAGGTTAAGTCCCAGCTGTGTGCGTGGATGACCTCTGCAGCTGTGTGCGCAGATGGTTTTTGTAAGAATATTGAGAAAAGATCTGCAGCTGTGTGCGCAGAGGCCTGCTACTGTGTGCGCGGCTGTTAAGGACTGAAAGGGATCTACAGCTGAGTGCGCAGATCAAACTGTGGTTTTGTAGAAAGTTGAATAAAACGCAGTTTGTGGACGTAGCCCCTACACTGGGGGTGAACCACATTATATTTGGTGTTGTGGTTTCTTGTGTTGTTTCTATTTCTGTTGTCTTTTATGCATTAATAACTGTATACATTTGATAACTTAGATCACTGTTAATAAAAAGCTTCGCTGTGAATTCCCTGTAGTGGGTTAAGCAAGTCACGGTTGTTTATCTATCTGCGAAGTTGTATAAAAGTGAATGACACAGCTGTGTAATTATTGATTAATAAGTTAGTAAAGGCTAAGGTACAGTAATATCCCTCTCTGCTTGCAGAAACCTGATTCTGCGGCACCCCATTGCTGTTTCGGGTGAGACTGCAACCTGTGCGCAGGTTGTTGCCGAAAGGGCCAACACAGTGGGTCTTTTGTTGGTGCGACTTAAAATATTTAAACCTGGGTCTGCCCTCTTGCCCAACAAATTGGTTCCATTTTCGGTTGAACTCAGTATCTGCTCAAGAGGGGTTTACGTCGTACCTCGAGGGCTATGTTCTGGAGGCCCTCTGTGACGAAAATCGGTGATTGGTTTGCTGAGACTTATCTGCAATTCGCGCAACAAGAGAACACAAATTCACGTTGGAGCGCACGTGACTTTTTACAAAGGTATGTTTTTTGTGATGCTTATGAATTTTTTTTTAGTAGTATCCACATAGAGTTGCACCAGTGGTTGTCTAGGTTAACAGAAAGAAGGACGAACTACCAAGCTCGACGGGTTCCCACGTGGACCCCCACAAGGGTTAATCTTGTGCAATACGTGAACAACGAGGTATCCCGTGCTGTTGATTTCTGGACGATGCGCACATTGGAAGCTTTCGTAACAGAGTTTGCCATTAACACAAGTACCTCCTTCAGCAAAGCTGAATGGCAGTTCTTCACAGGTCCCCGTGGTAAGTTTTTGAATTCATTAAGCTTGCAGATTAAAATACTATTGGCTGAAAAGGGTATTTT
>LPNX010254895.1:338426-361807 GCA_001517045.1 Pseudotsuga menziesii | reverse complement strand
TCACTGAGCTCAAAGAGATTCAACAGCGGCGTGGTGAATCCGTGTGGGACTTTGACCAGAGATTCAAAGTTCTACTAGACCAAGTCAGCTTTACCATTAGTCTTGCGCAGCACAAGGAATGGTTTATCGCAGCATTATTACCCCATATCCGCACTCCGCTCATGCAACATAAGGTTGCTGATCAGCAAGAAGCTCTGGAAATTGCAATGAAGCTAGAAACCACCCCCATCGGAGATGATTCCGGTCTTTCTCAAATCCAAGCACAGCTAGCAGCCATGGCCCTGGAGCTCTGCAATATGAAGAAGGCTAAAACCAGTTGAGAGGAGGTCTAGTGTATGCACTACTGGACTGAAGGTCACGATAGGGACCAGTGCCCTGGGGTACGACCCTACTCAAATACAGGTGCGCCCAACCAATTCAATCCCGGTGTTCTATATTGTGAGATTTGTTGAACCACTGGCCAACATCACCCTGAAAACTGCCATCTTCTTCAGCGATATGTTCAAGTTCCCACGAACCCCTACTGCAAGTTCTGTAAGTCAGTAGGGCATAATGAAGAAGAGTGTCGTAGCTATGACCTCATGCGAGAGCGCATCTCTGACGTCTACCGAGTGCAAAATGAAGTCCAGAATAATGACGGCTATGGTTATCGCGGCGGTGCCCCTGGAAGAGGTGCCTTTGGAGGTCGTGGCCATGGTGGTATACCCGGGAGAGGTCGAGGACAGGTGGTGTGTTACAATTGTAACCAAGCTGGCCATTTGGATCATGACTGTCGAAACCCCACCACAACCTGTCGATATTGCCTCGCAGTCAACCACGTGATTGAACAGTGTCCCCAGCTCATAGCAAAGATTCAGGAAAACAATGGTGGCCCTACCCAGACTATTCAGTTGATTTCAGTTGAGCAGAGACCAGCTGCAGCCATCAATGTGGTCACTCGGAGTGGCACTAGGCCGCAAATTCAGCATTCGCAGAAACAACCTGCCGAGGTGTGCGCGCATAAGGCCTCCGCGCAAGTCCCAACACTTAATACTGCGCAAGAACAAGCACTAGGCAAGGTGGCTCTGTGCGATATTGTTGACCCTCGCACACCCGCAGTACCTGCATAGCAACCTCCGCAGGCCTCGCAGCCGCAAGATGATTCGCTGGATAAATTAAGTACACTCTCCTCCTTTTTACAGAGTTGTATGAAACTCTTGAGGAATCAGAATGCTTTAAAAGAGCTGCAAAAAGTTCTTGCTGTCACAGACCCTCAGAGAGGAGTTGATCAGGAGAAAACTGTTAGTCATGTCCGAAGAACGGGGAGGGAAATGAGATTGAATGTTCAAATAGGGGAATATGATATGACTGATGTCATCTTGGATCTTGGTTCAGAAGTTAATGTCCTACCCAAGCAGACTTGGGGACAAATGGGAAAACCTTCCTTGGATTGGTCACCTATACAATTGAGATTAGCTAACCAGCAAAATATTGTGCCCCTAGGGAGACTTCTTAGTGTTCCCATAGATCTTGATGGGGTAAGCACTCTAGCGAATTTTGAGGTTATCGAGATCATTGATGACAACAACCCTTATCCAGCCTTGTTGGGAATCGAGTGGGACATGGAAAATGCTGCAATCATCAACCGTAAGAGGAGACAGATGACCTTCGAAGGAAATGGTCTACGAGTTATCATACCCCTCGACCCATCCCAAGGAGAACGATATACAGAACCAATGAGAGACGAAGGGGATCAGGATACTCTAGACCACATCTACAACATTACAGTCCAGGAAGCAGACTATGTCGAGCCTGATGCCGACGGTGTACTAGATTGGCAATGTGATAGCTCCTACATGTTTGATTCAGACGATGGTCTAGAGAATTGGCAGAATCGACTGTACGAGCTACATGGTCATAGGTGCGCGCAACTCACCAAGTCTCTTAGACACCTTAGTGCGCAGCCCAGAGAGTTTCCTACCTATGCTGGGTTAACCGACCCTAGAGAATTTATTGTACAAGCAACCCCATCCCAGAGAATGTCGAATTTGGAGATAGCATTAGGGGCTACAGCCGTAGGGCAGACTGATAACAACGAGACTACTCCCAGTTGGGAAGCCAGCCAGCACGTTCTGCGCCTCAGCTTCATAACCCAAGTCCAAGCAATGCGACGTAAGTTCATTGGGTAGAATAGCCCTCAGACATATTTGAGGCACAGTTATGCAGCATGGGACACCATCCCTCGCGAAGAAGGGGTGCATAAGTTCGTACACACCTTGGAACCTTTGGCACAAAAATGGTATATGGAGGCTGCGCTCTGACATGGAATTGAATACCACACTAAGGGGCAGAACCAAGAAGGTAGCACGTCAAACCTAACAGTCCTGTCACCGGCATTCCCAGGACGAGTCGAAGGGCAATACTGTGCCGAGGATGCTGGTTGTCACAAAGCGCACACCCGGATTTTGTCGAAGTTCACAAACACAGCGAGGCTTAAAATCCGACCATTGGGAAGTAGCCAATTTGGTGGAGGTAGTGTTTTAATTACCTTAAATGCCTGTACTAAGGCTAGTATCAAAAATCGAGCTCCACTCGGACAATATTTTCGTCAGATTTGGTGCCTTCAATGTACTGTCCTGCCCGATTTGATTGATGGTGTGTATAAGAAGATGCCTAAGTTAGGGAAAATTGCATTCTGCATTTCTTGAATATTTCCGAGTGAACCCATGACAACAGAACGAGAGATTGACGATTTGGTCAGAGAATTCGAGCAAGAGGGTCTGATAAGCTTCTCTAATTGGCCGCCTACCCTTGCTCCCTATGAAGAAGCTCCCCCAACGCCACCACATCCGATGCAGACACATTATGCCCAGAAAAAGATCAGAACTGAAGTTCGCTCCAAGCGAAACCAAGACCGACAGAGGAAAACAGGGAAAACACCAGTAGATCAGCTTATGGATCCCATCGGTTCAGCACAGGTCCCGGCCGGGGGTAGGGAGAATATTGCACCACCATGGCCACCATATCTACAAACTGTTCGCCCAGGTGCCACATTACCCCATCGAACAAAGCAGTTCACGTTAACCACACCCTCGCTGCCACAAGGAGTTCAGCTGATCGGAAGCATGACAGGGAATATCGATCGGCTGAAGTACAGTGATCATGACACAAATGACCATGGAAAGTTCCCACAGTTTGAACCAGCAGAATACTTGCAGCGCATCAAGTACCCAGATCATAAGGTCACACTACTGGAAGTGCAAACATGGGCTGCAGGCCTGGACAAAGCTGGCCTACTCAAGCTGCTTGATATTCCCCATTTCGGTCATGGCATACATGTGACCGTAGTGACCAAACAGTTGCTAGCGTTAGTGCATGACGGCTATTTATGGATAGGGGACCAGCAAATTCATATTGACGCCGTGCTCATCCATAAGATCACAGGTTTACCAATGGCAGGACCTGATCCGGGAACTGAATTTCCGTCCAAACATGATGATACAAAGCTCGCGCAAACTATGAAAGAGCGGTTTGGTCTGACAAAGGGGAAATGGGGATATCACACTTTCGCAATCCAGGAACAACCCATTCATGTTGCAGTTGAACTCTTAGCCTGCAAACTCATACGGAAATGCAGGCCAACTGAAGTACCTGCTCCGGTTATCCGGATTGCTATGAACTACGCTGAGGGGTATACTTATAATTGGGCCGCATATCTTGCGAAGGAGTTCCTGGAGGATGCCTGCGATGCACAGGAGAAAGGTAGACCTTTTCATTATTCCTAGCTGTTATTACTTATTGGATTAGTTGGGTGGAAAGAACCCACTGAAGCTGAGTTTGTAGAGTTAAACCCAGGCATGCCAGGGGCAGCGAGGTACGCCTCCCTGTGGGTATCCTTAGATAAGGTATCTCAGCAGATGACGAACACTGTGTTTGTCTTTTATGCCATGAGTATCCACTATGAGATCGTGTGAACACCACGGCTTACCAATGAGGTGTTCTCTAAATACGAGGGCGCCGCACACTTCAGTGCCGATATGCATCATGTTTTCATTCAAGCCCATGCAGATCCACAACGACAATGCTTTAAGTTACCATATGTGGTCACCGACCCAGATATCAGGGGTATAATTCAGCACTGGCCAACTGACTGGCTGAAAGATATAGGAAAAAAACCCTCTATGCCAGTTCCTCCAGCTACCAATCTTGGCGTAGGTACCAGTCAGGCGCAGCAGCAAAGCCCATTGGAAGATAGCGAAGACCTAAGTGATTCGCAGATGGATGTTGACGGCCAAGGTGGAGATGACGGACAGGACGAGTAGGATGAGGAGTCGATCAAGACCATATCAAATCCTAACCCAGCAACGAAGCGCAAGTCACCAGAAGTAGCAGAGGTAACCCAGCCACAGTCCCGCAAAAAGGCAAAAGCGTCGAAGGACAAATACATTGAAGAAGAAACCACGATAACGCTGGATGCGCTAGAGCAAGCTCTAGAACAGTCCACGGGAACGCTTACTAAAAAATTGTCAGAATTTGCGGAACTGCATCTTGCTGGGCTCTCAGGTATAGCAAACAGGGTTTCGGAGATAAAAGAATTAGCAGCAAAATCAGCACACAGTACTGCGACAAGTAGCACTACAGCACCTACGCAGCAGGATATTAGGAAATGGCCACCCATAGATCCCCAAGGACAGGTATCAAGCGCAGCTCTGATACCGCCCGATACAGATTCCTGGTCCCAGACGAGTATGACCATAGGGCTCGATTATACAAAGATGTCCATGTCAGAACTGCACCTCTGCCAGCTTGCTATTACAAAGGAGATCCATGCACGAGCCCAATTGTCCCAACTTCAATTAAAAGACACCATCAAACAAAAAAAAACCGTTGCAGCACGCCTAGAAGCAGTAGCACAATAGAAGAAGGAAGCTGAACATAAAACAACTACGCTGATGCGAGCACTGGATGAGGCATGTCGGAGGCTGTCTGACTGCGACATACAGGGAGCAGAGGAACCAGAGCAGAGAATCGCTAAGCTGAGAGACTATTCCCAGCAGTCTCGTAGCGAGATTGAAAGGATGAAGACAGAGCACTAGAACCAGATCGTAGACCTTCAACTGCACATCCCTCCCGAGACTCCACCAGAGGTCCGAGAACAGCGCCATCAAGACATCAAGGCTTCAGCAGCAAAGATATCAGATAATGTGGCCAGCGTCGCAAAACTGATGGAAGACAGCATAGAAGCATGGGCGAACCTACAGGACCATCTAGATGTAGGTAAGATCCAGGAAACCATCAAGTTGCACCAGGATGAATTAGATGCAGTCAGAATAGAAATCAAGATGCTGCCACCTATGCAGAAGATGGCTAAAGTGAAGCGCAGCAAGGAACTTCAGCAGGAAATTGAGTCCTGCAGGACAAAGGTAACGCTGCTGGAGAATACGTTACATCCCCTGGTTGATGAAGCATTAGAATTGAGCAATACTGCAGAGAGCCAGCTCAAACTTTTGAAGACCTATGACACTTTTGCGCAGGAACGGGCTGATACAGAATCATCCTTAGTGTTACAGGAATTGGTGGAAAAGGAGAAAGCCGCTGATGATATACTACACAACCTCACCAGTCGCTTCTAGACTCTTGCGCAGAAGATTCTCCCACCAGAGCCCTCGCAGAGTGTCTCGGGACGGGCCACTAGTGAGTCTTAGGGGCCTGTTGGGACGTGTACCCTAAGGATTATTAGTTTTGGTAACTCCGCGGTTGTTTGTAAGCGGAGTTATGGGTCAAAATAGTCTTAGGGGTGTCGGGGTAAGTCAAAACCCCTTTTTGTAATAAACCCATGGTTTAAATCCAGGGTTTAGGGTTTTGGGTGCCCATGGTTTGGAGCCATGGTTTTGTAATCACACGATGTATAAATAGGCATTTTTGTAAATAAGAAAGGTTAGTTTTTATGATGTAAGAAAGATTAAGGCAAGTAAAGGCTGATTTGGTAAGAAAAGGTTAAGTCCCAACTGTGTGCGTGGACGACCTCTGCAGCTGTGTGCGCAGAGGGTTTTTGTAAGAAGATTGAGAAAAGATCTGCAGCTGTGTGTGTAGAGGCCTGCTGCTGTGTGCGCAGCTGTTAAGGACTGAAAGGGATCTACAGCTGAGTGCGCAGATCAAACTGTGGTTTTGTAGCAAGTTGAATAAAATGCAGTTTGTGGACGTAGCCCCTACACTGGGGGTGAACCACGTTATATTTGGTGTTGTGGTTTCTTGTGTTGTTTCTATTTCTGTTGTATTTTATGCATTAATAACTGTATACATTTGATAACTTAGATCATTGTTAATAAAAAGATTCACTGTGAATTCCCTGTAGTGGGTTAAGCAAGTCATGGTTGTTTATCTATCTGAGAAGTTGTATAAAAGTAAATGACAGAGCTGTGTAATTATTGATTAATAAGTTAGTAAAGGCTAAGGTACAGTAATATCCCTCTCTGCTTGCAGAAACCTGATTCTGCGGCACCCCATTGCTGTTTCGGGTGAGACTGCAACCTGTGCGCAGGTTGTTGCCGAAAGGGCCAACACAGTGGGTATTTTGTTGGTGCGACTTAAAACTTTTTAAACCTGGGTCTGTCCTCTTTCCCAACAACGGGGAATTCCTTAATTCCCTCCTTCCAGCGGATTTCATCCCATCGACTTCAGATCATTTATTCTGGGATTGGAATCTAGAGTCATTTTGAGTGCCTTGAGACTTACAGTCATTAGTGACAGGTTCTCTCTCCATCGACAGTCTTTGGGAATACATCAATGTCCCCTGATCGATGGATCCTCTCAAGTGTTCAACCTCAACACATTTATTCACACTTGTTAGTTTGCACTCTAGTACCTTGATTCCCATTTTCATTATTGGTGGGTGATCTTGTGTCTATTAACGGTATACATCAATGACCGGTAATCAGACAATGGACTACTATGTTTGACCTCGACACCTCTATTCGCATAGTAGGACATGTACTCGTAGCGGTGTGTTTAGAAGACCTTCTAGACTGGTGGCATCTCTTATATGCTACCTCCTTGATCATGCCATTGTTCATGAGATTTCAGATCTTGTGACTTGAGTCCAATATGTGTCAGATGTTTCCAGCCATTATGGAGATCTTGATCTGTTATATATCTTCAGCCATTATGGAGATCATGGTCGTTTGTATATCTTCATCATGGAGTTTATGATCTATGTATATTGTACGTAGCGATGACCACTTATGTGATATCTTGTATCATACCTATTCATGGCCATTGTACTCTTATGTATCCGGGACTGCTATATGTATTTGCAGTTATGTGCAAAGTTGTATCATTGTACTATGCCGATTGGGTGGCTGGTATTCCATTTGGGATCCTTCATCACACCACTTCTGGGATGGACTTATAATTTATTTCGACCATCATATGACCCCTCTAACCTCACACATTAGGGGGCATGTATTATAGTTGATTTTACCACTTCAGGTAAATCACACTTTGTATGGCCTTCCCCTGTCCCACTGTAGACTCCTTAGACCCCATGGACCATTTTTTTTCCTTTGATGTTTCCTTGATCATCCCTAAAAACATGTGAAAAATTATATACGCGACTTTTAATCCCTTAATTGCGTATATACACGAGTTTGACCCCTAAAACCGTGTACATCGAGATGTGTACAAAATACAAATCCTTTTGGAGTTTTCCTTGACATGGATTTGACTCACTTGACTCTTGGCCTTCCCTATGCCTTGAGATTGCTCAGATTCGACCTTTCATTAGCCCTTTGAAAAGTTATATAAGGAACTCTATGGTACATTGAATGCATATGAGAGAATTGAGAGCAAAGAAACTATAGTCCATTGTTGCCGGAACTTATGCTTGAGTCTGCATCCCTTTGTCCCTTGGAGCACTTTTGTGTTCTTCCCAAGCTTTCCTTTTCCTTGTGAGCTTGCTTTCAAGAGATGGAGGATTGAGGTGGTGGAGGCCCAAGTGGGGGATTCAGTTTCTCCGGTTTGCAGACGTGCCGTCAGAGGTTGTATCTATTGTAATCTCTGATTTATATTAATAGAATTATCTTTTCCTGTCCAATAATGTGTGTTTGAATGAATATTTTATCCATGGGATTATTTCAAATGCTTATACATTGTTGATTATATATGCTAGAATAGATCTAACACCATGATATATAGTATGCTTGTATTGTTTACTTGTTGTTGAGGAAGTAATTTATCAATTCAAGCTGAAGTTGGAAATCTCAACGGGGATCTACTTCAACCGTCTGGAATAAGGTACGAGGTCTGATCCTTTAGTGTTAGACATTTAATTTCTATTGCATATTGGAAAATATTGATTTCTGGAGTCAAGCTATCTGTTGTGGTACCCCAAGCCATAGGAAGTGTGATTTACCTGAAGTGGTAAAATCAGCTATAACAAAATGCTTCCCAGGACCTTATTGAATGCTTTGAAGAATGCAATTTCAATCTGATTCCCAGAGTACAAAATTGTGTGGTCAACTCCCGAATCACTTCAGCAGTAGCTTTCAAGATCCCCGTGCACCCTATAGGGAAATATTAAATTGAAGTGAGGAATAGACCTTTTGTCCTCAATAACATAAAGATCTAGAAAGTATTTGAGAATGATAAGCAAATTCACATGTTCCTCACTCTCACTAGGGAGTTTTAGGGATTGTTTGTTGATGAAGAAAATGAACTTCTAGAGGAGGTTCCTCCCACGCAAGAACCCTTACAAATCCAGACTTGGGATCCAAAGGAAGTAATCTGGGAGGAGGAGGTTATTGCTGTTGAAAATTCTGGGGTGATGAAACTGAGGAGGTTTGGGATCCAAAATTACAGGAGGTTGAACACTAGCAAGAATATGTGAATAGCCTCTGTGGCAAGGAGATTTTGCAGCAGAAAGGTAATTCCATCCCCATGGGTTTGGTTCCTCTAGAGAAACGCTTTGATCCTAATGATGTGGCTAGAGAAACTCAATTAGTCCCAAGCTATGAAGATGTTGAGGAGGTAAATATTGGGATAGAAGAGCAACCTAATGTCATCAAAATAGAAAGGACCCTTTCACCGAAATCCAAGCAAAGGTACATCTCATTGATGAAGGAGTATTCATATGTGTTTTCTTGGAGCTACAAGGAACTTAAGGATTATGATACAAGCATCATCCAGCATACCATAAAAATGCAGAAGGACGAGATGCCGCTCAAACATAAGATGAGAAGGATGAACCCCAAGCTATTGCCCCTAGTAGAAAAATAGACCAAAAATTTGTTTGAGGCCAAAATCATTGTAGCCCTCAGATTCCCACGATGGGTGTCAAATCTAGTCTCTGTTAGGAAGAAGAATGGGGAAATAAGAACATGTATTGACTTCAGGAACCTAGACATAATTTCTCTAAAGGGTCATTATCTCCTCCCTAAAATGGACCATATCTTATAGAAAGTAGTGGGTTTGTAGAGGATGTCCACTATGGATGGTTTCTTAGGTTATAGCCATATCGTAGTGCACCCGAAGGATCAAAAGAAGACAACATTCACCACACCCTAGGGCACTTTCATGTATGCTAAAATGCCATTTGGGATGATGAGTGAAGGAGCAACCTTACAGAGGGCCATGGACATTGCGTTCATCGATGAAAAGGACAAAATTCTAGTTATCTTTCTAGACGATATCACTGTTTTCTCCAAGCCTGATGAAGAACATGTCGCCCACCTATCGAGAATGTTCAAGAAATGCAGAAAGTTCGGCATCTCCATGAATCCTAAAAAATCGTTCTTTGCTATGAAAGAATTGAATTTGCTAGGGCATATAATCTATCAGGAGGGCATCAGGATAGATCCGAAGTGGGTTGAAGCAATCTGCAAAATTGAGCTCCCTTGAAATAAGGTCAAGGTTCAATCATTTTTGGCAAAGGTAAATTTCCTGTGAAGATTCATAACTACATTTTCTGAAATAGTGAAATATATAACTAACATGCTAGGAAAGGACCAAGAAACCAGGTGGACTCCTGAAGCTAAGCAATACTTTGAAGGCATAAAGAGGGCCATAGTTGAAGCACCTTTTCTTGCAAGCCCTGATTTTTCCATGGACTTTCTCATATTTTCGTTTGCCTTAGAACATACAGTGGCAGGGGTACTGTTGCAAAAGAACCATGAAGGCCATGAGCAACTTATTGATTTCTACAGCAATATGCTAAGGGATGCTCCCTTGACATACAATATCCTGTACAAGAAGGCCTATTCTATTGTGCAGGACTTAAAGGAATTACGAGTATACATCTTGCATTCCCATATCATTTCTCACGTCCCCACCGGCGATGTGAAAGAAATTCTGACCCAACTTGATCGAGAGGGGCAAAGGGGAAAATGGATAGCAGTTATGCTTGAGTATGACATGGAAATAAAGCCCACAAAATTGATCAAAGTGTTATACACCTGAATGGCACCTCTCCGTTCGAGTGCCGACATCCCTCATGTTGGCACACAAAAGGACATCTATGGATAGAGGTTTGCCCAAAACATTATAGATTGGATTATTATATAATACATTCTTCCTCCATCCAGCTGGTTACTTTTCCATTTTGCTATGTTAAGTTGTATTCACGACTCTCTACATGTACAACTCGTGGATCATTCGTGAGTGTTGGTTGCTGCAAGTCGCGAATGGATGTATTCGCGGGTTGCTCTTATAGCAACTCATGGATAATTCGCGGGTTGTCCTTCTACATACCTGCGAATATGTCCCTTAACATTTAAAAATAAAAACACGCAATGATTTGAGATTAGTTAAGCCATTTAACTTAATCTGCTTAACTATCTCAACCTCCTCAACCTTCGAAACTGCCTTATTTCATCCATATAAATACAGGCCTTGGGGAGGGTGTTGGAGATAGATTTGGAGAGCAAAGTCATGCTGGTGGATTTTATACAGAAGTATTTGGAGCAGTGGAACTCAGAATCCTTTGGTTGTAGAGGAGTCCTTGTCTCAGGCATTGGGTTGTAATATGAACTCTTTCCATTGTTGATAATAAAGAGAATCCTTCTTCCATATGTGTTTCATGTATCTTGGTTTGATAAATGTTTATGTTTTTGAATTTTGTATATGATTTGTCTAACTTGCTTATATATATATGAATCATCTTGTATCTGGAAGATTGACTCTTGACAGGTGAAAGAGGAGAAACCTTGAAGACTTTGGAGGTGAAGCAGAATGGAAGAGGACAAGCAAGGATCAACCTTCATTTATCGAGTAAGTCCTTCTCATCCTCCTATTTCCTTTACTGCACTCTAGAGTCAATTGTCTACAAGTTGATTGAGTATGTTGGTAACCCCAGACCTATGGTTATTAGGTGTGTAATCCTGTACAATAGAACTGGCGACTCCGTTGGGGATCCCGGGCTGCTGTAGGTTGTTTCTGTCCCCCTGACCAGTCTTTGCTTGGAAGTCTGTGTGTGATCTTGTATCCTGGTTCATACTTACCTCAATATTTTAAAGTCTTTTGGATTTTTCTTTGTGCTTGAGAAAAATTTTATACCCATTCGCGAGTTGTTCTTCTGAACAGTCGCGAATACAAGTTTGCATTCGCAGGTTGCTGGACTGGACAGTCGCGGATCATCTGCGGGTTGCACTTATAGACAGTCGTGAATATGCCTGGAAGTAGGGATTTTTAAGTTAAAGTTTGCTTGTTCTTTTCTTTGTATAATCCCTATTTTTTGAGTGGATTTTCCTTATGAATGCTGGGTAGCTTGTCTAAATACCTTAGGTGATCACACTTTGTGCTTTTTCAAAATCCCTTGAGTCTCTTTTGCTTGGATTATTTACTGTTTGCATACTGAAGTATTTTGGCCTATTTGGGTTGTGGGTTAAGGTGTCTTTGTCCAGATTAGTGATCAAGGTCTTGGGCTCTGTTTTTTCCAGTCTGTCTTCTGACAATGGCTAGTCGTCACTTGCCTTTGTAAGTCTATAGTGATTTTTGTCATTGTTTGCACCCAAGCTAGGGTTCCTAGCCTTCTTTTGTTGGTGGTATTTTGGTTCTGTCAGTCTGTTTGCTTCAGTTTGATGCTTTTTACTGTTTATTTGATTCATGTTTGCTCAAGTATAGTGCATTGTAGATGCATAGTAGAATTTTGAGTATTTTTAAAAGTGAAAAAAAACATTGTTAAACTTTTGCATTTTATTTTTTGCATCAGTAGTGTTTATTTCAATTTAAAAATATTATCTCAAAAAATACAAAAAATATAGGCTTAGTTTCTCTTATCGCTGCTTTCAGTTCGTCAATATATATTTGCAAAAAATAAAAAATAAAAAGAAGTTTGTTTTTAGAATGGTAATTTTGCTTTGAATACACCTTTACTTTCATTTATTTCTTATTTGAGTCAAAAACACCATAAATTATACCACTCCATTTCCTCTTGAGTAAAGAACAACCCTTTAAAATGAATGCATAAATTAAAATTTACTAGTGAGTTTTGTTTTTTAGGGGCCTTTCACCTACTAGCTTAGGCTAGACTTGTGGGCTAGGAAGTGTAAACTTCCCACAAGTTATAAAACTCAGACGTAGTGGACCTTTCTTTAGGTAAATCCTAGAGTTTATCATTGTATCTGGGAAGCTCCTCTCAAATGGGAGTTAAGCACTAGGCCGCGTGGAGGCTTGGACAGAGGAGATAACCCTCCGAATCCTTGTCAAAGTGTAACTTAGGACTTTTGCGCATCTGGGGATTCTGTCCTAGACAGAGTTTTGGGCTCAGCTACCCTGCCCATGCGTACGAGTTTGGCTTGCGACTGTCCCCCTAGACTGTTGGTATTGCCAAGGTAGCCTTTAGTCTCTTGTATTTTAGGGTTCATACCTAGGTAAACCGGAAGGTTATTTTTGGTTCACCTTGAATGGGCTTGGAAGGTAACCCTTGTTGAAAGTGTAGGAGGGTGGTGGGTGATTCCTCCGCTTGTGCCTAAGAACCACTTCAAGGACGCCAAGTAATCGTTCATCAGCTTTCTTTGGGAAAGTATATCTTTTACCCTGGTTTGATTACTTGAGGATTTAGGAATTTTATAGTGTATGCTCTATGGTTTTGCCTGTGTTTAGTTGGCCTTAGGGTGTGATTTGTTAAATTTTTAATTCTAGAGGACCAACCTCCTAGAATGTCAAGAAGGTTGAGAAACCTTCCTCCTCTCACCACATTGGAGCCTCCACCTCTACCTCAAAGGCGGATATTAGACACAAACGGTTCATTTGAACCTGTAGGAATAAGTGAAGTTCTTGGTGAACTAGAACTCATTGCTAACCATTTTGATCTTGATATAGTCCAGATAGAAGAATTGCAGACTGACAAGTTTGCAAGAAACTTTAACACCCCCTTGACTGATTTAAATGATCCTGTGATCGTCCAAGTTAGACCTTTTGATTCACCAGTGTTAGGTTTCCCTGTGGGTAGGATCATGTCTTCCACAGAAGAAAGCCCTTTTGTGTTCAGCTCAACCCTTCTGGTTGAAGGGGTACTACCTCCCCCTGTAAGTGCCCCTAGATCTAGTTTACCTTCTACACCTTTGACTCCAACGAGTCGGGTGGTTCAACCACCGGTTCACTCAAACCTAGGAGGTACTTCTGGTGACATGGTTACTGGGATCCCCAGTATACCTACCATTCCTTCTTCCTTTCCCTATACTACCCAGAGTGGTCTGGTAGGATCCTCATCATATGTCCAAGGATTTCCTTGGAATGGGGGGCACATTCCCCCATCCAGTCCATACATAGGTCCATCTCCTTCCTATGTAGGAGTGCAGTTTGGGAGCAACACCTCTTATGGGAAAATATTCCAAACCCATATTTCGGTCCCATACACGAGCTCTCCCTTTTCGTTATTTAGCGGAGGGATACCTGCTCCTGTCTTTCAGACCCCTGCTTCTATGGGGATGGCCTGAACTTCTTACACTGCACCTCCCACACACAATCATGTGGCTTACGGATGGAATCCGTTTCAAAGCAACCTTCCCACTTCACAACCGGTGGATGGGGGAAACCCCACTTTTTCCCATGGGAATTCGGGGGTAGGTCCCTCTAATCCCCAAGATGGCACATTTAGTGCCCCGGTTAGGCCCAAAATTCCATTCCTGGAAACTTTAAACTTGCCAGAATTGTCGAAATTGATGAATGACCCGGTGAGGCATGACCCCTTGTGGCCACCTGTTCCCACCAATCTACCATCGGACATCCCTAAGTTTGAAGGTAAAGCTGGTGAAGATCCTGGGGCACATGCCACCACCTTCCATTTAAGGTGTTCTTCAAATTCGCTGAATGAAGATTCAGTGAGGTTGAGGCTGTTCCAGAGGACCTTGATAGGTATTGCGGCAAAATGGTACATTGAATTGCCTTCTGCTACTTTTAGTAGTTTCTGGGACTTGGCTAGTGCTTTTCTCAGCCACTTTCAGCTTCCGGTCCGATATGATTTCGGAATGGACTTGTTGTCTACTTTTAGAAAAAACAAGGCTACCCACATCTCGGATCATATCCAAGAGTGGAGGAGGTGAAAGAGCCTTATCAAAGACACCATTCCTCTTGAGTTTCTGTTAGAGTGGTTCCTTAAATCATTGTTTCCATACATATCTAAGGATGTTTCCACATCAGGAGTAACGAATGAAGAAGAAGCCATACTCAGGGCCCAGCAACTGGATTTGATTTATTCACAATCTGGGATCTTATATGAGATCATCCTTGAGGCACCGAGGCCTTCGCACGAGGCGGAGAATCCTAAGCCTGGACCCCATGCTGATGGTGTGGTTGGGTCTATTAATTCTCCCACTGTAGAGTCTTTAAATAAGCAACTTCATCAGTTGTCTGTCAAACAGTCTATGATGGAGGCAGCAAAGGATGCCCCCTCCCCCCAGAATGCAAATGTCTTTGCACAAACCTCTCAGAAGGGCAATCAGCAGCCCGACGGGAAGAAAAAGAAAGGTAAGAAGGGAGAGGGAAACCAAAACAAGCCAAATCCCACAAACAATGCTGATGGGGGAAAAAAATAAAAGAAGAAGGTCAAGTTCCTTTGTAAGTTGTGCCAAGAGGACCACCTTACTCACCTTTGTCCCCTTATGGATCAAGCCCAGAAGCTGCTTAAAGCTCAACAACCGGCTGTCCTGAAGGATACTTTTCCCCAAGGACAGAACTTTGCTTCAACTTCTAACATAGCAGGGGGCACTCAGGCTGCCCCTGACCCAAACTATATCAACATGGTTCGATCTTCGACCTTGTTGTAGACCAGGAACAAAAACTATGAGAAAGAGACTCCTGAGAAGGGTAAAGCTGTAGGTGAAACTTCTAACCCTCTCATAATAGAGAAACCTGTTGAAATAATGCCAAAGATACCCAAAGGTGTCTTTAAGAAGACCTTGCATAACCCTAATGCTAGGGCTGCTTCCAACTACTCCGTGGTTGAAGACTTAGCTCAAACCGCGTGTGCAATGTCATCTTTGGAGGTTTTACAGAGTTGTCCCGCTTAGCGGGATGCCCTCTTAGCAGCTTTAAGTAGCATGGACTCTTCGAGTCTCATGGTGAAATTTCATTTTTCTGATGTTAAAATTTGCCTGCCTTACCATGTAGCCCTATCAATAGATGTCGTCCATGGTGGTAAGACCATTGGAAGAGCAGTTGTTGATGAGGGGGCCTCTACATGTGTTATGTCCTTGGCCTGTTGGAAAGCTCTTGGATCCCCAGAGCTGGTCCCATCAAACACTTTACTTACTGCTTTTGATGGAAGATCCTTCCATCCGCATGGTATCCTGCCGGCTTTTGAGATTAAGTTGGTAGGAAAAGCAGTGTCTATTGAAGTAGAAGTGATTGATGCTCATTTGGACTACAATTTGCTTCTGGGAAGGAATTGGACTTATGCGATGTCGACTGTTGCGTCGGCCATTTTTCGTGTAGTGTTTTTTCCACATGAGGGCAAGTTGGTTACTATTGATCAACTTGATTTTACCCGAAAAGTTCGTTTAGAGTCAAATGAGTCCGCTGTGCCATTGGTTGATCAGTTAAAACCTGCTGCACAGAGCTTGGGGGCTGGAATGTACACATCACTAATGGGCACATTTGATCTTCCAGCCCCGGTAAATTATATTGGTTCTACTAGTGTGGTGAAGTCCATCGCTACGGTTGTCGATAGGACTGATCCTTGGGTCCTCCAAACTCCCCATGAACCAGAAGTGCCCTTATCGGTAGTGGAGGTGGCTTATCAAGCTATTACTCAAGCCACTGTTGATCCCTTTCCAGATCCTCTAACAGTCTCGGATGATCTGGAAGAAGTCTATTTGCCCGTATGGGAGGAAAACTCTTCACATTCTACAGATTGCTTAGAGACTGTTTTACCTTCTGATGAAGCTATTCTGGAAGCCATGAGTGGACGTGATAATATTTGTGAGGATCTTCATCATTGATCCTATTTTCTTCCAGAACTAAGCAAAGTAAAAAACCAAGAGTTTCGCGTGAGACTGTCAGAAGATGTTGATATACCTATCAACCCTTTGCCTAGGGAAGGAGTGTTTTTCGAGGGGAATATGGCAAAAATTTCCGCCACTATACCTATCAACATCTCTGTGAACCCAGATGTCATGGAAAACATCTATATAGGTGCAAACTGCTCTCCTGAGGAGATTGCTATCTACACTACCCTTTTTAAGGAATTCCGTGATATCTTTTCCTGAGGAGATCCATCTATTGTTGAACATCCGAACCTATCCTGATGCCAAGCCAGTTCGACAAAAATTAAGACCCGTGAACCCGCGTAAAGCGGCGGTTGTGAAGGCATAAGTTGAAAAGCTGTTGAAAGCTGGTTTTATACATCCCATAGCTTTGACTGAATGGGTGTCCAACCCTGTTCTTGTTGATAAAAATCAAGGGACTATTCATGTTTGTACAGAATTTAGAGACCTCAATAAAGCCTATCCTATGGACAACTACCCCACACCATTTATTGACTAGATCATAGATGCATGTGCAGGAAGTGAGGTGTTTTCGTTTATGGATGGTTTCTCTAGCTACAATTAAATCCAAATCAAACCGGAAGACCAACATAAAACTGCTTTCATTTGCCCTTGGGGTACATTTGCGTATAAGAAAATTCCCTTTGGATTGAAAAATGCTGGGGCAACCTTTCAACGGGATATGAACTTTGCTTTTCATGACACTAAAGCCATTGTTGAACGATAGCTGGATGATCTGCCCGCACATTCTCGCAAGAGGATCCAACATCCAGATCATTTACGGTTAATATTTGAGAGATGCAGATATTATAAAATTTGCTTGAATCCCCACAAGTGTGTATTCTGCGTCGAGTCAGGAAGATTACTTGGATTCATTGTCTCTAGTAGAGGCATCCAGGTGGATCCATTGAAAGTTGAGGCCATTGTAAATTTTCCTCCTCCTCGTTCTCTCAGGCAACTTCAAAACCTCGAAGGAAAGTCTAACTTTCTTCGACATTTTATCATTAATTATGCCAAGATCACTAAAGGTTTCATGCGCTTGCTCAAACAGGACACTCCATTTGTATGGGATGAAACCACACAACTTGCGTTCGAGGCATTGAAAAAATCTTTGCTATCAGCACCTTTATTACGTCCACCAGATTATTCTAGGGATTTCATATTATATCTGGCCACGTCGGATTCGACCATTGGGGTAGTACTAGTCCAGGAGGATGATAAGCTCGTTGAGAATGTCATTTATTATCTTAGCCATGCTTTGGCCAGACCTAATCTTAGATACTCCCACGTCAAGAAATTAGCCTTAGTAGCTATCTACGCTGTGCAGAGGTTACGTCACTACATTTTACTGAGGACCACCAAAGTAGTGGCAGATGTGAATCCGTTCCAATATGTTTTATCCTGACGGATTGTTGGGGGAAAATTTAACAAATGGATAGTTATTCTCCAGGTGTTTGACTTGGATTTCTAGTCCGCTAAGTCTAAGAAGTCCTTAGTTTTTGCTGAGCTTATAGCATAATTTCCCACTGAAGAAAATGTAGCGGTTGAAGATGACTCATTCCCAGATGAGCACATCTTCTTGATAGCCACCTCTGATCTTTGGTACGGAGATATTCTTATATATCTCCAGACTTTGAAGTATCCTGTCACTTCCTCTAGGGAGGAACGATGTAATTTACGCCTTCATGACAAAAGCTACCTCATTATAGGAGATACATTATATCGACGAGGGGTAGATTCCGTCTTGTGTCGTTGCCTTACTCATGAGGAAGCGGAGATTGTCCTAAATGATTCCCATAGTGGAGCATGTGGGGGTAATTTATCTGGGTTAGCAATGGACCAGAAGATATTGCATGCCAGTTATTTTTGGCCCACGATCTTTAAAGATTGTGTGGAAGCAGTGAAGCACTGTCATCCGTGTCAGATTTACACTAGGAAGATGCAGTCGCATCTTGCTCCATTATTTCCTGTTGTCTCGGTAGGCCCCTTCATGAAATGGGGGATCGATTACGTGACATGCAACCCAGTCTCGACTGGGGGGCATAAATACATCATTGTCGCTGTTGACTATTTTACGAAATGGGCAGAGGCAATGCCTACTTTCAAAGACAACAGGGAAATAGCAACTTTCTTTGTTTTCAATCAAATTATTGCAAGGTTTGGTATTCCGAAAGTGATTGTCACTGACCATGGTAGTCATTTTCAAAATAACATGATGACGGAACTGACTATTATGCTCGGATTTAGATAAGAACATTCTTCTCCATACTATCTGCAAGTAAATGGTCAGGTTGAGGCTGTCAACAAGACTTTAAAAACTATCCTTAAACGGACAATTGATGCAGCCCGCTCTATTTGGCACATCATGTTATATCCTGCTCTTTGGGCCTATAGAACTAACGTAAATACTACTACAGGTTTCTCCCCTTTCCAACTCATTCACGGGGTGGAAGCAGTTACTCCAATTAAATGCGAAATCCTGTCTTTGAAGATAGCCATTCATGTGTTACTTGATACGACTGAGCTTGAGGAACGTCTGGTACATTTAGAACACCTTGATGAACAACGTAGAGATGTGTTGACTGCTAATCAGGCTCATAAAAATAGGGTTAAATCTCAATATGATAAAACGATCAAACCTAGGGTTTTCTCTGAGGGGGAACTTGTCTTGCTTTGGGACCAAGATAAAGAACCTCTGGGGGCAGGAAAATTCAAGGCTATGTGGTTAGGAACCTATGTCGTGTCGAAGGTATTAAGTAAGGGCACATATGAATTAGTTGATTATGATGTGAATAAGCTGCCCGAGCCTAGAAATGGGCTCTACCTGAAGAAGTACTACGCTTATGCTTAGCACTTTTTCTTGTATTTTAGTGTATGTATTTCTTATGTACATTAGGTTGTCAGTTTTGTTTTTTATATTATCTGCTAGTTGTTGCAGATGTCTTCCAACATGTATATAGGTTTCACTGATGGCGCCAGCCGTCACACTTGTAACCTGGCTTCGGCAACATGGGTTATCTATTCTCCCTCAGGACAACTTGTTGCCGCGGGAGGCGCTTGTCTAGGTCCTGCTTCTAATAATGTTGCTGAGTATAGGGATGTAATTGAGCTCCTATGGGATGCTTTGTCACATGGCATCACCTAGCTTGAGGTCCATTTGGATTCTCAGTTGGTGGTTTTCCAGGTCAATCAAGCTTATCAGGTATGAAATCCTATCTTGTTACGTTAGTTCATGCAAATTCGTTTATTGAAAAGACATTTTGAGGTTATTACTTTCAATCATATTCCACGAAACCAAAATTCATTGACTGATGCATATGGTAATTACATTTTGGATTGGAATCTCACACACATTTCATAAAAATATACAACAAACATATAAAGAACACTTGTAAATAAGCCGACAACCAACATCAATATATATATATATATATATGTGTGTGTGTGTGTGTGTGTGTGTGTGTAAAATATCTATCTGTAGATAGGTCAAGTCTGATCCGTAGATCCCGTCATATACAAAATGTACAAAAATGTGGATCATAGTCCATCAAAATTCCCTAGAACTAAGCAGGCCTTCCCTGGCCGCTGGGACCTCCTTGGTCCCCATGGTGCCTCTATGCTCTGGCTTCTTCATCCTCCTCAGCTTCGGCAGCCTCCACCGCATCTCTATATACGAGCACTTCTCTAGCCACTCGTTTGAAAAGACGTAGCCAAACTGGTGGAAGCCCCACAACAAACTCCTGCATGGCTGTAGGGATATGCTCTATCCGTATGGTTGGTACTCGTTGGGTCAGCCTGGCCAACTTTCCCTCTAGTACCTTGATCAATCCCTGATCCTCACCCACGACAGGACGCACGAACATACGAGGGTTCCCTTCAGGGCGGACTGGTCCAATATCTTCATTTTGACACATAAATAGGATTAAGACTTGTACATATGTATATATCTATCATTTGAAAAAATCATAAAAATTTGAAAATGATAAAAAATTAAAAAATACTTACCTATCTCTCCCCATGCTCCTCCTGGAGGGAGGACAAGGTTGGGGTCACCTCAGAAATCCATTCCGGCGTATGGGAACTGCTCCAGCGTCGACAGCTGTCATTCCCACCAACTATAAAAGTCAGCATCATATACGCTGTGTACTATGTCTCCTCCTCCTTGATGGAGGAAGATGTCTCCCCACTGACTTAGCCTTGGCTGACGTGGAGATCTAACCTGTAGTGGTATGGCAGGGCTCATGGCTGGTACTCTCTTGAAGAAGAACACCACTAATATGCTTGCATAGCCAAAATTATTGCGTCTTCCTCTTTTGCAGTCGGATAATTGCCTCCTCATAATGGGGGCAACTCCCGAGCACCAATCATAGAGAGCACCTCTAAAACAGTCAACTGCCACCCTCATTTGGTTCTTGGTGGCCATATGTAACCCTGTTGATCTTGCAAGTCTCACAATGGTACTAGCTAATACCTGGAGAGTGAAATCCTGGATGTCTGCAATTAGAACACTGCTTCCTTTGTTCTGAGTACCCGGTGTATAGAATATGTCTACATAGTTTTGGACACTTAAGGGGTCACCGCCCCTACCAGTGCCCTCCAAGTTCACCGGTGCTCCCCGTCGTGACAACCCGGTAATGAAATATATGTCTTCCACGGTAAGCTCTATAATGTCCCGGTTTTGACCCCGTTACATTAGATGTATATGATGTATAAATTGTAAATGATCAAGGTGTGGAGCTAAAGGCCAAGGCCCCACCATTGATCAGTTATGTTATGTTTTGGATTTGAATTGTCATCGATGGTATATCAGGGCATGCGGCATATATTATGACAGTCATCATGTAAATATGCATCTATAATTAAAAATGAACCTGACCAGCTACGATCGCGGCAACTAAAATGAGAAAGGGGCATGATTTTCACAAGGATAGGGGTGGGGGAAATTGTCAACCTTGGCCAATGAGAGAAAAACCCATATGTCTTCTTCCTTTGTTTTATTCCAACCACTTTCATTAAGAAAGGCTGGTGGTGGTTGAGGCAGTTATGGTCTTGGAAGTGGGGTGGCAGGATTGTCAGTCCTCACCCACATGCACACTCTACCCATGATTTTTTGTTCATCCTCTCACGCAAATCTTCTTCTCTCCACGACTGTGCTAAAGGCTCACGCACTTCCAATTTTCGCGTCCTTCCTGTTGTTTGTTCATCCACAGACAAAAATGGAGCTTTTTTTCCTCATGCAAGACCTCCATTGTCTATTCATTCCTCACAGGTTTGGATTGTTTTCCACGCACAGGATTTTCCTGGTTTTTATCCATGTATTTTTCCTCTGCGGATCTACGGATGGTTTGGCTGTATTCTTCCCTCACGGACTGATTCGTGGGTCCTGCGTTGTCGTTTCCATTCATGCCCAGGCTGGGGAACTATAATCTCTTTCCTAGCATGGTCTATGTATGTTTTCCCGACGACTTCATTGCCCAAGGATGGGTTGAGTTTTCCCCACGTTGTGAGCCGTGTCCACTAATGCATTTCGGGGGCTGTTAATTTCCCCAAGCCATGAGCTGTGTTTTCTGTTACGTTTGGGGACTGCTGTAGATGGTTTGAAGTCGTTTTCCCTGTTTTAAGCTGTGATAGATAAATTGATTGCCTTAGTGCAATGGTTTTTCTTCAGACTGTATTGGGAGTAGGGATGGGGGCTTAGTTTTGCTTGATAAACCTGGTGGCTGGAAACCACACAGACAGAGCTAGAGGGCTGGCCTTCTTCTCCATCACCCCTGAATAGCACTGGAAGGGAATGCAGGGCCTGAGGGACTGTGTAGCAGAGAAGGGACTGATTCCTTGTGTTGGGTGTGTTTGGGTGTCTTAGAGGTCAGGCTAGTTCTGGTGTAGGTGTTCTTGGCTCTGTAATGAGCTCACCAGCTTAGCATTGAGCCTTTCCCAACTCCTTGATGGCCTGATAAACCCAACTTTGTTGGCTTGGCTGTGTGTTTTTGTGTATCCTTGGCTACGTGTAATCCTGTTGTTCCCTTATTCCTTAGAGAATCATGCCCAACTCGGGGGTGGCGGCGTTGCTGAGAGATTAAGGAGCACGCTGGCCTATGGTTGGGTGGAACATTGCAACGACGTAGCTGGTTGCGGAATGAATTCATCATAAGATAAGTAATCTTGTCCATTTTTACTTCTGCAACTATATTTTCTGTTAATGATCATGTTGAACATGTTAAATGAATGTATGCATGTATGAATGTTGTTGGTTTCCGCTGTGTATGACAAATGAATGGAATCTGTGCATGTTTCACTGTAATGCATTTCCCTGCAACACTTTGTTTATGCAATTTTTATCATGTACATGTTCATGGGGCTCTTACCCTGCTATGATTAAAGTTTGGGTCGCGTCCTCTACACTGGTCGAAGGCATGGGGACGTGACAAGCTCTAAGGTCTCACCTTGAAGATTGAACATCCCCATATCATGATCCCAGTAATTGACCATGAACTCCAGTATGCGGAAATTGGCCTGCATGGGTGATGTACAAAAGAATTTCAGCAGCCCACTGGTCCTCAACGCCTGTACGGTGGGCACACTTTGGAGCACCGCATGATCCATTATTTCATGCTCCCTTTCCCTCCACTCCAGAACCATATTTTACCTGGAAAATACAAGCAATTGGATTCAGTATTACCATATCAAAATTTAAAAATCTTGCATATTTTTAAGTTTTTTCCCACTGCGCAGTATTCGTGACTGTCTATTTAGGCAGGTTGCGGATCATTCGCGGCTATCTAGTTAGGCAACCCGCAAATATAACGCGTATTCGCGAGTTTCTCTCTTAGCAACCCATGAATGCGCACTGCATAGTTTTGGATGCTGTTTAATACTGAATTCACAATTAAACCTAATATTTGCTTGGATCAATTTGACGATCTT
>LPNX010254895.1:220947-332810 GCA_001517045.1 Pseudotsuga menziesii | reverse complement strand
ACCAAGTACATTGGGCATGCAGGGTCATACTAAACAGTAAAGAATTCCTTCATTCAAGTTCATGAGCAATAAAGCTGAGCTAAACTTAAACCAAGTACATAACCATTCAAATTTATGAGCATAAAGCTGAGCTAAACTTAAACAGAATACAGAAAAGAAAGATGGATGAAAAGTCTGATTACAGAAACAAAAGGAAACTGTGATTTTTTATTATAATAAGCAACCAAAGAATAGGCCAAATTTTCTCCAAGCTCGAACCCCCCTTTTTCATTCTGAGTTCTTAGGCTTTTTAAAGCCTTTACAAACAGTTTCCAGATCCTAAAAGCATGGATCTATTGAGTTTAACTAAAACATTAACTGACAGTTAAAATAAAAAAGATAGGGACTGATCCCTAAAATCAAGGAAATGCTGATATGGAGATCTCCTTCAACAGCTTGGTGGTTGGTGAAGTGAAGTAGCCTTCCAAGGCTCGGTGGACTGAGTTGGGCGCACCACAGATTTGATTTTAATGATGTGGCAGTCGACTTATAGAGCTGTTCCTCCAAACAAGGTTTGAAACTTAGCCAAAATTTCCCACTGATTCAAAACTCGCTCAAAACCTCTGAGATATTGATAAAATACTTTATAATTCATTCATTCTGATCGGCTTTCTGCTAGTTCAGCGAACAAAATTGAGATCTGGGCGAAAATTTAGAGAAAAATTGCAAAACAGGATTTCGGCAGCTAATCCTTCTGCCAGTTTCATGCGTTAGCTGCCGAAAGTCAGCCTTTTCGGCAGCTAATGAGCTCTTGGAGGCTCACCTAAGCTGCCGAAACCTGTAGAATTCCTGAAAAAACTGCCTTTGGAAAAAATCGATTTTCTCAACCGTCCGATGTCTGTTTTGCATGTTCGAATAGTCAATTTTGATCTAAAGATCATAAGATATCCACTGGTGCTTCCAGATTTGAATTTGGAGTTCGGGAAGGCCTTCAAAATTTCCCCGCAAGATCACACGATTTCAGCAAAAATTCCTCTTGAGTTATGGTTCAGCAACGAAAATACCTCACAGGGCAGCCAAGTGACAAATCATAGCTGAGCATTTGGGATTTATTTAATAACAGAGCATGTTGCAACAGACAGATGACATAATGACTAGAGATTTAGCCACAAAGTCAGTTTGAACTAGAACGCTTCAGCCCCATCTGATTTGCTTTAATACATGGAGTAAACCCCAATATGACTTGGATTTGCAGAAACTCAAACGAAAACAAGATCTGAGTGATTGATAGCACCTGTCTGTAAATGAGTTGTGACCTTTCCAATATATTAGCTGTGTTTGGGAAAGATTCAATGGAACCAACCATGCGTTTTAATAAATTTGATACCCAGCAGCAGAGATCTTATCATTAGAGCATATGCACCATCAATCTTTCCTTTCGGCGGTTACAATAGGTTCGTTTGATGATTTGATGAGTATGAAGCAATCTTTGATTTTTGCACATGGATATGTTTTCGGCAGCTAGAGTCATTCTGGAAAACCATATTAGCTGCCGAAACTGGCCTGTTTCGGTAGTTAAGTAAACTTCCACAGACTTAGTTAACTGCCGAGAAGCTGGGATTTTTTGATATTGAAGGCCAAGACTCACAGAAATAAAAATTTTTACCCATTCTATCACCCAAAATGACGGTGTACTTTTTGGGAGATAACAGGATCCTTTATGAAGACCTTAGTTCCTCACCTATGGACTAAGTTGTGCAAGATTATGTTCTTTTCATCTACATAGCTTCCAGATCTTTGAAAACTCATCATTATTGTATATTGTGGCTTCGATCTACCTTTGTAATATACGTGGTTTTCTACCCGTATCATGTGATGTACTCCAATATTTTAAAGGAGCTAATGTTCCTGTAAATTGAACATAGTATCCTCAGATGTAACTTTGTATATGACATTACTATGTATTTGTTTCAAGTACTCTCTCTGCTCCATTGGATTTCTGAGTTCTCCAAAGATGATGATTATAGTGTATTTCGGCCATCGCTTCCCTCTGACCTCACACATTAGGGGGCATCTTTTATACACCTGAATGGCACCTCTCCGTCCGAGTGCTGACATCCCTCATGTTGGCACACAAAAGGACATCTATGGATAGAGGTTTTCCCAAAACATTATAGATTGGCGTATTATATAATACATTCTTCCTCCATCCAGCTGGTTACTTTGCCATTTTTCTATGTTAAGTTGTATTCGCAACTCTCTACATGTACAACTCGTGGATCATTCACAAGTGTCGGTTGTTGCAAGTCGTGAATGGATGTATTCGTGGGTTTCTCTTATAGCAACTCATGGATCATTCATGGGTTGTCCTTCTACATACCCGCGAATATGTCCCTTAACATTTAAAAATAAAAACACGTGATGATTTGAGATTAGTTAATCCATTTACCTTAATCTTCTTAACTGTCTCAACCTCCTCAACCTTCGAAACTGCCTTATTTCATCCATATAAATACAGGCCTTGTGGAGGGTGTTGGAGATAGATTTGGAGAGCAAAGTCATGCTAGTGGATTTTATACATAAGTCTTTGGAGCAATGGAACTCAGAATCCTTTGGTTGCAAAGGAGTCCTTGTCTCAGGTGTTGGGTTGTAATCTAAACTCTTTCCATTGTTGATAATAAAGAGAATCCTTCTTCCATATGTGTTTCATGTATCTTGGTTTGATAAATGTTTATGTTTCTGCATTTTGTATATGATTTATCTAACCTGCTTATATATATATGAATCATCTTGTATCTGGAAGATTGACTCTTGACAGGTGAAAGAGGAGCAACCTTGAAGACTTTGGAGGTGAAGCAGAATGGAAGAGGACAAGCAAGGATCAACCTTCGTTAATCGATTAAGTCCTTCTCATTCTCCTATTTCCTTTACTGCACTCTAGATTCAATTGTCTGCAAGTTCATTGAGTATGTTGGTAACCCCAGACCTATGGTTATTAGGCGTGTAATCCTGTACAACACAAAGGTCAGGGGTTATCCAATATTATGGACTATTCCAGCTGCAATGATCTCATTTTACACATGATTTCTGAATTTCCAGCTGAAGAACAGAACCCCCAGGGGCAGCCATGTCCCCTAGTAGGTGAGCATTTTCTATCATCCCCATGGTAAACTGAAATCATTTTTGTGTTACAGCATCTGCAGGCGCCACTGGGCATGGATATAATAAGGGCTAGATTCTTCTAACAAAGGGTAATGAGGCTTTGTATCATGAGCGAGAAGTTGTATTGGAAAGAGCCCAGAGGATTCCTACTAAACTACATGGATGAGCAGGAAGCCAAGAGACTTATTGAAGAAATTCATGCAGGGGAGTGTGGGGGGAATCACTACTAGAAAACCACAGTAAAAAAGATCATGAGATCATAATTATATTGGCCTAAAATATTTTCTGATACTCATAAGAAAGTGGTTTCCTACCACAAATATCAAATTTTCAAAGGTAGAAGGAAGTTGTTGCCATTACCTTTGAAGCCTATTTAGGTTGAATCCTCTTTCCAGCAATGGGGGATAGATTTATTGGAGAAATTAATCCTCATTATTCAGGGTCTCACAAGTGGATCCTCACCAGTACTAACTACTTCACAAAATTGATCAAGGTCATCCCCATAAGATAGGCTACCAAATTAGTGATCATGCAGTTTCTGGAGGAGCATATTCTATCAAGGTTTGGAGTTCCTAGGAAGATAATCACTGATAACGCTCCTGCCTTTAAATCAAAGAAGGTGATAGCATTTTTCTTTAAATATCGAATACAACTGGGGCATTCCATGACCTATAACCCCTAGGGAAATGATATGGCAGAGTATTCAAACAAGAGTTTTATGAGGATCATAAAGAAGTTGCTGCAGGAAAATGAGAAAGCTTGGCACACAAAGCTAATCCATGCTTTATGGGCTAACAAAATTAGTGTGAAGAAGTCTATTCGCACTTCACCATTCCAGTTGGTCTATGGTTCAGAGGTAATTTTTCCTAATTCCCTGAGCTTTCTAGTAATGAGATTGTTATAGGAAGAGGACGCTGAAACCCATCCTACCCAAAGGAGGATGTATCAGTTGGTTGAGCTACAACAATAGAGGGAGTAGATTTTCAATAGAACTAAGTTAGTAGTTCCAGGAAAAGATGAAAGATATTTTCGATAGGAGAACCAAACCTGATGATTTCCATATAGGGGATGTAGTGTTTCAATGGGATGAACCTCACGAGGAGAAGGGGAAACATGGAAAATTTGATCACCTGTGGAAAGGACCATACAAAATTCCAGCCTTTAGAGGAAATAATGCTTATGTGTTGGAAGAAATGGAGGGTGGATTGGTATCTGGAGCTCCAGTAAATGGGAGGATAATCAAACATTACTTTTTGTAAGAAAGATTAGCCCCATTGTCATTGTATATACCATTTTATTTTTAATATTGCATGTTTGGATGGCTCTCTGACATACTGAAATCCTGAGGTGAAGGAAGTAAGGTCTCCAAGCGATGCTTTTACTTAGTTTTTCTTTTCAGGAAAATTTTGAGTTGTAGACCCTAGAATAGAGTTGTGGATTTTCAAGGCTAGATTGGGATCAACCCAATGGATGAGGCACCTAGTATATGAATTTATTTACTACCTCACTGGGAGGATAGCATCCCCAAGTTGGAGCCACTGTTAGCACTGGGTTTGTACCAATGCTAAATTTTGAAGAGCTTTGCAGGTGGGATTAACATCATTTTGAGCTGAAAAGCTGACAGGGCCGAAATAGGAAAATAGAAAATAGAAGAACAAGGTCCAAAAATTCCCTTATCATAGGACCATGAGGGAAATCATGAGGCTCTACAGATTATGCAACGGTCGAAATGGACGGCGTCGGTTACCCAGCGGCGATAATCAACGGTTGCTAGGGATTTCGTGGGGTAAAGTTGTGTGGAGAGATAAGTTGTGAAGGATCGCAAAATGAGTCACACCCTTTAAGTTTCGATGGTCATGATATAATACGTGTCATAGATCTACAGCTAGAAATAATTTAGTGGCGAAAACTAGCATGATAGGTAAGCTAAGTCGGGGCTAAGAAATATCGTAGGGCCCTCATGATTGAACAACAAAAATATTGGGCGAGCCAGATCCATGAACGACATGTGTTTTTGTGGCCTAAAGTTGTGTGGATATTATCATACTAGGACGCTATGAAAGGTATGTGGGACCCGCATAGTCAAATGATGGAGATCTAACAGGGATCATATCAGTGGACTAGACTTATTTTGTGATCCAAAAGCGCATGAGGTTTAGCGAGATGATTTGTTGTGAAATCTGGTAGGACATCACGTTTTGGACAACGTAGATCTTATGGAGATATTATTGACGGTTTTGGTGGATTTCATGATGGACAGATACAGAAAGGTTAATAAGGTAAGAAAATGTGATACTGCATGAAGGACCATATCAAGGGACGACTAGGATCTCTCGTAGAGGAAATCTAAGGCCGTGATTGATTTCGTAGGGGGAAAAGTAAAAAAATGGAAGGACCAATGTAGGTGCGAAGCAAAGACAGAGCGTGGAAAAAATTCAATGACGCAGATTGTGCTTGAGGGACTAAAACTATTAGGAGATGTTCTGGAGCATCGCGAGCGTGCCTCTGAGATGTTGCATTGCCATTTTGGGCATAACGTGTCTGTTGCATCATATTGCCTGTTAAAGGTATAAATCGTGCCGAATCTGCCACCTCAGGAAGTTTGTTACGATTTGAATGATGATTCAGGATTTGATCCCCAAATTGTGTAACAGAATTGGGCTATGTTTCGAGGTTTCTCTCAGGAGCCATATCACTATAAATATGACCTCAATTGATGAGGAAAGGGTTGGAACTTTCATTCAGAAAGCATTCTGCTCTTGGTTTTTATATCTCTGTAAAATTTCTTGGAAGTGTAAATGAGAAATATTCTTCTGCGTTTTTGAGATTCATCACGGATTTTTACATTTAGTTCTTGTTTATTTCATGTCCATTCCTGTGATTTTCTACTAATTCCCTCTAGTTGCATATAAGGAATTCGTTTCATTAAGCACTCCTTGTATCAGATGTTGCATTTGTGATGTGTTTACGATGACTGTTATAGAATTCACTCTCTGTTAAGTTATATGTATCAGTTGTTGGCCTTATTGTTGTTGCTGCTAAAGGTGGTGCAAGAGATTCATCCACAGATAGGTGCCACTTGATTCACTGGGATTTATTCATCTTTCTCCTATCATCCTTTCAATATATTTGACTGTTTGTGACACTTACTTTGCCTTCAAGTACAAAGGAAATTCCATCCTCATTTTCACTATAATACCCTTGATTTATTCAGGATTTGACTCCATTTCCCAATGACTCTTCCTATCTGTCTATTTTCCATCTTTAAATATGCAAATATCCAGTTACTATCAGAAATCTAGCCTTTTGCACGTTGTTTAAAGCTAAATGTATATGTGAATTTGTTTTTGTAAGAAGAGAGAGCCCTCTCTGACTGTATTGGCTAGAATACAGTATAAATATTGGTTTGAAATGGTTACCCTTGTGACTTCCTACCACAACCATAGGAAACTTACAGGGTGATAACACCCCCCAAAAATCCACGAGAATTGAACTTTTCAAGGCACATGTTAAAAAATTGCCTCTAGATGTTAAGTTCTCATGAATTCTAAGGGTGGTTGTTAAAATAATACTTTAAAAAAAAATTTAGAGGTGGTCATTTTACACCCCCTCAAAATTAATAAAAAACAAACTTTTAAAGGCGGTTGTAAAAAAATCGCCTCCAAAAATTCAATTATCGTGACTTTTAGGGGAGGTTGTAAACAAATCACTGTAAAAAAGAAATTTATGGGTTGTCATTTCAAAAACCACCTAAAATTCATGAGAATCACACTTTTAGAGGTGTTTGTTAAAAACCACAACCGAAAGTTCAACTTTCATGACTTTTGGAGGGGGTTTTCAAAAACTACCTTGAAAGATATAAAAAAACATTTAAAGGCAATTTTGGAAAGACCCGCGCAAGCCTAGAACCTTGATAAAGGGGTAAATTGTTGTAGTGTGTTATGCATGATGATGAATCCAATGTATACGATACTTATTATATGAAGGAAACTCATAGTTGTAGTGCATGCGTGCACAATTCTCTTGAATCTATTCACTATTGTGTGCATGACAATG
The DNA here is from genome assembly GCA_001517045.1 of Pseudotsuga menziesii. NCBI lineage: Eukaryota > Viridiplantae > Streptophyta > Pinopsida > Pinales > Pinaceae > Pseudotsuga > Pseudotsuga menziesii. Next base: position 325,613 of record LPNX010254895.1, on the reverse strand, counting down.
ATTATAGTCTGTATTAATGTGTTGGGCACATGGAAATTTCATACAGTTGATCAATATTCTCTATTTCCCAACATTCTCTCTTATCTAGAACCTAGGGTTGCAAAGAAAATATGTTATTTTGAAAATACATTCTTTTCAATCTATCTAATTATACTATGAAGAATTGATAGGTTTTTCATCCTCATTATTTTGAGGTTTTTCCCAGGTACATCTTGTGTTGTGGATGAATGATTTATTTGATTGAATGTTCTATTGATTCTGTTGTTCAATAATTTTAGAATTAAACTTTTAAAGTTCAAAGCTCTTCATTCTGCTAAAACATTAACATGGTATCAGATCTCATGACGTGAAGGAGTTGAGTTGTGCTAGAAAACTAGAATCCTACCTATCTCCTAAGGAGTTGAACAATTTTTTTGAGAGCCATGACTTTGATATCTATTCAAACAAAAGACTATCTTGATGGTACTTCCAATTTCAACACTTGGGAGGTGAGGGTGTTGAATATCCTGGAGGAACATGAATTGGATAGCTATGTATCCACAATGATGGAGGATTTTACATCCAATGCACGGTGAATCAAATTCAAGAACAACCAAACTAATGCCAAACTAATTATCTATGATTCAGTTAAGGATAATCCGATGCACATGATCACTTTGTTGAAGACCTCCAAGGAATGTTTTGATTGACTGACGACCCTATATGAGAAGAAGGCCTTGATTCAAAAGAGGGCACTGAAGCATAAGCTCTGGAACCTAAAAATGGAGGAGTCTTTGGCATCATTCTTCACCAAAATCTGTTAGGTGAGATATCAACTTCTTAGTATTGGAGTTTTGGCAGATGATGATCTTCTCAAACTGCCATTGATAGTATCCCATCCTCATGGAAGAAATTCTTGGACGCAGTAAATGGATGAGAGATACAACCTAAATTCAAGAGGTTGTGTATGAGTTCTTCCAAGAGGAAGGGTGCATCCAGAACAAGTCAGTGTGCACCAAAGAATAAAATCGTTCCCTCACAAAAAGAATGAAGAAAGGGAGGAAACAATTCGCTTCAAAGAAGTATTTTAATTCAAAGAAGGAGGAGTTCAATAAATACTTTGACAAGTCGAAGTTTCGGTGCTACTATTTTCAAAAGAAGGTCCATTATGCAAGGGAGTACAAAGAAGTAAACATAAAGGAATTTTTCATTATTCTACAATAGTAGAATATGAGACTCCTCAAAAGAATGTATGTGAAGAGAAGGAGACAAGGAGCCTATTATTACCTTGTCTCAACACTTTTTGTATCTATCACCACAAGTGAATATACAGGGTTGATTGACAACGGTGCATCCAAGCACATGCTAGGTTATGAGAATGTCGTCTTTGACCTAAAGGAGAAAAATGTTTTCATGCATGGTAGAGTTGGGAGATAACTAAACCTATTGATCCAAGGAGTTGGATCTAATTCCTTCTAGCTAAGTTCAGGAGATATGTTACATGTGAAGTACATTATTTATGTCCAAATCTTGAATAAGAAACTTCTATCAGTTTGTTTCTTGAAGATAAGGGATTCCAAGTTATCTTCATGGATAATCAAGCACTATTATGGCCGAAGAACAAAATCCTTGACACAACTTCAGTGATTGGAGTTTGAGAGGGAGAAATCTACAAGGTACCCAGGAAGTACTTACAAGCTATAATACATCACACTATTAGTCCATATGAGCTATGGCACATGAGGCTTGTCCACCTGCACTACAAAGCCCTACCAATTTTACAGGGAATGGTTAAAGGTATGCTAGTATTTTATTTTGAGCATGATATTGTATGTCGAGATTGTGCACTTAGGAAGAATGTGACAAAGAGTTTCTCTAGTAGTAATACTAGATATAAATGTATTTTAGAATTAATACACTTTGATGTATGTGGTCCCATATCATCCCCTTCCCTAAGTGGATACTTATATTATGCATTGTTTATTGATGACTTGTCTAGAAAGTCATGGATTTACTTCCTTAAGGGTAAGAGACAAAAATTTGGCAAGTTTCATGAATTTAAAATCTTAGTAGAGAATCAGACAAGAAAGCACATATGTGATTTTAGGTCTGACAATGGAGGTGAATTAGATTCCCATGCATTTAATGAATTCTATGGTGATGCAGGAATTTGTAGACAATTGACAGTTCCATACAACCCCCCGAAAAATGGGATTTCCAAGAGAAATAATAGAATTGTATGCGAGGTTGAAAAATCCATGTTGCATGATCAAGATTTGTTTGCCTCATTATGGGAAGAATCCACTAGTATAACAATGTATATCTAGAATATAAGTCTGCATGTCATTCTGGATGAGAAGACACTGGAAGAGGTGTTCAATAGCGAGAAGCCAAACATTCCACACCTAAGGATATTTGGGAGTCTTATATACATCCATGTGCTGAAAGAAAAGAGGACTAATATGGAACCTTCAGGAAATAAGGGAACCTTTGTGGGTTATAGAGAATAATCAAAATCCTACAGAATTTATGTGCCTAGTGAGAGACACATTGAGGTCAGCCGAGATGTGACCTTCCATGCAGATGTTGTAATCAAGAGGTTAAAATATATTATGTATGATGCAAACACAAAAGATAATGTTACTCCTATTCAAAGGACCCATATAGTAATTCTCCTCATCTAGATGTTTAGAGGGAGAATCTAGTAGAGTGATCAGGTTCACTAGTCCTCGATGAACCAGAAGAACTGGTTGATGAACCTCCTTCGAAGAGGAGGTATGCATGGTTCCAAGATATAATACAATATGAAAATAGCCATGGAGCACTACACGTGAAAATATAAACCCAAAATATGACAACATATATGTCTGATTTTTGACCCAATCTGTCGACAATCCGATAAGCCTCAACTTTTATAAATGTTAGTTTATTTTTATCGAGTCTTCAATAAAAATATGGTCTCTTCGGATATCCGACCATATTATGTCGGATATCTGACTACAAATTTATTAACTTTACACGTCGGATATGTGACACATACATGTCATATATTCTCCCACAAACCTGTCAGATATTGGACCCCTAATACTTTATAGAAGGAATGATATCTAACGAAACACCCATTAGATAAATGATCCCAAATAATTTACATATGGTCGGATAGCCAACAAAATTCACAATCGTTCGTATGGAATGAACTTCTGAAAAGTGGGGAAGGGCGTTAGATATCTGACGACATAAAATAGAAAAACCAATGACGGTTGCCGTTGGTGGTATGGCATATTCGTAGGATATCATGGATATTAAAAGGGCATTGGATATCAATTACCTCTCTGACCTCCTCTCAAGCCTCCATACTTGCTTTGTGGGTAAGGTAAGTGAAATGTGTAGTATTCACGGAAGTTGGGAAGGAGGTGAGTGCTATATTTTGAAATTTTTTTTTATTTTTATTTTTATTCTTTTTTCATGTTTTATGTCTTTTTATATTTATTATTGTTTTATGTTTTATGTTTATCAAACTATGGTTGGTCTCAACCTAAGCATAAATACTCAAATAAGAGTCATGGAAAATGAAATTCAATATGCATGGAAAATTTGGACCCTTTCCCATATACCAAGGTATAGGGTGAAATCTTTCTATCTTGTAAAGGAAGAACTATATTGAGGCACTAATTCATTTTAATGGTACCAAGAGAGCTATAATTGTTTTTATTATACTCCTACATGATGTCTCTTAAATGAGTCCCTACCACTAAGTATGTTATGCCATCAATATTTATTTAGCATCAATGAAATAGCATACTCATCGATAAGGTGTCCCTTAAGCGACATCATTTAGGATTATAATTTAAAAAATGTGAGGTAAATTAGATGTAAATAAGATTAAATACATGATTAAATATTTATTAAAAAAAATTCAAATTCCCTGTTAGCACTCAGAATGTACCCAAGGTTGTGAAAGGTAAATCCCAAGGTAACAGCAAAACCACTTTTAGAAAGAAACTGGCTTTTCTTTCCATAGAGGGATCTCTCAGATATAGATTTAACAAGGCCAGAAATATATGTCACTACTCAAATATTATAAATATGGTTGAAACAATACACAGAACCATTGGGCATGGAGTCACATATAGATAAAAATATCACAAAATTGCATGTTCAGGAATTTATCAAAGGCAAGGTAACCATTTAATCACAGTCATTCATTGATTCATTTGGAATGGAAGAAAAGAGAACAGTCCATCAATACAGAGCATCATACGACGAATTCTATATCGACTTTAGGAGAAGGATTTATAAAGTATTTGAAACAATGATCATAGCACGGCCAGCATGAGTTCTTAATCATTCAACGCTATATTTCAAATATGAAGGAAACATAATGGAGTGTAAAACTGGAAAAAACAATCATAGAGAAAGAGAAGCACAGACAGTAATATAAATGACGCATGAATCTTTGATAATTCATTCACATTCAACTTTGTTCTTCAAAAAATATATGTTTTCCAAAACTCTCAACAACAGGACGAGTTCCAACCCCCATCTCATAAAATAGATGCAAATATATACATAAAATAATTTGATCTTCCAAGAAGATTCATAACTGAATGATCGGCTTAATTAAAGTCTTGTAACTGAATTCCTAACTCTTAGGAATAAACTACAACTTCAATCTTAACAAATCATTAAGCTAAAATCAACTTGATAACACGTCTTTGTCTAGTCAGCTCCTTGGCGCGTAACACCTGTCTCTATGAATGAAGGATGTACTTTGTCTTTCCAAACCTCTCCATGACTTTCCACTGCTCAACGCTTGGGGTATCGCATTCCATCATTTCTCGAATGGACACTTCCAGCTCCATGTACGCTTCATATGACACCTTGGGCAATCCTCTTCTAACAAGCAAGAAATTTTGTAAAATTTCGAAATCCTTTGTCAATTTATCCACAATAGCTTTCCCTGTTAGGCCTTTTTCCAAATCATCAAATTTGGAGTGGTCCATGCAGCTCTGCACTAACAAGCTGTGATAATGCTCCTGAGAAAACATCCTTCCCTTCTCATCCCAAAAGGAAGGCAGGCTGTCTTCAAATAGTTCCTTGAAAACTTGCTTGAAATTATTAACCTGTGCAACCATTTCATCAGCTTTGTCTTGGACCATTTTCATTAAATGATGCTTGTGGATAAATTTTTTAGCCCATAGTACTATTGATATCCTGCCCTTTATTCCCATGTCATGTAATTTCTGATATGTCAATGAATTTAAAAAATTCAATGTGTTCTGGGCTGTGGTAAGGGGCCTTTTTTCCATATGTTCATTCATTAACTTTAGTCTTTTGTGGGCCAAGTTGATCAAAATGCATAGATCATCGATATAGTTCAGATGGTGCTAGGATTTGGTAATCTCTATAGACAAGGTGTCCCAAATGATGTGCTTTGCCCCTTGGAGAGGACCTTTCCCGATGTTTTTCTCTTTAAGTTCATTGAATTTCTTCTGCAGCTGATTCTTGTCTTGTAATATTTTGTTTTTACTTTCACTCATTTTGGCCAACTCGGACTTGATCTTTTCATTCTCTGCTTTTAAATCTTTTATTTCTTCCTCTTTTAGGCTGACCTGGGACATAGGTATTGACAAGTCATCTACAGAGAAATCATTCAATGGTTTATCAATATTCACAATATATAAGTCTTCATCAATAGGAGTCTGACTCATCAACTCCTCCATGATCTCCTTTTCCTCGTTCTGGTCCTTTTTCAGCAAAGAAATTTGAGATATCAGTTCACTCCTCTCGGCTTCCCATCTGCATTTTTCTTCTTGTATCTCGATAGCTTTTCCTTTATGTTCCATCATCTCTTGATGCATCTTATATTTCTCATTACCTGAACTGACAATATCTGCTTGTATTTTCTTAATCTGAATGGCATTGGCCTTATTTCCAACTCTTTCATGCTTCAATTGAATTTCTAATTTATCTACCAAAATTTGTAATTTGTTTATCCTCATCATTGCTTGTAAAAGGTCTGAATAAATGATGTCACTTGTTTGCTTGTGAAGCTGTATCTTGTCCGGTACACTGATTTTATCCAACCGGATTTCCATCTCTGACATCTTTTTGTCATTCACCATGGCCAACTTGAAGGTATTTCTTTTGGCATCTCTGGTAGAGATCAAAGAAGTTTTTGGATTGTTTAAATTTCTTACTTGCGGGAGCAAATTTCTTGTCTCTTCCAGAGACTGCTTTCTTTTCTCCATATAGCTAGCTTTGAGTTCCTCTTTTGACTTGAAGGTTGGGCTTGATTCTGAACCATCTACACTTTTAAAAGAAAACTGATTTATTTGTACAGCTTTTGTTGGGACCAGAGCAACTTTCTTGAAATCATCAGAAATATCTTCATTTGAAATTCCACCACCTTGAGACAGCTTGGCTTTTTTATGTGATCCGTCTTCATCCAATTCCATGTTCTCGACCTCAGAGAGACTTCTTTTAATTACAATACTAGTACCCTCTATTATTTGGGATACTGTAACTGGTACAGTACGTGTATCTTCGTCAGGCCTGGGAGTCTCCATAAACTGCAACAGATTGGCGGTTTCAGCCAAACCTTCAATAGACTGGTGATCAAACGATTTGTTCTTGTTGGCATGTTTCCTTAGGGAGATTACATGGTGGGGATCATAATTTATCTTTGGATCCTTTTTGAATTCCATTCCTACCAATAAATTTTCAATAAACACTAAGGCACCTTTACTTTTAAAAATGAAAGAGCCAACCTTAAGGGGGAATTTAATATTTGAAGATTTTTTAAAAGCTCCAAAATGCTCTTCCTCAGACTGCAACCTTTGCCTCATGAATTCTAATGCAAAAATTCTCGGGGTTAGGAAAGCGGGTAACTTATAAGGCTTCCCAGTAAATCCATATACCCTTAAAACAGTGGAATCTTTGTGCAAGAACCAGTCTCCAACTCGGTCCTCGGGTGAGGACTGCATCAAACACTTCATCTCCTCCAACACACGAGGCAATTCTTCATCGAACAACATTTTATACATTTTCGAAATGATTGAATTGGAAAATTCAAACATGTTGATTTGCTTGGGCAAATCAAAAGAGAAGATAGTACTCAAAAATTGTAGTTCAGTGACATTTGAACATAGCAGCATGTTCAACAAGTAAGTCTGAAATCTAAAGAACTTGACTTTTGGGAATTCACTTAGCTGAAGATGAATTGGTTTTGCTAAGTACTCATCTAGTCTAAACACAGGAACCGATTGGGATTCAGAATCTAAGGAAATTATTTTCAATAAAAAACGAAGGATGACTTCACTCACGCGACAATGATCATCAAGACCAAATATTTGACAGACCAGAGATACCACTAATTGAGCTTCATTTTTAAAAATATGCACAGGGTAAGGTAAGAAAAGACCATCTAAAGATTGACCTTCTTTCAAAATATTGGACAGGAATTGGCAATGGATTTCAGTTTCACAACTCTTGAACAATTCAGCAAGGATTAACTCATTCACAGGTTCGCGTTGGTCAGGGTAACTGTCAGGCAAATTGATATTTTCGCGGATAAGTTTGGCACTGATTTTATAGAGGATTCGAGACGTAGAGTGGCTTACAATGATTCTCTGAGAAGGGGAGTAATTCATAGCACACCATTCCATGAATTCTGGAAAATGCAGGGTTTGTTCAATGGCTAAATAATATAAAAAGGATTTACAGACATTCAATACATCATTTCCTTGTGAGTTATAGTGCCATAACCTTTCCTTACTGACTGATATGCTTCCTATAGACAGAAAGGGGTCGCACACACCTCTGTCTCTATCAACTAAATAATCTTCCCTGTCATCTACAATATGACCAGACCACTGCAATTCCTTCCCCTGGTCCATAATCTAGTTGACAATGGCAATTCAGACAGACGAATTATGGGTGTTTAAACCTTACCTGTTAACTGTAGCGGCGTGTGCTTGAAACTGACAGTCGAAGGTTAACGAATCCGCAAGTATTTTTCACCCATCCGGCACCAATAAAATAACCACGGGACAAGTCAACTTCCCTTTTATAGGACCCCACTCCAAAGCATTCCTTTAGCGGTTTCCACTAAACAACTTTCGCCTCCAGAGTCCACCACGATCTGCCACGTGGACAGTGGTTTATATTCCGCAACCGCTCTTCACCTTTATCTGCCATGCACCTTCACACTCCGGATCCATTCGTGACCATCGATCTATTTCACCTTTAATTTTCAACCTTCTGATTGAGCGCCATGTACCTCATTCCGCCGGGCGTCCTGGTCATATCCATCGTGCAAGTTTCCGCTCCGGAGTCATCCACGATCGTTGATGTGATCTACCTTTATTTCTCTGCTGTTAGATCAGGTGGCACGTATCCAATTTCGCGAAGCGTCTTGGTTTTATCTATCACGCGGGTTCACAAAGCAGAGCTTATACAGACCGTGGATCTCATCTGGATGGATGAATGACTGTTGATCCATATATCACATTAACCGACCGCATATGCTTATCCTCCTCGCATCTTTTGAAGAGCAGACATAATATAGGCTGTTGATCTTCTCCTTTCCGCTTCGCACCATAGGATCTTTTGATAACTCCTCATTTTTTCACCTTTCATCACACTTTCATACTATAAAAATTTTAACCAAAGTATTGACAAGCGTTATTATTCCTTCTTCACCATGGTTTTCTTGCTCCACTGCTAAATAACGGTGTTAACATTCCATACTAAGTCTTAAAAGTTTTCCATTTCAAATGTCCTACTAAAATTCACATTTTTATGTGGTTTCTTTTAAACGATAAATTATTAACTTTGTACAACTTACAAACATGAATTTCAAAGGACTTGGTTGGTGTATTCTATGCATGGAAAGTGATGAAACAAATTACCACTTAATAATTTTTTGTAGTTTTGTTAAACATGTCTAGAAAGAAATAGAGGGTTTCATAGGGTTAATGGATGCTTGGTTTGGAGATACTATTGAATATGACCTCAAAATTTAGTGTGACAAATCTTCTAAAAAAACCTTTTAGGGAATTTCCTTTTATCATTTTTTGGGGTATTTGGCTTACCATAAATGTTGTAATATTTGACAACAAGGTAATTCCTCAAGTCCAATGTGCTATATAATGGTGGAACAATATATATTATATAATAAAGTTAAGGTTCCAAAGATTATCCAATATGTTAGAGAATAATACTTCCTCGACAATCCACCATTTCAAAAAATCCATTTTCACATTTATCTAATGATTCACTGGTTGTCAATGCTAACATGGCCTCCGTGGTTCTCATATTTTTCATTGGTGAAAAGGTCTATTGATAATCAATTCTTTATTTTGGTTCATAGCCTTTGGATATCATTTACACTTTGTACTTTAATTTTTTTCTTCAATTTTAAGCTTGTGAATAAAGTCTCAAGTACTTGCTTGCATTTTTGGATGACACCTAGTGAAAAATCATTGATTCTTATAATGGTGCCTAGCCTAGTAGGGACACTAAGAAAGACCTACAACATAGGTATTAATCCTTTGGATTCAACCTCAATATCCTGCTATGAATACGAAAACGATCAACTACTTGAGCTATATCATCGAGATCAAATACTTCCTAGAGGGAAATGCTTGAAATACCTAGGAATTTTGTAGTCTTAAGAGAAAAACACCAAAAATCTAATTATGGTAAATCATCTTGGTTATGGATGCTTAATAATGTTTACTCTTTTCCCCCATCCAAGATCACCTAGACTCTTCTCTATCATGAGATTCTTCCTTTGGCTATATAATTTTAACACAAAGAGTTATTAATCATCTCCTTTATCTTATGTGGAACCTTGGACTAACTGTGTACTCAATTTTAGCATATGAGTATATTTTAGCTTGTCTCCTTTATTAAATTGGACAAGAAAAAAATGTGTATGGGTGGTAGACTAGGAGACTTGTCTATGGTATCATAAACCAAGTGGAATAACATGTTATGAGGCTTGATGCATGGTAAGTAAGCCATATAAGCCTTCTTACTACAAATATAAAGTTTATACTTACAAAATATTTATGTTTCATATTTATTCTTACCAAATATTCATGTTTCATATCAACCCCAAACAACAACAAAAAATCAAATGCAATATTTCCCTAATAATTAAATAAATCAGTAAATTAATTAATTAAGAAAAATCAAATATTTATTTAATAAAAAATAGGGGCAGGTGACCATTTGGACATGGAAGCAAGTCTTAAAATATATGGACCACTTGAGAAATGGAAAATAAGGATGGAGGAGATTTTGTTGAAACTTTAAACCCTTGAACCTACAAAGTAAAGAGGAAATAATCGTCATAAAGAGGAGTGGAGAAAGTAGGGGAGGATGAATAAATAAAGTAGGTGATATATAGGGGCATATGGTTAGAAATTCAATAATTCATAAGATTAACCAAGGTTTATACACTTTGATAAAATTATAGATCATTAGATATTTGACACATGAGGGAGGAAATATATTTGACATACAACTTGGGTCTTAAAATTCGTAGATTCATGTATATGTCCTCGAGTCACTCTTCCTCCTTTCGAGTATTCTTTGTGTTATATAGTTGAAATTTTTTATTGTTTCTATAGGTTTGTTGTTTGATTGTCAAATTGTTTTTTTGAGTCGTGTTTGAGTTTAGAAACCTTCCCATACTATTGAATGCATGCGTCTAGTCTAACCATGCCAAATTTCAGTCCATACAAGCACACATTTAAAAAATTTCAATGTTGGACCCATTTAGTATATTAATTATTATATAGGTTTGTTTTTTGATTGCCAAATTGTTTGTGTGAGTTTCTTTTTAGTCTGAAAAACCTCCCACACCATCAATGCATGCGTCTAGTCTCACCATGCCAACTTTCAGTCCATACAAGAACACATTTAAACTTAAATCAACATTGGCCCCATTGAGTATAGTAATTATTCCACAGGTTTGTTGTTTGATTGTTGAGTTATTTGTATGAGTCGTGTTTGATTATGGAAACCCTACCATACTAAAAATGCATGTGTTTAGTCTAACCATGCAGAATTTGAGTCCATACAAGTACAAATTTAAAAAATTTCAATGTTGCCCCCGTTCAGTACATTAATTACTATATAGGTTTTTTTATTTATTGTCGAATTGTTTGTGTGATTCATGTTTAATTCTGGAAACCCTCGCATACCATCAATGCACATATATAATCTAACCATGCCAAATTTAACCCCATACAATAACACATTTAAAAAATGTCATCATCATCATCATCAACAACAACATACACAACACCATCATTATCATTGTCATCGTCATCATCATCGTTGATGTCATCACTATTCATCAATAGAATCATCATAAACAACAACATCATCATCATCCTCATCATAATCATTGTCATCAACATCAACAACATCATCCTCATGGTCATTGTCCTTGTCATCACAACCATCATCAACATCAAACATATGATCATCATGACCATCTTCATGACCATCATCATCATTTTCGTCGTTGGAATCATGATCAGGATCATCATCATCACGATCAGTATCATCATCATTATCATCATCATCAACATAGCCATCATAATCATTGTCATCACTATTTATCATCACAACCGTCATAAACAACAACATCGTCATTATCGTCATCATGATATTCATTGTGATTAACATCTAGAACATCATTGTCATCATAAGCATCATCGTCATGGTTGGCGTCGTTGTCATCATAAGCATCATCATCATGGATGGTTAGCTATGTTTCAAACCCTCCTACAATACTCTCTTGAAACTCAATGATCATTTAAGGAGGGAGAATTATTTTCTCACATGAACTAAGAGAGAGCATTATCAACTAAATTTCATATCGTCAACACATGCATCTACTCTAACCAAGTCAAATTTCATTCCATACAAGCACAAATTTAAAAAAAATCAACATTGGCCCCATTCACATGTCACTTATTATATGCGGGGTCAAGTACATGATCAGATGCAACACCTTATTTTTGGGTTATGAAATATCAATATACAATAATGAAAGTGAAATAAGCATACTATGCATTACCTTATTGAGATTCTCTTTGTTTTGAGAATAGTTTAAAATTATCTACTAAATAGGACCAACCATGTGAAGGTGGAAGCTCTCCTCCCCCCCCCTCACATAACCCTCAATTCCCCATAATATATATATACTAGAAAATAAATGAATGTGTTTTTTAATGTAATTACGAAACAATGTCTCCTACAACATATGTCAACATACAAAATGGAATAAAAATTAAGAAAGATTTATTACCTACCATTATAACAAGTAGACTATAATTTTATTAATAAATCAATATAGAATAGATATAACCACATACCTCATACACTTCAATGTCATTGATCGTATTCTTCATCTAAGTCCACATATTTATCATCCAAACCAGATCCAACATTGTTTGATTGTCGAATATTTGTTTGCGTGAGTCATTTTTGAGTCTCGAAACCCTCTCCTACCAGAAACACACACGTCTACTCTAACCAAGTCAAATTTCAGTCCATACAATTATAGATTGAAAACAATCAACGTTGGCCCCATTCACATGTCAATTATTATATGCGGGGTCAAGTACATGATGAAATAGAGTTTCAATCATATTTGCATTTGGTAACCCTCCCACACCGACAATGCGTGCATCTAGACTAACCATGCTAAATTTCAGTCCAAGCAAAGACACATTAAAAAAAATCAACGTTGGCCCCATGCAGTACATTAATTAATCTATAGGTATGGTTTTTGATGCTCGAATTGTTAGTGTCAGTGATGTTTGAGTCTAGAAACCCTTCCACACCGTTAATGCATGTGTCTAGTCTAACCATGCCAAATTTCATTCCAAGAAAGCACAAATTTAAAAAATTCCAACGTTGGCCCCGTGCAGTACATGATCAAGCACATCATTGAGTTAGCATGATAATTGTGCATTGCCTTACAGAGATTCTCTTTGTTTAGAGAATAATTTAATATTCTCTAATGATCAGGCCCAACCACGTGAAGGTGGAAGCTATTATGGCCCCTCCACCCCTCACATCACTCTCAATTCCCCATAACGTGACAAAATCTATGTAAAACAAGATTGTGTTTTTTGTCATACTTGAGAAGCATTGTCTCCAATTATAAAAAAATATGCCAACATACAAGGAAAGTGGAAAAAACACTAAGAAACAATTAATTTATACGTGCCAATAAATTCCCGTTGGTAGGCGGTTTTGGGATAAGTGTGTTGCACAGCATCGCTGATGTTGCAAAAGATCAAAGATACCGCGCAAAGTGGAAAATGATGTTCAAGTTGGAAATAGAATATTTTATGTATTTTTGGTAATATTTTGTAGTTTTGGACCGCATTTTATGGATAGTGGTCACTATTTTGTAGAACCTGTTAAGAATTAGTTAGAATTTGGTTAAGTGGACCACCAATGTAATGTCACAAGCCTATAAGTGTAGAAATTCTAAAGCCTTGATGGCATAAGGAATTTCATAAATAGGCTAAGGATCTAGGCACACAATTAACCTCACTGATAATTGTAGAGAATTAGCATAAGGAGAGAAGAAGAAGAATTAATGAACACACATTAATGAATGATCAATAAATGATAATTGATATTATTACATAGGTAATACATCCTTATAAAGGAAAAAGGGGTTGCTAGAAGACAACTAAAGCTAGCTCATAAAGTAGGCTTACTAATTATGATAAACCCCATAGTTGACTAAATCACTTTCCCAATCTATCAAGCACCTCACGAATTAGCAATAGCATGTGTGAGTGATGATGAGTGAAGGAAAGACTTGCTAATCCTAGAATATGGAGAGAAAATAATGGAGGATGGGTTGGAAACAAAAGCTACCGGTTTCCTAGTTGACTAGCTTTACCTTATCCATAGAAAAGCAGGATAAAGCAGGAAAAACAAAATAAAGCAGAATCTGTTGTGAAGCGCAGTTACCAACTCTGTATGGCCATAAAGTGGTCAAGATCAACCTAGAATCATAAATAAATAATTCCTACGATATAGATGGCAAGTGTTGAATCTAAGGTGCAAGTGGATGCCAACTATCTAAGCTAGTGGGTAGGAAATTAATCAAATAATGATTAATTATTTTGAGTGGGTTTATTATATTCCAACAATAATTAGATGTTGAATTGCAAATGTTAGTCTCTTTTTTTAGACTATTCGGGTTTTTTTATTATCTTCTGAGACAGAGCTAGTTTTTGAACTTGTTGATCTGTGTATGGGAGCGGAAGAACTATTTTGAGCACTTATGGTTTGTTGTCGAAGTTAATATGACATGACAGAGGTTGAAAAGAATTACTGTGTCTTTTACTGTTTTCCTATTTTCCTATTTTATGTGATTTAATGATGAATGTAATGTGTATTTGCAACATGAATATGTGATTGATGTGGTGTGTTTCTTACTTAAATGATGGTACCATGTTATATATGTGTGTGCATCAATGTCTTTACTATGAATCAATCATGTTACTGCGATCAGTTGAATGATGGTACAATTCAGTTAATGCATAATGTGAATGAGTAGATCTATGTAATGATGTTGTGATAAGTCACTAAGTAGTCACACATGGTCCTCCTCCATACTGTGGAAACTTGGTTCTATCAACTCTCCCTCGAACATCTTGGGAGAGACCTCATCTTCTCTGCAGGTGTTTCTGGACGGGGTAAAACCTGTCTGGGCCGGTGCTCAAGGAGATCGTGGTGGTTTTGGTGTCGACAGAGAGCGAACCCTTGTCGACAGATTTTGTGTCAACAAATATTTGGGTTTTTCTTGATCTTCTGAGATGGATCTATTTTTTGAACTTGTTGATCTATGTATGGGAGTGGAAGAACTATTATGAGAACTTATGTTTTGCTGCAGAAGTTAATACGACATGATGGAGGTTGAGCAGAATTACTGTTTCTTTTACTGTTTTCCTATTTTTCTGTTTTATGCTATCCAATGATGAATGTAATGTGTATCTGCAACATGAATTTGTGATTGATGCAATGTGTTTCTGGTTTAAATGATGGTACCATATTATATCTATCTGTGCATCAATGTTTTACTATGAATCAATCATGTTACTGTGATCTGTTGAATGATGGTACAATTGTGTTAATGCATAATGTGAATTAGAACCCTAGACTGACAATGGATCAGTGGCTAGCAGAATATATGCATGACGATCCTCATGAGTAATTCTTCTATGAGTTTCCGATCATCCTGTATGAGTGCTTAGCACGCTTGAAATATAGGAAGACTAATTTTCAAGGAGGTGATTCGACTTCTTGGACCCCAGAATTGATCCAAGAGTTGCAAGCAATAGATAGTAGAGCGTCAAGGGCGGTTGAAATTTGGATCGATAGTATCTTGAAAGGTTATATCACTGAGTTCACATTCGATACAACTAAATCCTATAGCGAAGAAGAAACGGAGTTCTTCAACGGACCAAAATTTAGGTTCCTATTGTATTTGCAGTTTTCCATTAAGATGCTTATTTGTGAAAAGGGCATATTAAAGATGCACCTCGAGTAGTAGAGTACTAGTGTGCAAATGTCGCGGGTATCATGGAGATGAGAGCTGGATGGAATGATATGGGTCAGATGGATGGAAGTTATGATGGGACTATGAGGGAATCCAAGGAAGAAAGTGGTATTATGAGAGGAGGAGCAAGGTTTCTCCAAGAGAAGAGGCAGAGGATAGGAGAGAGTCCTCCTGTGACCGAGATGTGAGAGCACAAAAATATTGGTTGAAGTCCAGAAAGGATTGATTGAAGAGTTCAGAAAACTGAAGTCTGAAGCACAATACATTACAGAACTAAAGGAGATTAAGCAGTATCCCAATGAAACTGTTTGGGATTTTGATCAAAGAATTAAGACACTAATAGAAAGATTCATATTTGAGATTAGAAATATTCAACATAAGGAATGGTTCATCACACTATTACTAACTCATATAAGACTACCATTGATGCAAAAAAATATCGTGACACAAAGCAAGGCTTTGGAGATCACAATGAAGTTGAAATCTTCTCCGATTGGTGAGAATGCGATTGGGATGAATTAGATCCAAATGCAACTGGAAAACTCGACACTCCAATTGCAAGATATTAAGAAGGGAAGAGAACATCCTGAGGAGGTATGGTGTACTCGATGTCACACGAATGGAAATACTAAGGATAACTGTTCAGATTACTGAAACTACCTATTGTCAGGAGCGCAGAACCCATTGAGTTGTGGCACTCTGCCCTGGTGCCGTATTTTCCAATTTTATGGGCATTGACATGAAGACTGCAGATATATGTAGAGGATGGTAATGAAGTTGATGAAATTATACTGTACATTGTGTCAATCTGTGATGCATGAATATAAGGATTTCCGCGCATATGATCTTCTCCAGGATAAAATAATGGACATGTACTATGTAATGGGAGAGGACCATAAAAAAATACAAAAACTATAGCTGCAGGTGGTACCGCCACCACCTCAACCACAATTCGTACCCATTAGAGGAAATTTGGGGTCTAAAATGGGCCTCCTAAGGAAAATAATAAAATAATAGTTATTAAATTTGAAGGAAGAATGAAAAAAACTACTTTTTGTGTTTGTATTTTCGACATATCTACCTGTCGTTTTACTCAAATTTAGTGTGGGAGAGCTTGTTGGATGAAAAATTTAATTCCACATCTAACGATTACCCACACTACATACTTTTGATGGACCCTGCTACCCCAAAAACAAGAAATACCTGAAAAAACATGATGATGATGTCATCGTCATGTTTTTTTCAGGTATTTATTGTTTTTTGGGTAGCGGGGTCTGTTAAAAGTATGCAGTGTGGGTACTCGTTGGATGTGGAATTGAATTCATCATCCAACGAGCTCTGTTGCTTGAAATTTGAGTAAAACCACAGGGAGATATGTCGAAAATACGAACAAAAAAAGTAGTTTTCTTTTATGACAAATATGTCAATTCAACCATTATGGTTGACTCATTTTTATTGAAATTCTATTGGTTCTTGAATTCCAACTCACAAAATTTATTGTTGGCCCATTTTCTTATAAGGCCCATTTTAGACCCCAAATTTCCTCTAATGACAGCAGCAACCACAGATGCAGTTTGTACCGCAGCCATAGTTACACCAACAGTTTGTGCCATGACCGCAGTATAATTAGATGCAAATGGCTCTAAATCAGCCACAATATGTTCAACCACACAAATATATTCAACAACAGATGAATTCCTTGCAACAACAATTCAATTAACCACAGTATCAACAACAAGGAGGATTCCGCAGAGGATTCTGAGGAGGACGAGGTGGACGCTTTGGTCGGGGAGGAGGACGAAGTCATGGACTAGTGCAATTGTGGGAAATCTCTCATATTGGGAAATTATCAAAGAGATTTCCCACAATTGAAAGCACAGTGTACGTATTGTATCATTGTCGACCACACTATTGAGAATTGTCCATAGCTGATCACAAAGTGGCAGGAAGGGAATGTGCCTCAGTTGAAGAACCATAATTAGAATCAATTGTAGAATGAGAATCAATCATAATCAATTGTAGAACTAGAATAAAATTCAGAACCAGAACCATAATGTGAACCAAAATGTGAATCAACCTGTGAATCCATCGATGAACCAGAATCAGGGACCTACTGTTGCAACGATTTTAGTAGAACCAAGAATGAAAGATGCTGATGTTGTTGTCATTACTCAAGGAGGAGCAATGATGGGAGATGATATCCCATGTCCACAAATTTGGTTGGCTACGAAGAAGAAGGTGCAGTTTGACGTCGATGCTAAAAAATACAAATTTTTTGAAGCACGCAACGAGATAGAATGAAATCCTGGTAAGTTACCTATCTATGAGATGCTTACTGCTTTTGATTCCACTTCGGTAGTAGGACCATCACAATAGCATGGTACCTTGCAACATTTCCTTGAAATTTGTTTTTTGTTGGTGAGAAATCTTGATGCTATTGCCGATATTGAAATTCTATTGCACTGACAGGCCAAGGGATGGAAAGAGTCTACGGTGAACTCTTTACATAAGAAAAAGACAGGAAAAGAGATGCACATGAATATTCAGATTGGGGACTATGAGATAGATTCAGTAATATTGGATCTAGACTCAAATGTCAATATTTTGACAAGGAAGGCATGGAAAAATATGGGGAGATCGAAGTTGGCTTGGTCCCCTGTATAGATACGAATGGATAACCAGGCTAGGGTAATGCCAATTGGGCGAGTTCCGCACCTTGATGTGGAAGTCAAAGGGATGAAATCATATGTAGATTTTGATGTCATTGATGTTTTCGATGGTGGAGGATACTATCCCGCGTTGTTGGGAATTGGATGGTCTAATGATAGCTTGGCGGTGATCAACTTTAAGAAGCGTGTTATAACTTTTGAAAACTGTGACATTAGGGTCATCGCTCCGATGGATCCAATTGAAGGGTGAAGGTTAGATGAGCCGGTGAGGGATGAAGCTACAATGGGATGGGATCATGCATATAATATCTCAGAGGATTACATCTATCTAATAGTCGATGGCTATCTCAGTTGGCGCAACTCCATCTCTGCGTCTTCTAACTATGATGATGCACTAGAGAATTGGAAAAATTGCATGCATGAGGTGTCACTAAGGAAGTGTGGCTTGATCACTTTGCCAATGTGCCGAGTTGATAATGAGATTGTTAAGTTACCTATATATGAGGCACTACCTGAGTTGTCTAATTTTCTCGTTGAATTTGAAGACAAGGTGTCAGAACCACAATGGTTGCTCGTGTAGTATGAAGCGCTGAAGGCTACTCCAGCATGCTGGTGGGTGACCCATCAAAAGTCGATCACTAGATGGTCGCAATTTCAAAGATTGATGACAATTATATTTGGTAATGCAGAAGAGTACCACAATGGAAGGTACGATGAAAAAAATAATCTTGGTGATCGTATGATTGAGTGTTAGACCTTGTGGGCATCGTGACCAAGGGATGAGTGGGTCCATACCTTTATCCACACATTGGATGAGATGCCATGATCATGGTATGTATCAACTGAGTTGCACAAAGAGATTACTACTTGGGAAGAGTTCTCAATCTATTTTACTCACACCTTCAGTTTCGCGTATACCCACCCAGATTCTCACAATGCGCTATAGATTATCTGTGATGTTGTTCTGAAGGTAGTACCAGTTTCCTATCGGGTGGATCCACATGTGCAATTTCTGATGTAGTTGATGATGGGGTGTTATAATGTGACTGGAGGAATTGAGGATGGTGATAATTTGTAGAATATCAATATTCCAGAGATAGAAGGGATTCAAGATATAGCAGCACCTGACATACCAACGGATCCAATGAATTAGCCATTAAAAATTAGGAAGGTCAACATTGGAACATAGGAGAATCCAAAGTTTGTGAATATTGGGGACTACTGGGATGAAGAGACTATGACAAAGATCACAAATCTGTTGCACGAATTTCAATATTTGTTTCAAACCAAGTTTTCTTAGATGAAGGGAATACTGGGATATTTAGGAGAAATTAAGATCTCGTTGAAACATGATGCAAAACCAGTAAGGCAATGACCGTATCGCTTGAATCCGTGATACAAGGAAAGGGTCAAAGCGGAGCTCGATATGATGCTAGATGTTGGAATAATTGAGCCAGTTGAAGAATTGGAATGGATCAGTCCTATGGTGGTCCAAGATAAGAAGACAGGTGAGGTCCATATTTGTGTCAACCTGAGAAAATTGAATGATGCATGTATACATTATCTATTTCCAACACCATTCACTGATGAGGTGCTAGAAGGAGTAGGAGGTAAAACAATGTGTTCCTTCATGGAAGGATTTTGGGGCTATCACTAGATCAAGATTGCGAAAGAGGATCCCCACAAGACAACATTTGTTATTGAATGGGGTTGTTTTCACTACATTGTTATGCCATTTGGGCTGAAGAATGCGCCTTCAATATTTTCCAGGGTTGTTATTGCCGCATTCAATGATTTATTAAAAGTTTCTACAAGTTTACATGGACGACTGGATAGTTTATGGATTGATAAAATACCATTTGGAAAACCTATGACTGATGCTTGAGCGATGTTGACTACATTAGATCATGTTGAACTCGAAGAAGAGTAATTTCTGTGCACCTTGTGGGATGATGTTGGGACATATTGTTTGCAAGCAAGGATTGTTTATGGATCTTGCAAAGATTGCACTGATTTTGAGCTTTCCACCACTGAAAAATGTGAAGCAATTAAGAGAGACACTGGGACATATGGGATATTATCACAAGTTCATACGTGGTTATGCTGCGAGCACAGCTCCTATGGAGCAGTTACTGAAGAAGGATGAGGTCTTTGTATGGAGTTCGGAGTGTCAGTGCAGCTTTGAGACATTAAAGGAGAAGATGGAGTCTGTGCCAATATTAGTTTTTCCTAATTGGAATAAGGAGTTCCATGTCCATGTGGATGCATCATCAGTTGCAATAGGAGTGGTGATGTCCCATCCAGGGGAAGGAGATTTGGATCACCTGATCGCTTTCGCTAGTCATAATCTATCATCCGCAAAAAGGAATTATACTACCATAAAGAGGGAAGGTCTAGAGATGGTATATGCACTATAGAAGTTTCACCATTACCAATTGGGTGGTCATTTCAAGATGTTCACGGACCATTCTACATTGAAATATCTGGTCAATAATCTTGTGTTGTGGGGGAAGATACGTCGTTGGCTACTTCTTTTTCAAGAATTTGATTTCGAGATAATTGTGAAGGAGGGAACTTGAATGTGGGCCCATATCACTTATCATGGATTGAGACAGGTGAGGAACCAAAAAAAATTTGAAGATGGGTTCCCAGATGCACAACTATTCAGAGTTAACATTGTTGATGAGTACCACGAGCACAGAGTTTAGTTTCTAGTGACAGGAACAACACCAGAAGAGCTTACTGCAAGTCATAAGAAGCAGTTGGTGGTTAAGGCCACTGATTTCCAGTTGATTGCGGGATAACTATATAAGCTAGGACCAGATGAAGTTTTATGGCGATGTTTCCTACCGCATGAACAAGGACAAATTTTGGAAGAGGCACATGCAAGAGTCACAAGGGGACACTATGGAGGACAAGCTACTGCTAGGAAGGTTCTCCACGTAGGGATTTGGTGTCCCACTCTACATGGTGACGCAACAGACTATGTGAGGAGTTGTGATAACTGTTAAAGTGACGGGAAAACTATTGAGGAGGGATGAGATGCCGCTGGTACCTCAGGTGACATTGCAACCATTTGATAAATGGTCGTGGACTTTGTGGGCCCAATTAACCCACCTAGGAAGATAAATGGTGCACAATACATCATTATAGTGACTAATTATTTGACAAGATGCACAGAGGCTACACTTGTTGTAGATTGCACCACTGCGACAGCAGTAAGGTTCTTCTTCGACGACATTGTTACTCGGTTCGGGTACCCACGGATATTAATGAGTGACTAGAGGAGTCACTTCATCAATTGCACAGTCATTGAATTGATGGCATAACTTCAAATACAACACAAGACGAGTACCCTGTATCATCCATAAGTGAATGGGACGGTGGAGGAATTCAACAAGGTGTTGGAGCATGCACTTACAAAGGTATGTAACGTGAACTATGATGACTCAGATTTGAAGATTCCAGCAGTTTTGTGGGAATATCGCACCACTTGCAAGAGATTGACAAGGAAGACAGCATTCAAATTGGTGTATGGGAAATAAGTAGTCATGTATATGGAGTACATTGTTCCAAGTTTGCACATCACAGCAGCAATAGGCATGGATGATGAATTAGCATTAAAAGAGCGACTAACGCAGTTGGTACAGCTCGAGGAAGACCATTTTGTTGCAGGTTTTCACCAGCATGTTGAGAAGGATCGACATAAGGCTTGGCATGATCGACATATTAAGCACAAACAATTTTGGCAAGGAGACTTGGTTTTGATGTATGACAGCAAGTTCGTGAAGTATTCAGGTTAGCTACAGATGCATTGGCTAGGTCCATATCTCATTAATTCCATTACTTCAGGAGGTGCGGTACAAATCCAACAGTTAGATGGAGCAATGTTGCCAAAGCTAGTGAATGGTAGCAAGATGAATCCCTACAAGACAGGGCTAGAGCTGCACGATGCTTGAAGAATTGTGTGATTAAAAAAAAGCATGAGAGGATAGTGAGAAGGAGGGAACACCAAGAGGAAGTGGATATGCAAGTAGAGGATTCAGTAGCGCAGTTAGGAAGTTATGTCGTAACAGCCATAGGGCTGTGACATAGTCAAATCAGTAATAAATGTAGATAGTTAAAGTAGTTCACCAGTGGTGCTTTTTGAAGCAACGCGTATTTATGGCCAATCCAACCATTGGATTGATAGTATCATTGACGGATTTAGGTGATTAATGAATTATTTGGTGTAAATGATTAAAGTTGATTCGGTCATGATGCAGTTGTGATTGGCTTGGTGCTATAAGAAGGGTTTGAATGTGGTCGGCATTCAACATTGTGCAAAGATTGACTTGCATAGCTCTCACAAAAGAGTTGAGTTGTGTTTCTCTTAGTTTATTTGTGGTGATTAGGTGAGTTGCAGAGTTAATTCAAGTCGAGTGCCCACTAAACATTGTGGGGCATGCAACGTGAGAAATTCACAACTGAAATTTCTAGTGAGATGAATTCACCGATCATTGGAGTCACCATCATAGAAGAAGTTTCCAATATGTCAGTGGGATCCTCACCAGTTCTGAAGAAGAAGAGAGGGGAACATCCTCCCAGCTCACCAGTACCGAAGAAGTGATAAACCAGAATGTCTACACGCGAACAAGAGGAGGCACCTGCGCAGGTGGGTCCTTCGGGTTCAGGGGCTGTAGAGTCAAGAGCCTGCATAGGGGTGTCCATAGAAGACATCCCTGGGTATGTGCCTCCCACATGACCTGATGTGAAGCGAAGAAAACTAACAAATAACCAAAAGTACCTAGTGAATATTCCAACGATTCCTCAAGGTATGCTCTGCATCGTAGACATTGTACATGCACTGATGGGAATGAAGTACGGCGATCACAATTTTATTTCATCGATAGAGATCACAGAGGAACCCTATGAACCTATGGTAGCGATTGGAGGCAGCCCGATATTACATATTCCAGTGGACTGGGCATGCGGCTTAGACAGAGAAAGACTGTTGGGATTAATCAACATGTCACATTTTGGGTCGTTGAATGGGGTAAATGCGTGTGTAAAGCAGCTTTTGGCATTGTTAGCACTTAGAATATACCCAGGTTGTAAAAGGTAAACTCCAAGGTAACAGCAAAAACCACTTTAGAAAGAAACTGGTGTTTTCTTCTAGAGAGGGATCTCTCAATAAAGATTTAACAGGACCAGATATAAAACAATATTTAAAGATTTGTATGTATGGCTGAAAAAATCACATAACCATTGGGCATGGAGTCACATACATATAAAGATATCACAAAGACATATACACGGGATTCATCAAAGGCAAGATAATCACATCATCACAGTCGTTCAATTTAATCCAGGTGAAACAGAAGAGACGAGGAAACAATCCATTAACACAGAGCATCAAAGATGAATTCTATGTCAACTTTAGCAGAAAATGTATAAAATATCTGAAATGATGACTAGAGCATAAACATATGAATTCTAATCACCCAATGCTGTATTTCAGATACGAAGAAGGAACAAAATGAAGTGTTACACTGGGAAAATAGGATCACATAAAGAAAGAAACACAGACTGTAATATCAATGACACAGGAATCTATAATAAACCTTCATGCATTCATTTTTTTATTCAAAAATAGATATTTTTTCCAAAAATAATTCCACAACACGATGGGTTCCAACCCCCATATCATAAAAAAGATGCCAATATATACAAAAAATAATAGATCTTCCAAGAAGATTTCCAACTGAATGATCGGATTAATTTAGAGTCTTGTAACTAAATCCCTAAATTCTAGGAATAAATTACTGCTCCAATCCTAACAGATCATAAAGTAAAAATCAGCTTGGTAAAACGTCTTCATCCAGTCAGCTCCATGTCTTCATCCAATCAGCTCCTTGTTGTATAACACCTGTCTCTATGCATGCAAGATGTATTTGGTCTTTCCGAATCTCTCCACAGTTTTCCACTGTTCTGTGCTTGGGGTGTCACACTCCATCATCTCTTGGATTGATACTTCAAGCTCCATGTACGCTTCATAGGATATCTTGGGCAATCTGCTTCTGATAATTGCGAACATCTGTAAAATTTCGAAATCTTCTGTTAATTTATCCACAATGGTTTTTCCTGTTAGGCTCTTTTCCAAGTCATTGAATTTAGAGTGGTCCATGCGATTCTAAACTAGCAAGCTGTGATAATGCTCTTGAGAGAACATCCGTCCCTCCTCGTCCTAGAAAGAAGGTAAGCCATCCTCAAAAAGCTCCTTGAAATCCTGCTTGAAGTTATTGACCTGTGTAACCATTTCATCTGTTCTGTGCTGGACCGTCTTCATTAAATGATGTTTGTGAATAAATTTCTTAGCCCACAGCACTATGGATATCCTATCTTTTATCCCCAAATCATGTATTTTTTTATATGTCAATGAGTTTAAAAAGTTCAGCGCATTTTGAGCTGTGGTGAGAGGTATTTTTCCCATGTGTTCATTCACTAGCTTCAATCTTTGGTGGGCCAAATTGATCAAAATATTTTGATCATCAATGAAATTCAGATAATGCCGAAATTTGGTAATTTCTATAGATAGAGTATCCCAAATAATGTGATTTTCTCCTTGCAGGGGACCTTTACCTATGCTTTTCTCCTTCAATTCATTGAACTTCTTCTACGGCTGATTCCTGTCCTGTAGTATTTTAATTTTACTTTCATTTATTTTAGCCAACTCACCCTCGATCTTTGCATTCTCTATCTTCAGCTCTTTGATTTCTTCATCTTTTAAACTAACCTGGGACATAGGCACCAGCAGATCATCCGCAGAAAAATCGTCCAATGGCTTCTCGACATTCACAATGGACAAGTCTTCACCTGTGGGAGTCTGACTCGTTAACTCCTCCATAATTTCCTTCTCATCAATTTGATCCTTTTTCATCAAGGAAATTTGAGATAACAGTTCATTTCTTTCGGCCTCCCACTTGTCTTTTTCTTCTTGCAACTCAACAACTCTCCCTTTATACTCCATCATCTCTTGATGGATCTTGTCTTTTTCTTCTTGGAGAGCCAATAGCTCAGAGGGCTTAACATGCTCAGAACCTGGGATTTTCAATTTTTTCTTCAACACTTGGAGAGCATTATCTTTTTCTTCTAGCATTCTCCTGACTTCCTGAGTGTTATCTGAACTGACAACATCTGTTTGAAGCTTCTTGATCTGGATGGAATTTGCCTTATTTTCGACTCTTTCATGTCTAAATTGAATTTCTAACTTATCTATCAAAATTTGCAATTTATTAATCTTTACCATAGCTTGTAACAAATCTGAATAAATGATATCACTGGTTTGTTTATGAAGTTGTATCTTATCTGGTATACTGATCTTATCCAACCGGATCTCCATATCTAACATTTTCTTGTCGTTTACCATGGCTAACTTGAATGTATTTCTTTCGACATCTCTAGCAAAAACCAGAGAAGTTTTTGGACTGTGTAAACTTCTCACTCACGGTAACAAATTTCTTGTCTCTTCCAGAGACTGTTTTCTTTTCTCCGTGTAACTGGCTTTGAGTTCCTCCTTTGATTTGAAGATCGGGCTTGATTCTGAACCATCTACATTAAAAGAGAACCGATTTACTTGCACATCCTTTATTGGAACTAGAGCAACCTTTTTGAAACCACCAGAAATTTCTTCATTTACAATTTCACCACCTTGAAACAAATTTGCCTTTTTATGCAATCCATCTTGGTCAATTTCCATACTTTCGATTTCAGACAGAATTCTCTTAATCACACTACTAGTATCCTCTGATGTTTGGGATGTTGTGATAGGTACAGTATGGGCATCTTCATCAGAGTTTGATATCTCAGTAAACTGCAACCAAATTGCTGTTTCAGCCAATCCCTCAACAGACTGGTGATCAAATGGTTTATTCTTGTTAGCCTGCTTCCTCAAGGAGATTACATGGTGGGGATCGTAGTTTATCTTTGGCTCCTTTTGGAAATCCATACTCTCCAGCAATTTCTCTATGAATACTAAAGAACCTTTACTTTTGAATATGAAAGAACCGACCTTCAGGGGGAATTTAATATTTGAAGACTTTTTGAAAGCTCCAAAATGCTCTTCTTCAGACTGTAGCCTTTGTCTCATGAATTCCAAAGAAAAAATCCTTGGGGTTAAGAAGGCAGGTAACTTATGAGGATGCCCTGTAAAACCATATACTCTTAACACAGTGGAGTCTCTATTCATGAACCAATCTCCAATTCGGTCTTCAGGTGAAGGCTGCATCAAACACTTCATCTCGTCCAAAACACGAGGCAATTCTTCATCGAACAAAATTTTATACATTTCCGACATAATCGAATTGGCATATTCGAACATGTTCATTTGCTTTGGCAAATCATAAGAAAGACAGTATTCAAAAACTACAGCTCAGTGACATTGGAACATAATAGCATGTTGAACAAGTAGGTCTGAAACCTAAAGAACCGAACCTTTGTAAAATTAGTTAACTGAAGATGGATTGATTTGGCCAGGTACTCATCAAGACTAAACACACGAATTGACTGAGCTTCAGAGCCTAAAGAACTTATTCTCAACAAAAAACCAAGGACGACTTCGCCCACATGACAATCATCATCAAGACCTAAAATTTGAGAGACTAAGGATACTAACAATTGGACTTCATTTTTAAAAATATGCACAGGGTAAGGCAAGAAAAAACCATCTAAAGATTGACCATCTTTCAGAATACTAGACAGGAATTGACAACAGGTTTCAGTTTCACACTTCTTGTAAAATTCAACAAGGACCGACTCATTCACTGACTCACGGCTATCAGGGTAACTATCAGGTAAATTGAGGTTTTCTCGAATGACTGTAGCATTGACCTTACAAAGAATTCAGGATGTGGATTGACTCATGATAATTATCTGAGAGGGGGAGTAGTTAATAGCACACCATTTTGCAAATTTTGGGAAATGGAGGGTTTTTTCGAGGGAGAAGTAATACAGAAAGGATTTACATACATTCAATATATCATTTCCCTGCGAGTGGTAATACCATAATATTTATTTACTAACGGACACACTTCCTACAGATAGGAAGGGATCACATACGCCCCTGTCTCTGTCGACCAAATACTCCTCTCTATCATCTATAACATGACCACTCTGTAATTCCTCCCCTTTATCCATAACTTAATTTGACAACGGAAATTCGGTGGAACGAATTACAGGGTTCAAGCTTTACCTGTTTAACTGTAGAGGCGTGTGTTCGGTGTGCTTGAAACTGACAACCAAAAGTTGATGAATATGCCAGTCCTTTTCACGCACTAGAGCCAATCAACAAAATACCCACGGGACAAGTCAACCTTCCTTTTATAAGGCCCCACTCTGGAGTGCTCCTTCGGCGGTTTGCACGAAACCACTTTAGCCTCCGGAGTATGCCACAATTCGACGGATGGACAGCAGTTTATATTCCGCGACCACCTTCTACCTTTATCTGCTGTGCGTTTCCACCTTCCGGATTCATTTGTAACCGTTGATCCACTTCACCTTTGATTTTTAACCGTCAGATTAAGCACCACATAATTAATTCCGCCCAGGGTCTCTGGTCATAACCTTCGTGCAAGTCTCCATTCCGGAGTCATCTCCAACTGTTGATGAAATAGACTCTTATTTCCCACCATCAGATCGAAAGACACGTACTCGATTCCGCCAAGCGTTTGGGTCTTATCTACCGTGCAAGTCTGAGCTCTGGAATCATCTTCAGTCATTGATGTGATGTACCTGTATTTTCCCACCGTTGGATTAGATGGAACATATCCAATTCTGCTGGGCTTCCCAAAATTATCCCCCGTGCAACTTTATGTTCCGGAATCATCCATAGCCGTAGATGCGATCGACCATGATTTGTTAGCCATCGGATTGGGTGGCATGTATCTAATTCCGCTAGGCTCCATTGTTTTAACCATTGCACATGTTCATAAAGCGAAACCTATACGGGCCGTGGATCTCTTCAAGCCAAATCATCAACCGTTGATCTTTGTATCTTATTAAATGCCCGGACATACTTTATCTTCCTCATACCTATTAGAGAGCGGAGATAGTGTAGACCATTGATCTTCAACTCTTCACTCCACACCATTAGATCTTCATCGTTTTCTCTCCTCATGATACTCTTATACTATACCATTTAAACCAAAGTTTGACAAGCCACTTATTATTTCTCTTTCATCAAGGTTTTTTCATCCCTATGTTAAATATATGTGTTAACAACTGGCTCCATCTGGGGATGATATCCTCCCTGTGAGGTATCAAAGAACTCGTAGACCAGGTGCCTTCTTTTGATTTTGCATAATAACTTGTATAAAACTCATCTCTTGTTTTTCATAGATATATCATTTTTATGTATTTTTAGAAAAGGAATGGTATGCCTCCTGAATCTTAGGGCTTTCACTGCAAGCTTTAAAAACACTCGACTTACCATTCATATTAACTTGTAAAGAAAAATAAATATGTACAGTCTATGATACAAATTTTACCTCCTCCCTCAGGATAGGTAGTGTTTCAGATATCGTCCATTTACAGGGTTACTTTCCAAAAGAACCCCATTTGTATATTCTAGCAGAAATGCATTTTTCCCTCTGTATCCAGCCACAACGTAAGGTCCTACCCACATAGGATCAAATTTTCCATGCTTGTCTTCATTAGGAGCATCCCACTTTAAAACCAGGTCATCAATTTGAAACTGCTCTTCTTTGATTCTTCTGTCAAAGGTATTTTTCATTTTCTCCTGATGTGATTGTACTTTGTCATAAGCCTTATTTCTTCATTCTTCCATCTCAATAATCTGATTTATCCTTTGCTGTATGTGATTTGGTTCTCCTTGCTGATCTTGGAAATATCTCATAACTGGTACCCCTAATGATGCTAGAAAAACCACTTCAGCCCCATACACCAGTTGGAACGGAGACATGCCGATTGCTCTTTTAGTGCTAATCCTATTGGCCCATAGAGCATATTTTAGTTTGGTGTGCCAGGACCTCTTATTATCCTCCAACAGCTTCTTGATGATCCTTACTAAGCTCTTATTGGAAGATTCAGCTAACCCATTTCCTTGAGGATAATAGGCAGTTGAATGATTGAGACTTATGTGATACTTATGACAAAAATTAATCATTTTCCTGGATTTGAAAGCAGCCGCATTATCTGTTACTATCCTTTTTGGGCACCCGAAACGAGCCAATATGTTCTCTTCAAGAAAATCCATGATCACATTT
Source organism: Pseudotsuga menziesii (assembly GCA_001517045.1). Classification (NCBI taxonomy): domain Eukaryota; kingdom Viridiplantae; phylum Streptophyta; class Pinopsida; order Pinales; family Pinaceae; genus Pseudotsuga; species Pseudotsuga menziesii. Next base: position 296,091 of record LPNX010254895.1, on the reverse strand, counting down.
TTAGTGGCTCTCCTGGTAGGAATTGCTTCTATCCATTTAGTAAAATAGTCTGTAGCTGTCAAAATCCATTTGTACTGACCTAATGAATTTGGGTTTATTTCACCAATAAAATCCAAACCCCATTGCTGGAAAGGAGCCTCAACTGTTATTGGATTCAAAGGGAGAGGCAGTACTTTTCTTTTACCGTAAAAAATTTGGCATTGATGACATTTACTAGTTTCTTTATACACATCTGAAAATAATGTAGGCCAATAATAACCGGCCCTTAGGATTTTGTTTGCAGTCACTTTCCAAGAATGATGTCCGCCACAGTCTCCCTGATGAAATTCTTTGGTAATTTGCTGAGCTTCATCTTCCAAAAGAGAATTCAACAACACTCCTCCAGGGTCTTTCCAATAAAGATACCAATTTATGATACATAATTTAGCAGATTTTAGCTTTACAGATCTCGCTCTTGATTTACTTAATCCTTCTGGTGCTTGCAAATTATAGAGGACATATACAATATCAGAATACCATGGAGATGCCACAAAATCAACCAGTACTTCTATCTCCGTATCCAACTGATCATCTCGATGAGAAAGGAAATTAATTTGCAAAGCTTCACAATTGGAATTAGCCATCATCTTAGCTAATCCTTGTCCTTTAATCAACTTGGTAGGCTTTATTTCAATATCATATTCCAATAATGTAGCAATCCATTTTGATCTTCCGCCTTCTGGATCTAGTTGAGTCAGGATTCCTTTTACTGCAGCAAATGGAACATGGGAAATTATATGTGAATGTAAAATATATATTCTGAAATCTTTCAATGCTTTAATTAAAGCATAAGCTTGTTTCTCCATAATGTCATATTTCAATTCACCATCCCTCAACATCTTGCTGAAGAATGCTATGGGCTATTCCATATTCTCGTCATTTTTCTGCAGTAAAACAACTGCTATAGTATATTCTGAAGCATATGAAAATACTGAGAAATATTTAGTAAAACTTGGACTCACTAACACAAGAGCCTCTGAAATTGCCTTCTTGATTTCCCAAAAGGACTGTCTAGCTTCAACATTCCATTTTATTTCATGCCCCTTTTTCAACATATTGGTGATGTTCATTAGGATCTCAGCAAAACTTGGCACAAACCTTCTTAGAAAATTAACCTGCCCCAAGAAAGATTGTATTTCCTTTTTGCTCTGTGGTTCACGTACTTTCAAAATGGCACTCACCCTCTCAGGATCAATCTTTATGCCATATTTGGATATTATATGGCCCAGTAATTTTCCCTCTTCTAATGCAAAGTTGGATTTCTTTGGATTTAACGATATACCAAACTTTCTACATTTCATGAACACTTTCTCCAGATGATGCAGATGCTCCCTGTCAAACTTGGAGTAGACTGTGATATCATCCATGTAGATCACTACAAAATTTCCAATTTCCCCTGCAAAATCAATGTCCATAGCTCGCTGGAAAGTGGCTCCTGCATTCATCAAACCGAAAGGCATCTTTGCATACATAAAGGTGCCCCAAGGTGTAGTAAAAGCAGTCTTCTCCTGATCTTCTGGTAACACCTTGATATGATTATACCCGGAAAAACCATCCAACATTGAAATTCTTACAGCTCCCACCATTTGCTGCAATATATGATCCATCTTGGGTAGAGGATAGTTATCCTTCATGGAAACTTTATTCAAGTTATGGAAATCTATGCACAACCTTATCTCTCCGTTATTTTTCCTGACAGGGACCAAGTTTGCAACCCATTTTGAAAACCTCAACGTTACAATGATCTTAGCATCAAATAGCTTCTTGATTTCTTTCTCAATAATAGGCAGCAACTTAGGATTTATTCTTCCAAGCTTCTGTTTAAAAGGTCTTTCCCCAGGCTTTATAGGAATGGTATGTTGTATGATAGAAGTATCATACTCTTTGAGATCCTCATAACTCCAAGTGAAAAAATATGTATAATTCTTCATTAATTTGACATACTCTTCTTTCTCTTTTTTAGGTAATTTATTGGACAACTTCACAATCTTAGGATTCTTTACGGTACCAATATTTTGGTCTTCGATAGCATCATCAACGGGCTTCACTTTCGGATTTTTAGCTACATCATTTTGATCAAAAAGCTTTTCTAAAGGGATTAGTCCTCTAGGTATGAAATTGTTTTTTAATTGGATGATATCCTTACCTCCTAAGGTCCCTTTCAATTCTTCAGTGCTATTCTCTTCCTCTTCAAGCTCTTCATCCTCTTGAGTGCTCTTATCATTGTCATTCTTAGTTTCAATAGGAGTATTCACAAATTCTTCTGAGAGTTCTAGAAATCTTTGGATCTGCATATCATCTTCAAACACTTGCCAATATTTATATTTGTCAGGAATAGATGGCCTATTCACAATTTCCACCTGGTATTCCCTCTGACCAGCAACAGGTGTTTCAAATTTTCCATCGGCCACAGCTAAAGAATCAGCTACCAAATTTTTATGTCTAGGAATCACCTGAATTGTATGCTCTGTAAAGAAATTACCAAGCATATCCCACACCTCATTTCTATAAGCCCTCATTTGAGGATGTCTAGTTTGATAGCTTTCATTTATTTGGTTTATTACCAACTTAGAATCTCCTAAAATCCTTATCTTTTGAGCTCCTAAATCTTTCAAAGCATGCAGTCCCAATAATAGAGCTTCATATTCTGCCACATTATTTGTACACTCAAATGTCAACTTGTATGATAGTGCTTTGAAATTCCCCTGGATAGTAGAAATTATGTATACACCGGCTCCATCACCTATCTTTGCAGCAGACCCATCAAAGTACATAATCCACTGGCCTTCTCTTTTTTGCTTTGCTTCCAAAGCATCCTGTTCTATCACTTCCCTTTCCTTGTTCTCTTCAGACTTCTTCTACAAAGCCTCCTCTACATCATGCGGAACATCATCATTGAAGAAAATGGAGGACCCTAAATCAGTATCAACAGCATAAATGTGATGAATTTCAGGTTTATCCTGACTGCTTACTACATATGGATTTCTCTTTTCACTATATAATCTTCTGTCCCCATCTCAAACAGGAATCGTGGCATACGACATATCCATCTGCAAACTTCCTTTCAATTTGGAAGTCCAGGATCTTGACAACAGTACCCCGAATTTTGGTGGGATATCTGCCACTACCACGTCCATAACTATAGTTTTAGAAGGAAATTTGTTTAGGGTTACCACCATGTCTTTGATTAATCCAAGGCATTTCACTCTTTTAGAATCAAAAGAATACAAATCTTTATAAGGCCTTGTTACCTCCAATCCCAGACTTTCTACCACCCCTTTGGGCATTAGATTGTGTGATTCCCCAGAATCCAACATAGCATTATGGACCACTTTTTCATGTACATTTAGGATTAAATAGAAAGGAGGAACTTCTTCACCTTCCATATTTTCAACTTTTGGTCCAAATGAAATAGCTGGATTGTCATCATTCAGTTCTAAAATGTCAGACTGCCATTCGCCTTGATTCCTAACCATTTTTGTGATGGTATCCCTGTATTCAGTGTTTCTCAACAATTCATTGAATGGAACAGAGATTTTTAGCTTTGAAAGCTCATTCTGTAAATTAAAACCAGCACCAATCTTTTCCACATCAACCAGAGTCACCTTCTTTATTATTTTATCCCTTTGTACATCATTTTCAACCTCTTTATTTACAAAAGGACCTTTTTGTAGTTCTTTTCCTTTTTCCACATTCAAAGAACTAGAGGAAGGCTGATTTGGGTTTGCCTTCCCTTTATTTATGGGGACATCCCTATTCCTCATTTTGATTTTCCTCTGCACATAATCCATAGCATGCAAATAACCTCTTTGATATAGCTCATTCTCCTTTTCAATTTCTTCATTTCCACCCTCCTGTTCAAACATGTTATGCTCTTCTTCAGTAAGATATATCTTTGAATCCTGTTCTCCAAAGAGATGAATCTCATTTTCAGGGGGATCTTCTTCATCGGCAACATAATTTTCAGGGAAAGGTGGACGGATGGGTTGTTCTTCTTGGTTTCTTGGATTTCTCTGGTCTCTCTGTCTATTTTGGGGAGGAACAGGGGGATTTGGTCTTCTGAAATTTGGATTCCTGATTTGGGGATCCCCTTGTTCTCTGTTGAATGGCCTAGTATCCACAGTTAACCTATCCATCAAATTTTCCATGGTTTTAAACATCATTTCAAATTTAGCATCAGCAGAAGAGGATGAAGTAGAAGGCAAATTCTCTTCTTTTCTTCTCCTATCCAAATCCCTATGCTTCTTTTTTCCACTTGCCATCATGTTAGCTTCCACTTCTAGAGCATCAGTAAACATGGCAGCAAGGGTTGCCGATTTCCTCTCACGCAATGAGAATGCAAAATCATTATCAAAGGCCCTAGCATAATGTAGTTTGGCAGCTGCAGGAGAAGGTTTTATATCTTCCGGAATAGAGTTGTAATCCCTCATGAATCTGCTGGAGAATTCATGAACAGATTCGAAACCCCCTTTTTTGAGACTGTTATACTGAGATAAAAGCTGCAAAGGATTCTATTTATCATCCCACCTATCCAGGAAAGCATTTTGGAAGGCCTGAAAATTTACTATAGACCCATTTGGTAAGTCTTTAAACCACTTCTTTGCTTCTCCTGACAAACTTTGGGCAAATAACCGCATTTTAACATCAGGATAATCAACTTCTTCTAAGTCAACAAAATCTTCAAACTTGGCAACATGCTGTTTCGCGGTTATATCACCCTCTCCATCAAATAAAGAAATTCTTTGGGAATAATTTTGAGGGAGATCATGTAATACAACAAGCAGACGCAAGGGAGCAAATCTGGCAGCCATTGGTCTAGGTAGATTCACAGGGTTTGAAGAGGTTTGAGTATTCTGCGAGGTAGATGTTTCAGCCTTGGTGGTTTGTTGCAAATATCTCCAAAGGGAATCTAACAAGTAAGATTCTAATCTACGGGAATTAAACTCAGTATCTTTAAGGTCAGACTCAGACTTGGTTCTCAACAGATTCTTTCCAATGTTAACTTCCCATCCTGGATCAATATGGGAATCTTGGGACGATGATGCACCAAACAAAGGAAAACCTAACTTTTCTTTATTTTTTCTTTTAAATAGATTTTCTGGGTCTTCAAAAATTTTCAAAATTTTGGTATCATAATTACCTCGCGTATGTCTTCTTGAAGCCAGAATGACTCCTTAGGTTTTGAACAAGCTTCACAATGGAGTCGCCAGGGCAAATATACAACCTTCTTTTCTGTTAAAAATTCATGTTTGCCCACAAAAATATTTCTTCAACTTTGTCATTCTCCCACGGAAAATATGCTCATTCGTTCCCTGGCAATGGCGCCAGTTTGTTAGCACTCAGAATATACCCAGTTTGTAAAAGGTAAACTCCAAGGTAACAGCAAAAACCACTTTAGAAAGAAACTGATGTTTTCTTCCAGAGAGGGATCTCTCAATAAAGATTTAACAAGACCAGATATAAAACAATATTTAAAGATTTGTATGTATGGCTGAAACAATCACATAACCATTGGGCATGGAGTCACATACATATAAAGATATCACAAAGACATATACACGAGATTCATCAAAGGCAATATAATCACATCATCACAGTCGTTCAATTTAATCCAGGTGAAACAGAAGAGACGAGGAAACAGTCCATTAACACAGAGCATCAAAGATGAATTCTATGTCAACTTTAGCAGAAAATGTATAAAATATCTGAAATGATGACTAGAGCATAAACATATGAATTCTAATCACCCAACGCTGTATTTCAGATATGAAGAAGGAACAAAATGAAGTGTTACACTGGGAAAATACGATCACATAAAGAAATAAACACAGACTGTAATATCAATGACACATGAATCTCTGATAAACCTTCATGCATTCACTTTGTTATTCAAAAATAGATATGTTTTCCAAAAATAATTCCACAACACGATGCATTCCAACCCCCATCTCATTAAAAAGATGCCAATATATACAAAAAATAATAGATCTTCCAAGAAGATTTCCAACTGAATGATCGGCTTAATTTAGAGTCTTGTAACTAAATCCCTAACTTCTAGGAATAAATTACTGCTCCAATCCTAACAGATCATAAAGTAAAAATCATCTTGGTAAAAGGTCTTCATCCAATTAGCTCCATGTCTTCATCCAGTTAGCTCCTTGTTGTATAACACCTGTCTCTATGCATGTAAGATGTATTTGGTCTTTCCAAATCTCTCCACAGATTTCCACTGTTCTGCGCTTGGGGTGTCACACTCCATCATCTCTCGGATTGATACTTCAAGCTCCATGTACGCTTCATAGGATATCTTGGGCAATCTGCTTCTGATAATTGCGAACTTCTGTAAAATTTTGAAATCTTCTGTTAATTTATCCACAATGGTTTTTCCTGTTAGGCTCTTTTCCAAGTCATCGAATTTAGAGTGGTCCATGTGATTCTGAACTAGCAAGCTGTGATAATGCTCTTGAGAGAACATCCGTCCCTCCTCGTCCCAGAAAGAAGGTATGCCATCCTCAAAAAGCTCCTTGAAATCCTGCTTGAAGTTATTGACCTGTGTAACCATTTCATCTGTTATGTCCTGGACCGTCTTCATTAAATGATGTTTGTGAATAAATTTCTTAGCCCACAGCACTATGGATATCCTATATTTTATCCCCAAATCATGTAATTTTTTATATGTCAATGAGTTTAAAAAGTTCAACACATTTTAAGCTGTGGTGAGAGGTATTTTTCCCATGTGTTCATTCACTAGCTTCAATCTTTGGTGGGCCAAATTGATCAAAATATTTTGATCATCAATGAAATTCAGATAATGCCAAAATTTGGTAATTTCTATAGATAGAGTATCCCAAATAATGTGTTTTGCTCCTTGCAGGGGACCTTTACCTATGCTTTTCTCCTTCAATTCATTGAACTTCTTCTGCAGCTGATTCCTGTCCTGTAGTATTTTATTTTTACGTTCATTTATTTTATCCAACTCACCCTTGATCTTTGCATTCTCTATCTTTAGCTCTTTGATCTCTTCATATTTTAAACTAACCTGGGACATAGGCACCAGCAGATCATCCACAGAAAAATCATTTAACGGCTTCTCGATATTCACAATGGACAAGTCTTCACCTGTGGGAGTCTGACTCATTAACTCCTCCATAATTTCCTTCTCATCAATTTGATCCTTTTTCATCAAGGAAATTTGAGATAACAGTTCATTTCTTTCAGCCTCCCACTTGTCTTTTTCTTCTTGCAACTCAACAACTCTCCCTTTATACTCCATCATCTCTTGATGGATCTTGTCTTTTTCTTCTTGGAGAGCTAATAGCTCAGAGGACTGAACATGCTCAGAACCTGGGATTTTCAATTTTTTCTTCAACACTTGGAGAGCATTATCTTTTTCTTCTAGCATTCTCCTAACTGCCTGAGTGTTATCTGGACTGACAATATATGTTTGAAGCTTCTTGATCTAGATGGCATTTGCCTTATTTTCAACTCTTTCATGTCTAAGTTGAATTTCTAACTTATCTGTCAAAATTTGCAATTTATTTATCTTTACCATAGCTTGTAACAAATCTGAATAAATGATATCACTGGTTTGTTTATGAAGTTGTATCTTATCTGGTATACTGATCTTATCCAACCGGATCTCCATCTCTGACATTTTCTTGTCGTTTACCATGGCTAACTTGAATGTATTTCTTTCGACATCTCTAGCAGAAACCAAAGAAGTTTTTGGACTGTGTAAACTTCTCACTCGCGGCAGCAAATTTCTTGTCTCTTCCAGAGACTGTTTTCTTTTCTCCATGTAATTGGATTTGAGTTCCTCCTTTGATTTGAAGATCGGGCTTGATTCTGAACCATCTACATTAAAAGAGAACTGATTTACTTGCACAGCCTTCATTGGAACTAGAGAAACCTTTTTGAAACCACCAGAAATTTCTTCATTTACAATTTCACCACCTTGAAACAACTTTGCCTTTTTATGCGATCCATCTTGGTCAATTTCCATACTTTCGATTTCAGACAGACTTCTATTAATCACAATACTAGTATCCTCTGATGTTTGGGATGATGTGACAGGTACATTATGGGCATATTCATTAGACTTTGATATCTCAGTAAATTGCAACCAATTTGTTGTTTCAGCCAATCCCTTAATAGACTGGTGATCAAATGGTGTATTCTTGTTAGCCTGCTTCCTCAAAGAGATTACATGGTGGGGATCATAGTTTATCTTCAGCTCCTTTTCAAAATCCATACTCTCCAGCAATTTCTCTATGCACCTTTACTTTTGAATATGAAAGAACCGACCTTTAGGGGGAATTTAATATTTGAAGACTTTTTGAAAGCTCCAAAATGTTCTTCTTCAGACTGTAGCCTTTTTCTCATGAATTCCAAAGCAAAAATCCTTGGGGTTAAGAAGGCAGGTAACTTATGAGGATGCCCTGTAAAACCATATACTCTTAACACAGTGGAGTCTCTATTTAGGAACCGATCTCCAATTCGGTCTTCAGGTGAAGGCTGCATCAAACACTGCATCTCGTCCAAAACATGAGGCAATTCTTCATCGAACAGCATTTTATACACTTCTGACATAATCGAATTGGCATATTCGAACATGTTGATTTGCTTTGGCAAATCAGAAGAACAGACAGTATTCAAAAACTGTAGCTCGGTGACATTGGAACATAACAACATGTTGAACAAGTAGGTCTAAAACCTAAAGAACCGAACCTTTGTAAACTTAGTTAACTGAAGATGGATTGATTCATCCAGGTACTCATCAAGACTAAACACAGGAATTGACTGAGCTTCAGAGCCTAAAGAACTTATTCTCAACAAAAAACCAAGGACGACTTCGCCCACATGACAATCATCATCAAGACCTAAAATTTGAGAGACTAAGGATACTACCAATTGGACTTCATTTTTTAAAATATGCATAGGGTAAGGCAAGAAAAAACCATCTAAAGATTTACCATATTTCAGAAAACTAGATAGGAATTGACAACGGGTTTCAGTTTCGTACTTCTTGTAAAATTCAACAAGGACTGACTCATTCACTGACTCATGACTATCAGGGTAACTATCAGGTAAATTGAGGTTTTCTTGAATGACTGTAGCATTGAACTTACAAAGAATTCGGGATGTGGATTGACTCATGATAATTCTCTGAGAGGGGGAGTAGTTAATAGCACACCATTCTGCAAATTCCAGGAAATGGAGGGTTTGTTCGAGGGAGAAGTAATACATAAAGGATTTACATACATTCAATATATCGTTTCCCTACGAGTGGTAATACCATAATCTTTATTTACTAACGAACACACTTCCTACAGATAGGAAGGGGTCACATACGCCCCTATCTCTGTCGACCAAATACTCCTCTCTATCATCTATAACATGACCACTCTGTAATTCCTCCCCTTTATCGATAACTTAATTTGACAACGGCAATTCGGTGGAACGAATTACAGGGTTCAAGCTTTACCTGTTTAACTGTAGAGGCGTGTGTTCGGTGTGCTCGAAACTGAGAACCAAAATTTGACGAATCTGCCAGTCCTTTTCACGCGCTGGAGCTAATTAACAAAATACCCAAGGGACAAGTCAACCTTCCTTTTATAAGGCCCCACTCCGGAGCGCTCCTTCGGCGGTTTGCACGAAACCACTTTAGCCTCCGGAGTATGCCACAATTCAATGAGTGGACAACGGTTTATATTCCCCGACCACCTTCTACCTTTATCTGCCGTGCGTTTCCACCTTCCAGATTCATTTGTAACCGTTGATCCACTTCACCTTTGATTTTTAACCATCAGATTAAGTGCCACATAATTAATTCCGCCCGGGTCTCTAGTCATAACCTTCGTGCAAGTCTCCATTCCGGAGTCATCTCCAACTGTTGATGAAATAGACTCTTATTTCCCGCCGTCAGATCAAAAGACACATACTCGATTTTGCCAAGTGTTTGGGTCTTATCTACCATGCAAGTCTAAGCTCCGGAATCATCTTCAGCCGTTGATGTGATGTACCTGTATTTTCCCACCGTCGAATTAGATGGCACGTATCCAATTCCGTTGGGCTTCCTAAAATTATCCCCCATGCAACTTTATGTTCCGGAATCATCCATAGCCATAGATGCAATCGACCATGATTTGTTAGCCGTTGGATTGGGTGGCATGTATCTAATTTCGCTAGGCTCCATTGTTTTAACCATTGCGCATGTTCATAAAGAAGAACCTATATGGACCGTGGATCTCTTCAAGCCAAATCATCAACCGTTGATCTGTGTATCTTATTAAATGCTCGGACATACTTTATCTTCCTCGTACCTCTTAGAGAGCGGAGATAGTGTAGACCGTTGATCTTCAACTCTTCACTCCGCACCATTAGATCTTCATCGTTTTCACTCCTCATGATACTCTTATACTATACCATTTAAACCAAAGTTTGACAAGCCACTTATTATTTCTCTTTCATCAAGGTTTTTTCATCCCTGTGCTAAATATATGTGTTAACAGGCATGTTTCCATGGAGGGAGATTGTGGTTGGACCTACTGTCCTGTCCCCGTCCCTCACCCGGCGAAGAGGACGCGACGAGCACATCAAAATTTCAAAACCGGGCAAAATGCCCCGTGAACATAAACAGAATTCAAATGTTGAAATTAAAAGCCTACAGAATGCATATTAAGATGCCTAAGCATACACAAATGCTTGAATCCTTCAATTACACAGCGGAAGCAACACCAATGCATTCCAGCATTTAACATCAATATGAATCACAGAGATGAAGTAACAACAGCACTTATCTTTTGAAGGATAATTCACCCGCAACCAGCTACGTCGCTGCAACGTTCCACCCAACCATAGGCCAGCTTGCTCATCAATCTCTCAGCAATGCTGCCACCCCCGAGCTGGGCATGGTTCCTCCGGAATAAGGGTCAATTGCAGGCTTATACATAGCCAAGGGGACATAAACAACAAACCAATCACGGCTGGGTTTCACAGGCTGTCAACAAACAAGCCAAGCCAGCACAGTCCAAGGCTCAACCACTGCATACCAGCAGCAAAACAACTTCATTCACTGCTCTGTGATGAAGGCATAAACAACAGGGAGGCAACCCCAAACCAAAAAGAGGGACATCTCAGCCCGCTAAGCAACTCAGAGCTGGTTTTGGCCCTAACGTGGCCAAAACAACTCAGCTGCAACCCAAATAGGGTACTTCAGCAGCCACAACACACCATGAAGGATAACAATAGTCCACAGTCCCAAAACAGGGAAATTCAACCAACAGCACAAACAATTACTCAATAGAAGGGTTGGGAAACATCACACAGTCCCAACAAAGGAGAAGAACAACTCCCAGCATGGACAGACAAGGGAAATTTAACCCACGAATTTAGCAATCCACAGCGGTCCAAAACGAAATTGGAACCCATAGCCGACAAAACTCATGGGGAAGTCAACAGCCCCCAACACAAACAGCAAGCACGGCTCTCTATATGGGAAAAACGACCCAAACATCTTGTGCGTGAGGAAAAACTCGCACCCAACAGAAAAATGCATGGGAAAGACATACCCAATTTTCTGCGTGAGGATTCCAGCAGTAGAGGCCCTGCGTGAGGAGAAAACAACTCCGATTTTTCCCGTGGATGAACAAAACAACAGCAAGGACGCGAATTATAGTGCGTGGGTGCTTCAGCAACTCGTGGAGCCCCAGAAAATGTCTGCGTGAGACTAAAATCACCCAGAGCCTGTGCGTGAGAAGCCAACAGACCAAAAATCGTGGTGAGAGTGTCAACTAACCAGGGAAGAGTGCGTGAGGGAGAAGAATGGGCAGACATGGGTGGAGTGGGAAAATGGGTAAGGCTGACAGCCTACCACAACCACCACCACTTCAGCAATAACTGCCCCAACCACCAGCTGAAGCATTAAAGAGGTTGACAAGGTTGGATGAGGAAAAAGGGTGACAAATAACAAGGTGGTAAAACACATGGGTTTTTCTCCCATAACCAAGGTTTGACATCCCCCACCCCTTATCCTTTGGAACCATGCCCTTTTCATTCAACGTTGCACTGCCGTAGCTGGTTGTGGTTTATTTTTAATTGATGTGCGGGTTTACATGATTCCGAATTAAAATGTGCCGGATAGCACGACATACCATCGGCAATTATCCCCATTGCCGAAACATACACAACAAAATCGATGGTGGGGCTTTTTCCTTGAGCTCCTCACCACGATTAATCACAATATATACATCATGCAAACGGGGTCAAAACCGGGGACGTGACACCTACCAGTCCCAATTACAATAACACTTATTTCAGATATCACGGGGGTTCCTAAGGATGGGATAGGCCACTCATAGTATTTTATAGGAAGGGATAATGAAAAGAGTCTTTCAGGAAATATAAAGAAGAGATATGGGTTGCAGTAGGATGGACAGGCATACCGAGCCAACAACATCAATGATCCAACTATTCACATTGGAGCACACATTTTGGATACTAATATTTTGAGGATGAATAGACTGAACCAGTGTAATTCAGAGGTGATCGCATGTGTAGAATAGTGTGTGGAAGGAGTACAAATGAACTTGTCGTTGTTTTTAATGAACCAGCTGATGGAGGATATTGTGGGAGTCCAAGCAGGACTGTGCCCATTCGCATACAGTTGGATACTGATGTTGATTGCACTCATGGCATGGATGGAAGCATAATATTACCAAGTAAAGGAGGTGGATGCAGTAAAAGTGTGAAAGGGGGAATGTAACGTCCTTGACCCTTCGACTGACGAAGAGGATGCTACTATACGTCAAATCATCTAGGCGTCTAGCCCCATGAACATGAACATGCATACATATAGTGCTTAAGCATGATACTTTAAATCATAAAACATATTATGAAGCATAATCATTCATTATAAACAATGGAAGCAAAACATATCAATCAACACTTCATGCATATACAGATCAACATTTAACATGTATATCATCATTCATCAAAGGTAAATATGATTGCAGATACAAGTTAGGAAAGAATGCTTATCTTATAAAGAGCTTGTTCTGCAACTAGCTACGTCACTGCAACGTTCCACACAACCATAGTCCCACGTGCTCCTTAATCTCTCAAAAACACTGCCACCCCTGAGCTAGGCATGATTCCCCAAGGAATAAGTAACTAACAGGATTACACGTAGCCAAGGATAACAACACCACTAGGGTACACAGTTCATCCAAGCCAACACAGTTGGGTTTATCACGCGAACAACAAATTAGCCAAACCAACAAACTTGGGTTTATCAGGCCATCCAGGAGCTGGGAAAGGCTAATGCTAAGCTGGTGATCTCATTGGAGAGCTACAGACACCGACACTAGAACCAGAATGGATAACACCCACACACACCCAACACAAGGAAATCAGCCCTTTCTCTACAACGCAGTCCCTCAGACACTGATCTCCCTTCCAGTTTTATTCATGGGTTGTGGAGAAGAAAGCCATCTTAGTAGCTCTGTCTGTGTGGTTCTCAATCCACTAGGTTTATCAAGCACTTCATGCCCTCATTCATCACTCCAATGTAGTCCAAGGACAAAACCACTGCATGCAAGCAGTCAAAAAGATATTCAAGCTTTTACAGGGGAGAAACACAGTCGAACAGAATGCAGGTACTCACATCATCCTCAACCAATACCACCATAAAAAGGGAAAATACAACCAAGCAAATCGTGGGAAAATAGCAGTCCAATACAACTATGAACCAACAGCACACAAATCCCACTGCAATCCCTGGGAAAGCTTACACAGACTAGGAATGGAAAATACCAGACTTCCAATCTCTGCGTGAGAGACAAAATGCAACCCACAAAACTATGGATGCAATTACAACCACAATTTCAACAATGGAAATAATAGGACAATACACTGTCTGATAAACATGGAAAAAAGACACAAAACTCTGCATGGATCCCAGTAAAGAATCAATTTGTAGCCATCAGATCTGTGAGGTAGAGGAAGAGTTAGCAAGCTCGCAAGCCAACAATCGATGAGGTATAAAAGAGACCGAACCCCCTGTAGTGGAATGTGGAACCTTTTAACTCAGCTCGCCTGAGAGGAGACGAATAGACTTGCGATCTGGTGAGTGGACAGACCAATAGATGAGTTGTGGGGAGAGTGTGAGTGGGCGTGGGCATGGTGGTGGTTTTCCTTCCAACCAATCGCCGCTCCAACTAACAATGGAATAATTAAGGGTGGTGGTGACACATGGCTTTCCCCCATGACTCAATGCCAAACATTCCCCTTTCCTTATCCTTCAGAATCATGCCCCTTCTCATTTTAGTTGCCGCAAACATAGATGGTTGGGTTATTTAATTAAAATGTGTGTTTACATGATGCCACAATTAAATATATTCTATATGTCCCGATATCCATTGGTGACCATTCCCAAAATAGAAACACAACATAACCAAATCGATGGTGGGGCCTTGGCCTTTAGCTTCGCACCAAGATTATTTACAATATACGTATCATGTATTTTTAATGTAAGTGGGGTTAAAACCGGGGTATTACATTCCCCTCCCTCTTCAATAGCACTGTCGTCAGTTCTTTTACAAAATTTGAACAAAATGCTACACTGGCACCGCCTCAATGTTCCGCAGGATTGAACAAAAATGGATGTGCCAATCGCATGGCATCCTCCAGCTCCCACGTAGCTTCTTCAGGTCTATAATGCTCCCATTGCACCTATGGTTCAGTTCCGGAGCATTGTGACCTTCCTGTCGAGGATGCGCATTGGCTCGACTTGGAACTCTCCCTCGGGTTCCACCTGAATCACATCGCAATTTATCACATGGTTAGGATCATGTACATATCTCTTAAGCAAATAAACAATAAAAAAATTATGAGCTCTAGTACTAGCAGGAAATACAAGCCTATTTGCAACATGCCCTATTCTTTCAAGCACTTCAAACAACCCACAATATCTAGGTGACAGCTTGGAAAAAATTCCAAGCTTCAAGGAACTTTTCTTTGCTTTCACTCTAAGGTAAACATGATCCCCAACACTAAACTCTCTATTCACCCTATGCTTATCTGCATAGCTTTTCTGTCTGTCATGTGCTTCTTTCAGATTCTGTCTGATCTTTACAACCTCTTGCTCCATTTCCTTGAGCAATTCCAGTCCAAGCACAACTCTGTTCACCGGGTTGTCCCAAGTCACTGGTGTCCTGCACCTTCTGCCATACAAAGCTTCATATAGACTCATCCCCAAAGATGTCTGATGTCCATTGTTGTAAGCAAAATCTACCAAGTGTAAGCAATCTTCCCACTTGGTTGGTTTTTCCATCACATACATGTGAAGCATATCTTCAAGCACCTGGTTAACTCTTTCTGTCTGCCCATCTGTCTGAGGATGGCAAGCAGTGCTGAAGTTTATCTTTGTACCCAAATCTGCAAACAATCCTTTCTAAAAATTGGAAGTGAACTTGACATCTCTGTTAGAGACTATTGCCTTTGGCAATCCATGCAATTTTAAAATATCCTTCATGAATATCTTGGCAATGTCATCAGTCATGTGTGTAGACTTCACTGGTGTAAAATGTGCTTCCTTTGTCAACTTGTCTACTACAACCGTGATGGAATCATGTTGTCTCCAAGTCATCGGCAATCCTGTAATAAAACCCATGGAAATAACTTCCCATTTCCATTCCGAAACTGGGAAAGGCTACAACAAACCTACTGGATGTTGATGCTCAACCTTTACTTGTTGACATTTCATGCATCTTGAAATGTATTCATCCATGTCCTTTTTCATACCTAGCCAAAAGTACTGCCTTCTAGTTGTAGCAATTGTCTTATGATATCCCGGGTGACCAGAATACAGAGCTTGATGGATTTCATCCATAACAATTCTCCTCAAATCTGCTACTTTCGGAATATAAATTCTACCTTTAAAGGTGAGAAATCCATATTCTTCCAATTTATATCCGTCATACCTCTTCTCAATGCAATTTGTCTTTTACTTGCTCATACAATTCATCTCTGGAAACATGATTAACAATATGTTGCCTCAATTCTGATTGGAAAATACTAAGAGATGCCACATGCATTTCCTGTACCTTCCTACTGAGTGCATCAGCTACCTTATTTTCTTTTCCTTTTATGTGCTTGATTTCGAAATCAAACTCACATAAAAATTTCAGCCATCTCGCTTTCCTAGCATTCAGAGTAGGCTGATTAAACAAATACTTCAATCCATAGTGATCTATTCTGAGTTCAAATCTTCTACCCATCAAGTAATGTCTCCACATCTTGAGAGCATAAGGACTCCTCCAAGCCCTTGTCTGCATGCATCAATACATACCACAAAATATTTCTCTGGATCTGCAACCTTCAACATTGGCGCACTGGTGATAAGATTCTTCAACCGTTGGAAGCTTTCTTCACACTTTGAATTACATTCGAACTTCATCCCCTTCTTTTGCACAGAAGTGATGGCATGTGAAACCTTGGAAAATCCTTCGAAGAATCTAGTGGAGTATCCTCCAAGTCCCTTAAAAGATATTACATTGGTCACATTTCTTGGAGTAGGAAAATTCATAATGGCTTCAATCTTTTCAAGGTCTACTGATATACCCTCTTCTGAGATAATGTGACCCAAATACTGAATTCTATCCCTATAGAAGTCACACTTGCTCAGGTTTGCATGCAGCTGATGTTCCTTGAGCACTTGCAATGTCAATATCAAATGCTCTTCATGATCTTCCTTATTCTTAGAATAAACAAGAATGCCATAAAGGAAAACAAGAACAAACTTGTCCAAATACTTACTGAAGACACTATTCATAAGGCACATAAATGTAGCTGGTGCATTTGTGAGATGAAACAGTACCACTACAAACTCATAATGTCCATACCTTGTCATGAAGGTTGTATTATGAATGTGTTCATCCTTGATTCTCACCTAATGGTAACCAAACCTCAATTCAATCTTGGAAAACACCTTTGCTCCTCTCATTTGATTAAAGAGGTCATCAATCCTAGGCAAAGGATATTTATTCTTCACAATAACCTTGTTCAACTATCTGTAATGAATACATAACCTGAGTGTACCATATTTCTTCTTCACAAACAGAACCAGTGCTCCCCAAGGAGACACACTCGGTTGGATATACTTATTTTCCAACAACTCTTGTAGTTGCATCTTCAACTCTAGCATCTCCGGTGTACTCATCCTGTAGGGTGTCTTGGACACTAGTGTTGCTCCTGGCACAAATTCAATGGTGAAATCAATGTCCCTCTTTGTGGGAAGTCCTGGAATCTCATCAGGGAATACATCCTTTAATTCATGTAACACCTGATAGTCCTCCAACCTAGGAGTTTCATCTCTTCTTGGTTCCAGAATATGAGCTGCATATAGCTGGTATCCTTTCCTA
This sequence comes from Pseudotsuga menziesii, assembly GCA_001517045.1. NCBI lineage: Eukaryota > Viridiplantae > Streptophyta > Pinopsida > Pinales > Pinaceae > Pseudotsuga > Pseudotsuga menziesii. The sequence goes on along the minus strand of LPNX010254895.1, from coordinate 278,632 downwards.
TAGAACTTCTTCAACTGCATTGCTGAAACCTGCCTTACTGAAATTACCTTTGGAATACCCTTCACAACTACTGGGTTTCCTTCTTCATCTGTGCATTCAAAAGTCTTATTATAGCAGTCAAGCTTCACTCTGTGAGCTTCTAACCAATCCATTCCAATGAGAACATCATAGGAACCAAGCGGTAGAAAATTTAGATCTACACAAGTGTTCAATCCATTCATGACCAATGGGAATTTCTCTACCATGTCACTGACTTTTCTCTTAGTCCTAGTGGCTAGCTAAACTAACCAAGATTTTCTATGCTTTACCTTCTTAAAAGCACAACTCTCCACTACCCTAGGAGTGATATAATTGTGAGAAGAACCAGGGTCAATCAAAATAGAAATAGATTGTTCAACAATCTTACCTACAACTTCAACTACAATTGACTGATGATCTACCTGGCGGTCCTCCAGTGCTGCATAAATTCTAGGGACTGCCCTTGCTACTTGGCCCACTATTTTTGCTCCCTGAATGTTATAAGCTGGCCTTGCACTTTCATTCTCGAGGGGACAATATCTACACAAGTGAAGTCCTTCATATTTCCAACATTTGAGTGGACCTTTATTCTATTGTGGCTCTTTAGGCTTTGCACCTGTCACTCCAACAGGATTATTCGCAGCTTGGGATGGCTGCTTTTGCTGATTCCTGAATCTAGAAGGTTTAAAACCTTTCTTTCTTTGGTCAAACTTTTCATTCTTCTTGTCCTTCCATGCCTTATGGTAATCAAGTTTACGTTTGCTTTTCTCATAGCAATATTTATCCTTTCTTATTGCTTTTTCAAGAGTTCTTGGCTCATAGAACTCAATTCCATCTTTGTATGCTTGAGGCAATCCACTTAGAAACCATTGGATTTTTAATTTTTCATCTCTGATGTAATAGACATACCTCAACAATTCCAAGAATTTATTTGCATATTCATCCATGGTTTGTTGTCCCGATCTCAGCTAATGGAACTCCTTGAACTTGTCATCATAATACCTGTCAGAAAGGTATTTCTGCCTGAAATACTTCTTGAACTCTTTCCACTTTAGTTTTCTTTCACTGATCTTCTTTACCTGCTTGAAGTGCTCCCAACAAATGGATGCCCTTCCATTCAGATTGAATATGGCAACTCGTGCCTTCATGTTTTCTGAATAATCCTGCACCTGAAAGTACTTCTTGATCCCAAGAAGCCAAGCTTCAGCTTCTTGTATCGTCTTTATCTCACCAACAAATGTAGGAGGTTTATCTTTCCTAAATTCATCTCAAGAGAGATCCCTATGGTGCCTTCTTCCTTTCATTTTATGAGAAGATGGACTTGTATCTCCACTGGATTCTTCAGATTCAGATGATCCACTGGAAGTCCTTCTTCTTCTCCTAGTGTTGCTCTTACTGCCTTCTGGTCTTGATGTACCTCGTCCAGAATCTATATTTTTCTATAAATTTGTCAAACTCTGCAATATGGTAGCATTCAACTGATGCTGCTCTTCCTGGGCTTTAACCAGGCTTCTCATGGTGGATGCAACCTTGGGCAGTGTACCCTGGAATCTCCTTCCATTAGACTTTATGTCCTCATTTCCATTATGGACATTTTCTCCCATGGTATCTTCTGCTCGCTCATAAGAATCCCGAGCATCATACCCATCATGGGTTCTCATGACTAAACCACCTCTTTCTTTACCACATTGTTCTTTCTGGAGTACTGCTCTTGGAAATTATCTATAGTTATACAAATGTGTTAGTAGCAAACTGTTAGATGCATACATTAATATAAATCAAAACTACTTACCTTTTTATTCTGGAAATTTCATAAAACAACAATTATGCTAAAACATAGAATTTTCCCTATTTCTTTTCAACCCTGTGACCGTTGATAATCTGCTGAAATCTGCTCAAAAACCGGTTGAAAACTGTTCGAAAAACTGTTAAGAAATCCCTTTGAAAAACCCAAATTTCCTTAGGCCTTAATCGGACCTCATCCCAGCTATTCTTCTGATTCCACGGTGGTCAAAAGAAATACGCCTCCGATCTGCATCGGTGAATAAATTGTCTGTTCATTGATGGTTTTTTGTTCTATTCCTTTCCTGCTTTTCAGCAAGTAAAACAACTAGGCTCCCGATTTGTATCAGCGAGCAAACCATCTGTGCATCAGGTACATAGTCCGTTGAGCATCCACAATGGAGGAAAGTGTTCTTTCTTCGATATCCGTAGGAAAACGTCTAGACTTCTGATCGGTGATGTCAACTACTGCTCATCGGGAGTTTCGACGGTTGAAACTTCTAAGTTATCCTACTATATTAGCGAGTAAGTTAATTGTTCATCGGGTGCATAGTCATTTGAGCAGCCGCAACGGCGGAAAAATATCTTCCTCCGGTCTCCACAGTCATCTATTGGCTAGTTGTTGGTCTACTTCCTTCCACGTATCGGTCCTACAGTGGTCTATCATTCCGCAACGGCGACCAACAATCCCATTATAATTTCTGTGGACCAAAGTTTATCAGTGGTCAAAAAAGCATCCTACTGTGGCATCAGACACTTAATCCTCTAGGCATCGGTGAGTGGAGAGACTTATAAATTAATGAGATAGTTGTGTTAGCTTCTGCAATGGTGGGTTCTCGATCAACTAAATTCTGTCGACGTCCATCGGTGATCTCATCAACTAAATTTGCCGATGATTTCAACACTTAAACAAAATTTCAGAACTTTCTTCTTCTGTTGGTGGTCGGGTGTCCTATGCATCAGACGGTTAGTCCCTTCAACTTCCACAATGGTAGACCACAATCAAACTTCATCTTCCTTTGTCTTCCGCAACCGTAAGTCTATCAGTGATTGAAACCCCTAGCAGCTACGGCATCGGCACTTGGATGCACTTTAGTCTTTTTGATCTCCTCAATGGCGACTGTTCAACAAACTTTACTCAGTGACCACATCATCTGATAATTGACGATGTGATCAAATAACAATCGCCAATGGCCGATGATTCCATGCCTTAGAAACATTTTCGAAATTTTTCTCTTTTGAGTCTTCCTTCTCTCCGCGACATCGACTCAATGATCGCTTATTTTCCACCGATCCGTTTTCTATCTGTCGACGAAAAATCTCTCTATATTTTTCTAACTCTATCGGCTCCATCTCCCCTATCGTTCGCTGCCATAATACACTAATACCTTGGCATCGACAAGTGGAAGACTAAAGCATCGACGGGTTAGTTCGATCAGCAGATGCAACGACAGCTCATCATCTTCTATCCTTTTTCGATCGGCAGTCCAATCCGCTAATGCTTTTCGATCGGCGAACTGAGACATGATTTCTGCAGGCATCGACAGTCGGATCTTCTCCCTGTTAGAATACTAGGGCTCTAGGCTTCTGCAACGGGAGATGCACAAAGCACTATCTTATTCCAATGACTGATGTTTTCATCACTTAGAATTTTTTTTTTTGAACTTTCTGCGCCATCAGCAGTTGGATCAACTATTTGTCGGGAGGATAGTTCTCTAGTTATCTGTAATGGTGAGTCTACAATCCTTTGATCCCTTCCACTGTTCATCAGTGATGAATGCCACTAACGTGCTTTGTTGGCCGACGAATTCAACACTTAGAACATTTTGAAACGTGTGCGCCATCGACGGTCAGATCAACTATCCATCGGGTGGATAGTGTCTTAGACTGCCACAACGATGGGTGTGCCATCAGCTAAACATTGGTGATCCATCTGTATAAGTGTTCCAATGGGGTGGAGACCAAACAATTAGAAAATTTTGTGAATTTTCTGGGCTTGACCCATTTTCGTGGTTTCTTTAGGGCAGTAGGCAACTTGCCTCTGTTAACTATTCATGGCCTTCTAAGGCCCAATGCTATAACATAAAACTCTGTCATTGCATCTTCATGGCCCATTCAGGCCTATACTACAACCAGAACTCTGATACCACACTGTAACGTCCCCGATCCTCTGACTGGCGAAGAGGACACTACTATACATCAAATCATCCGGTCATCTAGCCCCATGAACATGAACATGCATACATATAGTGCTGAAGCATGATACTTCAAATCTTAAAACATATTACGAAGCATAATCATTCATTATACACAACAGAAGAAAAACATATCAATCAACACTTCATGCATATACAGATCAGCATTTAACATGTATATCATCATTCATCAAAGGTAAATATGATTGTAGATACAAGTTAGGCAAGAATACTTATCTTATAAATATCTTGTTCCACAACTAGCTTTGTCGCTACAACATTCCACCCAACCATAGGCTCGTGTGCTCCTTAATCTCTCAACAACGCTGCCACCCCTGAGCTAGGCATGATTCCCCAAGGAATAAGGAACTAACAGGCTTACACGTAGCCAAGGATAACAACAACACTAGGATACACAGTTCAGCCAAGCCAACACAGTTGGGTTTATCAGGCAAACAACAAATCAGCCAAGCCAACAAAGTTGGGTTTATCAGGCCATCCAGGAGTTGGGAAAGGATAATGCTAAGCTAGTGAGCTCATTGGAGAGCTACAGACACCAACACCAAAACCATCCTAGCTTTTAGAACACCCACACACACCCAACACAAGGAAATCATCCCTTTTTCTGCAACGCAGTCCCTCAGACCCTGATCTCCCTTCCAGTGTTATTCAGGGGTTGTGGAGAAGAAATCTAGCTCAGTAGCTCTGTCTGTGTGGCTCTCAATCCACCAAGTTTATCAAGCACCTCAGGCCCTCGTTCACCACTCCAATGCTATCCGAGGACAAAACCACTGCATGCAAGCAGTCAAACAACTATTCAAGCTTTTACAAGGGAGAAACACAGTCGAACAGAACACAGGTACTCACAGCAATCCTCAACCGGTACCACCATAAAAGGGGAAAATACAACCAAGTAAATCATGGGAAAACAGTAGTCCAATACAACTATGAACCCACACCACACAAATCCCACTGCAATCACTGGAAAAGCTCAAACAGACTAGGAATGGAAAATACCATACTTCCAATCTCTTCTTGAGAGACAAAACGCTATGGACACAATTACAACCACAATTTCAACGATGGAAATAAAAAGACAATACGCTGTCTGATAAACATGGAAAAAGACATAAAAGTCTGTGTGAATCCCAGTAAAGAATCAATCTGCAGCCATCAGATCTGTGAGGCAGAAGAAGAGTTAGTAGGCTCGCAAGCCAACAATTGGTGAGGCAGAAAAGGAACCGAACCCCCTGCAGTGGAATGTGGAACCTTTTAACTCAACTCGCCTGAGAAGAGACGGACAGACTTGCGATCTGGTGAGTGGACAGACCAACAGATGCATCGTGTGGAGAGTGTGAGTGGGCGTGGGCATGGTGGTGGTTTTCCTGCCATCCAATCGTCGCTCCAACTAACAATGGAATAATTAAGGGTGGTGGTGACACATGGATTTCCCCCATGACTCAATGCCCAACATTCCCCTTTCCTTATCCTTCAAAATCATGCCCCTTCTCATTTTATTTGCCGCAAACATAGCTGGTTGGGTTATTTAATTAAAATGCGTGTTTACATGATGCCACGATTAAATATATGTCGTATGTCCCGATATCCATTGGTGACCATTCCAAAAACAAAATTTCAACATAACCAAATCGATGGTGGGGCCTTGGCCTTTAGCTCCGCACCAAGATTATTTATAATATACATATCATGTATTTTTAATGTAAGCTGGGTTAAAACCGGTGTATTATAGGAAACACTACTAGAATATCTGGTGGGTGAAGGAGCCCGAGTGACTTAAGAAATGCGATGTTTAGTTCTGGATTTATTGGGAAGTGCTACAAGTGTCGGCTGTGAAATTTCCATGATTATCTGAGGAGCCTGTGACAAAGTTCCAATGGGTTTCTCAGTTTGCAATTGGCCCACACAAAATTCATGTGCAGGCATGGTGCGACCCATAAAGGCAATGGCTTTTGACACATTTCAAGTTGTTTGATGCGGATTTGGAGACAATTGTTGATGATTGGCCTGTAGTATGGAGAGAACTAGTAAGCTTAGAAGAAGTGTCGATAGGTCCACCAGTGGATGCACCAGTTGATTTGGTACCTAATCCTGACCAGCAAAGTCACCACGATTCTGACAAAGAGTCATTGTAGACACCCACTAACTCTTAAGTAGAGCAAGCATTTTAAGAGTCAAGAATGAAGAAGCGACAAGAGTAGGGTGCAACAAGTATCCTAGCCCTAGGGTTTTATGCGTAGTTCAATTGGATCATTGCATCCATTTGAATCGCAACAGATGCGGCATCTGAAGAGATGGAGAAATCAATGCAATATGGATTTGTTGAGGTAAGAACATGACTTGATTCTTTATGTGATGTAGTATTGAAGAGGGAACCAGAAGTAGCGACTGTGTAGGATGTTGGCTCAATCAGCATTGGGATGCGGACTTAGAATGTACAAATTCTACCGACTGCAATTGAGACCAACAGTGAGGATCTCAATTCCTCCCTGCAGTAGTTACAAGACTTGTCCATCAACATCAACGTGTTGTCCACAAAGACATTGGTGCATATGCAAAGGGTCTCCAATCAGGAGTTGGCAGACAGAGAACAAGATATCAGCAACCATTTCTTGCAATCGCAGGAGAAAGAGGCAAAGGCATGGAGAGAGGTCGAAGCATTGAAGAAGGAATAAGAGGAGCTGATGTCCAAGAGCGCCAAGGAAATTAACGAATTGAAAAAGGAACAAGATCGATTAGTGGTTGATAAAGCGCATCTTTGCGATAGAAGAGTGCAGTTGGAAGAGGTATTTGCAGATACATGTCAGCATGTATACGAGAGCACAATGGAGCTGGATGCAGTGGAAAAAGAAGCAAGACTTGGAGCAGTCATTGCGTAATTGCAGCGTGACAATGCAAATTTGTAGGAACTTGTGCATCTAGGCACACCACCAGAACAAGTGGATGAAAGGAAAAATGCTATGGAGGACCTGTCGACGTAGCTAGATGAGATGGAATAGGAAGACAAGAAGGTGATTGAGGTGACTAAACCTGGTAGATGAAGTATTTGATAATGGTACAGCCCGCCTGGTAACCATTGATGAGAATCGTGTACCATTATTTGCTAATGGTCACAGGCTGCAACTGCACCATAAGCCCATTTCAAAAGACGCATTCACTTGAAAGATTGTAGTTGATCTAGACTATTAGTTAGAACAAGGGTAGGAATCCTTCTCTGCCCCTGTCAATCCTTAGTTAATCGCTGTAAATCTTACATAAATTGTTTTGTACATAAATAAATTGATATTTTTACTATTATTGTTATCTTTTTCTTTTGCACTTGATCCATTTTTTTAAAATAAAATGTGCAGGGGAGCACCTAAGGAGTGGTGGTCATTATTGGTCCTATTTACCAAGGTATTCCTTTTGTAACTTCCTGCATCAGAAGAAAATTCCTTGAAAAAATCTATTGCAGCGACAACACATTCCTTTATCCCATTCCACGTAGCTGCAACATCGTCAAAATTATTTCCTTTACCCCATTCCGCATAGCTACAACATCGTCAAAATCATTTCCTTTACCCTGTTTCGCGTAGCTGCAACACCGTAAATTCATGCCCTTTACCCCCTTTTGCACAGCTGCAACACTGTAAAAATTCCACCCTTTACCCCGTTTCGCGTAGTTGCAACACCGTAAACTCCTGCCCTTTACCCTATTCTGCAAAACTGCAACACCGTCAACTTCCATCAACTTAAAGCCTTTTTCTGATTCTGGCAGCTGCGACACCATTTCACTTTTGTCCATTTTCACCTTTTCCGGAAGTTATGACATCGTTCCATTTCTACTATGTTTCCCTTTTTCGGCAGCTGCGACTCCGCCACAATTGGCTGATTTTTCTATAATCCAAGGCTATGACTCTGCTAAACTGCTTGATTTCTCTATGGTCTGAGGCTGTGACTCCTCCATTATTGGCAGAATTCTTTGCAACCGTGGTTAGCGACTCCTCCAGATCTAGCTCCAATTCTTGATGTCAGCGATTTCCATTTATATTCTAGCATTCATTATTTTTCTGACAAAGTTAACATGATGGTTTAGGTTCACTGACAGAAAAGGTCATTAAATCATACCTGCAATAATGCTTACACTTAAATGGCTGCACTTCACACGCTCTACTATTTTCCAAAGGTCACCATTCATCGCATATTTTTGAAGGTATGGTTCTAATTATCTACTTGATTAAGTATTAACTAGATCTGACAATATTAATCATACCTTACTTTCTGTTCCCATTATTACACCTACATATCATTAACCATCCACTTGTAGGACTTAATGGCTATTTATGTTCCCTGATAACTACCACCTTTCCTAATTTGGGATAAATTCCAAACATTCCTATGCTCTGAAACTTTTCAAATTTTCCCAACTCCACTCTCAGTTATTCATGCATACCCTGTGCTTTAACCTCCTTTGTCAGGATTTGTAATCTGTCGAACTGAGAAACACTTCTGAAGGGAATAAATGCCAAATTTTTCGCTATTTTTGAAGCTCCGGGCCAGACTGAATTCTTCCAACGCCTGAATGGGTTTCATTGTGAGATAGCTCTACAATTTGCCTTAAATATTATAGAAACCCACTCATAGGTTTGGGGGTTACGTATCAAAGTCTCTGAAGCAATAGTGGATGAGGTCACTAGCCTTCCTCAGGTGGGCAGAGCCTGGTTTGAACGAAGAACCCCTAATGCGGAAATAGTATAGGATTTTCTGAGAGAAGGGGAGAATATTCAACAGTCACTGAGAGGGATAGCATTACAGTCACTGCCTCGGCCATGGGATAAAGTAGCAATTTTCCTCAAAAAGTATATCACCTGTGAAGGTAGGTATCAAACGGTTTATTACTCTGAATTTCCTCTATTATCTAATCTCCATCATAGGGCCTTACTGAACATTCCATTTTATCTATTAAATGATTTACACCATATGGCGGGGTTTGTTAGAACAACCAAGCATCCAACCTCCTCCCTTACCCACCATGTGCGCCTAATACAATTAATAATTTTATGGGCCTTAGCTAAATGGAACCAAACATGGGATCAATTTACATGTCAAATTCAGGAACCTACCCTTTTTCCTGGTGTTCCAATAGAAGAGGAAGTAGAAGTACCTGTACTCCTGGGGCATGTTCAAAACCAAGAAGAACCTACCAATAAACAGTTGGGGGGAAATGAAGAGCAACAGGAGGTTTGGATTCCCTCCAATTTAGTTTTTTTTGGGGGGGAATGAGATTGGATTGCAAGATCAGTCAGAAGATCAAGCAACACAATTGGAGGAAAATGCATAAGAAAACACTGTAGAGAGATTAAATAATATGGCAGCTCTGACAGTAGAGGCTGAAATTGGAGCAGCATTAGATGCTGTGACAGCTGAAGCCGAGGATGTTAGAGCCATGATAACAGAAGAAAACATGGAGGTCTTGACCATTGAATCTTCCCCTAAATGGGGAGGAAATCTGATCGAGGAAGAACAAGAAAATGTTGAAACAAAGGATATCCCTTCCACAACAGCTGCAAATCTGGAAATTCTAGCACCATAGAGAAAAAGGAGGAGATCAAAAGATGAAATACAAACATCACCACCAATAAGATGAAAAAGAACCAAGTCAGTTACATCAGAAGAACCAACATCCCTGGAAATTTCTATGGAGACTCTTAGTATGCAACAAGAAGCCAATCCTGGAATAGATACCATTCCTGATTTGGATTTAGGAGAGGATGAACAAATGAAATCATAATCCTCAGGAGACACCGAAATCCTTGAGGAACAACTCCATATTGAAAAAGACATGAAAGAAACTCTACAATCCTAGCGGCATGAATAAATAGAAGGGCGGGTCTCTTTTACACAAGAACCAGTGGCCTTGCATCCACCTGTTGAAATTGCAGCTAACAATCAGGGAGACAAGGAGATTAAAATTTAGGAGGAGGTTGTTACACAAGAACCAACACCCTCACAATCAGCTGCTGAAGTTTCTATAGGAGGACTCCAAAGAGAGGATTTTGTTACATAAGAACCGTCATCTCCAGAAGTTGTTTTAGAGATGCCTATGGTTGAAGTTGTTGAGGGAGTAGTTCAAAGAAGGAATGTTTTTACACAAGAACCAACACCCAAAGAAGTGATTTAAGGAGTATAGGATGTTCAAATTGGAACATCAGGTGAAAATGTATGGACTCAACTTCCTCAAAATTTATCAATTTGGATTTTGATAATGAGGAACATGCTAAAGATGAAGAAATCCTGAAGTTGACAAAAGAACTCTCAATATTGAGAATAGAAGTGAGGAAGTGGAGGCATCAGGTGGAGAGATATAAAGAAGGGATGGTTTCCCTCACTGAACATAGGATGACCATTAGGGAATTAAAGGAAAAGTGGGCAGAAGAACTTATGTCCCAAAAAATCCACGGGGAAGAACTACAGAAGGAGCTAAAGGAGCTGAAAAATTTCAAGTCCATGCAGGTGGAAAAAGACCAACTGTATACTCTTTCTCAGGAATTGTTGGGTACTAGAGTACCATCCTCCTCTCACCCTGTGTTTTTATTTGAGTAGTTTATTTGGTTTAAACTGAGGGATGTGAAAGAAGTGAGATCATATGAAATAGCAACCTTGGCTAAATTCCTGGAAAAATTTCTGTGAAGTGATTTTGAGGACCATAATTTGCTGTGTGAGATTTATTTCCATGATTTGGCTTGCCCTTTGGACCACCATTCCAATCCTGTCCCTATCTTAGGTGATGTTCAGCTGAGGGATTTTTCCTCCTTTGTGAGCAATCCTGTTCAGTGGGAAAGGTATTTCCAAACTTTCTCTCACAATGAGGCCCACTCTAATACAGTGGATTTGAAGCGAACCTCAGAATCCTTGTCTCCTCCTTGCTCGACATTAGAATGTACTCTCATGTCCCATCCAAACTCGACATATAATGGAACTTCAAGAAAGGGTTATTTCTACTTGTACCTGCTAGATTTCCATGCATCAACGAGTGGCTTTGGAAGGTAGTCAGCACAGATGGTAGGTTGCCTCTCCAGCCCTTAGAAATAGGGACCCCTACTGTTACAGGTATTTTGAACAAGCAATTTCTAGGATTGAGGGTTATGTTGTATGCATGAGGGATTGTGGGGTTAATTGGCGGGGACTAAAATTTAAATTTCCTCTCATCTGGTGGCCAACAAAACCGTACAGGTAGGATTTCTCATTAACAAGGGCAGAAGAGCAAAAGTGTTGGAGATATTGGGTTGTACATAAGGGACTTGTAGAAAAAGAAGGAACATATGAATTCCCATACAACTTTTCTTCTCTCCATGAACGAAGCATAATGCCAGATTCAGATTCAGAATAATGGAGGTTTTTGCATGAGGACATGCAACAAGACAGTTGGGGGGAGATGTTGGGCCCAGAAATGGCCCCTTTTTGACGACCCTTATCTACCTAGTTTTTCCTCATCCTACTTTATTATGAATTCTAAATAGATGTTTTTCCCTCACTTGATCCCTCAAGTCATACATGTATGGTTAATCATTGTCTTATTTTATCAATGCTTAGGATTGTGGTAATCAGGGCTTTACATCTTAAATTATGCTAACATATGGTGGTTTTATAAAGATAATTCGAGCTGTAAAGAATACAAGTGTAGCAAGCCAAACATGCCAAAGGAGGGATGGACATGCATTTCTAAAGTTGATCGCCATCCATTCCATTTTTTCCCAAAGAATGTGGTCCCAGTGTATTATTCCATGCAAGTTGTACAAGGGTAGCTACAACAGACTACGTCAAATTTGGAGGAAATAGTGTGTCGCTGCTCAAAAGTAGTTGCAATAAGTAGAATATATTCTCAATTAATCATGATCATTATTTCTGGATCGAATAACAGCTTCCGTATATCTTCTACTCTCATCTTGCCATGACTGTAACAGCTCATTGTAATTAGGGTAGCCTGAAGATTAGAGATCTTCATGGCTGCCCGATAATAGTAGGAAGATGTTATGATTGTAATGGTATAAATACGGGGAACTATTCCGAGCTAGGGATTGAACTTTTAACCAAAATTATTGTATCAGCTGTGATTAAGGTTGTGTGTCCATCTGCCACTTTTTAATACAAGGAGTTTGATTCTTCAGATATCGGCCTTTTAACGTGTGTTACTTCCAGCATCTATGTGTGAAGGTTGGGCCCACCTTCCCATAGGGATTATTGAGTTAATTAGGTATTGTATTTATTCTATTCTGTGATTTTGTGATAACTTCCTTTATTTATAGTAAGCTGCAACAGTTATCGATTTATCGTGTGTCATTTGAATAATCAGTAATTGCATCTCATGTAAACCTGCAGTGGTGTGATGTGTCAGTCAACTGTATAGGTTAACCATATTTTATGCAACTGTGTAATAGCTGTAACATCCTTGTTCATCCCTAGTTATTTCAATTGCTATTTTCTTTAGATCTTTGCAGTTTGTTCCTTCACATTTATAATTGCAGAATTTAATTCCTATACTTTGAGTTTCTAGAAAAGCTGAATTTAATTCATGTACTTTGTATTTCTAGAATAACTAAATCAGGATAGTTGGATGGATCTTTTGATGGTTTGGTAATCAGAGATTTTACTTTTTGCAAAATTAATCTACATGTTATTTCCTGAATCTTTCAATTCTAGATTAAGAATCGTAGGAGGTACTTGTCATTGCATTCTTGAGAAAGTAAATTAGATTAAGTGGATTATGGGATGAGTGTGGCTAAACATGAAAGTAGGATCATTTACTTACAACATCAGCTACTTAGTGTTTAAAGCATATATAGTGCATATTATCCTTGAAATAAGAGACTCCCTAGGTTGGCAATTTATATTGAACACTCTCTATATTGGCTTTAATTAACTTGCATATAGGGTGCCCAACATTTTGGCGTCGTTGCCAGGGAGGATAAGTAATAGACACTATTGTAGTTGCATCTAGTAATTATATTTATTCATTCCTCCTCATTTTTTTGAGTTTGCATGTTTTGGGTTGCATGAATACAAGAAGGGTATAGTGTGACCATCTTATAAATCCCAGAACCCCACAGAACACTAACGTTTCAAGTGGTCAAGGCTGAGGGAGAAATCCAACACTAGGGAGAAGAACATTCATTGACGACTTTGTTGATAGAAGAAATTCTTCTATCAGGGCTCGCTATCAGGAAACAACCATCAGAAGAAGCCCTGTCATCCCTAGAGTGGCAGCATCAGTCTCTACAGTGAACAACACATGAGGAGCTACAAAACCCTTAGATACCCCTGCAGAGGAAGACAAATTTAGTACTGCAGGATCGGTTGATTGATATTTGATCTATCACATTAATGGGAAGGTTTCGACTAAAGAAGAGTGGACACAGTTCCATCAGAAATTCAATGACTAGTGGAAGGAAGAAGAGGATAAAATAGAAGAAAATATGGGTAACAGATGCGATCCCGAAGAGGAAGAAGAAATGGGAGAAAATCATCACCATGAGGGTAATTCCCTGCCTGAAGGGACGGTGGCTACACTTCAATTCCCAATTCAACAACCAGAAGGGATAACCCCCATGAAAAATATATCACCGTCGGTGTTGCCTTGCTTTTATGGAAAAGTGGTAGAGGATCCAAACGAATTTATTTTCGAATTTGACATCCTCTGTCACAGCTATGACTACACCACCAATGCATAGAAGCTGAAAATCTTCCCTGCCACTCTGAAGGACAATGCATTATGTTGGTTTATGAGCCTAGGAGGTGGAACTATCACTAACTGGGAGAGGATGAAACAGGTGTTCCTGGAGAAATATCATGAGTATTGCAATACCAAGGATAAGAGAGAAGAATTGTTTAAAATGGTAAAGAAGGACGATGAAAGTTTGGAATATTTTGTTGAAAGGATTTTATATAATGTGAAGAGAGTTGGATAGACTATAATGGGGTAAGATGTGCTCAAAATAATCCTACTTCGTGGGATTAGGGATGATTGCCTAGACATGTTAAACCTGTTAGGAAAGGGGGATATCTCCAAGGAATCCTTTGAAAAGATTGTGGAACCGTGCAAAACGTACTCCAGGGGGTCTTCCAGGAATAACAGATGGGAAAAATGGGACAAATTAGATTGTGATGTCTTCGATAGAATGCAGAAGTCATCTAATAGAGGAGCCACCTGTGCAGAGATAGGAAATCTCCTTGAAAATTTCAAAATAGAAATGATGAGCTCCATCTCCTTGGAAATAGATGTCCTAAGGGCAAAGCAGAAACAAGTAGTATAGGATCTCACATGAGGTGTATTCTACCCTGGATGTAGGAAGAACCACCCTATGAAGGAGTTCCTGCTCGACAAGGTAGAAGTGTTTCAGCTATGCGAGCTGAACCATGACACAAGAGAATGCCCTTCACTATCTCAAGTAAAGGCTGTTCTACAGGAATCAACTCCAGAGGTGGAACCAACTTACTTTATCGCACAGAAAAATCCCTGGCAGACTCAGAATCAAGGCATGACTCTAGACTTGTTTTCATTTTTGAATAACATGAATAATTGGAATAATATGCAGCATATGAATACACAATTCCCCTCATATTATTCTAATCCTCAATGATACCCCTCTCAACCTTCAATGCAAAATTTTAACTCTTAGAACCCCTAGGCACAGCCACTGAACCAATAAAATTCTTGGTCTCCTGGATGGAGGAATTTCCATCCATGGAACCAGCTTTCCCATAACCAACCCCCTCCATAGCTTCCACATCAAATGTTTCCTCAACATCCGTACCCTCCAAAATATCCTCAGCCTTATCAACAGTCGTAGCTATAACTCCATAATAATGTTGTCCCCAATATGCCGATACGACCTCCACTGCCTGCGCAACCTAACCCTAACCCAAATAATAAAGTAGTCCATCAGTTTGAAACTATCAACATTGCTGCTATTGTTGTCTTTCACACACCTGGGTCACGTGGTATAAATATTCAAGCCACTCGGTGTGTCCTTGGGGGAAAGTCTCGAGTCAAGGTTGTCACCTTGTTTTTGACTCCTCTGTTTAGGCTCAAATCCTAACGAAGAAAAGGGGGATAGAACCTATTTAGTTACTGAGGAAAAATTATTTATTATGGTGATGTTAAATTGAATTAGTTACTTAGGAGTTTGAAATTTAACCATAAACAACCATAGATGACAAGATACAAAATGAGCACACAAAAGCACAATGCTGAGACACAATATATATATATATATATATATATATAGCAAGAAAATAGCCAGTCCCTTAAAATGGAGTCAATAGATAATCAATGTACTTGCATGTGCTTGGAGTGAATGTTTTGCAATTGCCTCTTGGTACGTTTTAAGTTAATGTGAAATATAAGTTGATTAAAATTAGGCGAAGGGAGGGGACTCCAGATATACCCGAGAGTACTTGGAGTATGTCCAAAACTAAACCATCATGTCTACCCACAAGGAATATGTGGGATGAATGGAGTCTCTGAGGCTATTGTTCATAATGCACTTGCAGGTGTAACAGAGATCGGCACCCCAAGGTCACTTTTCAGGAGTTCTCGCTTCCTTTGGGTATTTTGCCACCATAATGGTTTGATCTAGGTGTTGGATTTTCACCTGATGGTTTGTCAATTTGGGAGAGTGAATCCTAATTATTCTAGTCACTCAAATGATTTTGATATAGATTGACTGATCGGATGAACCACAACCAAGTGTAGAGCATACACACCAGAGTCTTGTCAATTTTAGTAAATTTTGAGATGGGTGTTCTTGTTAAAAAAGAAAACCCTCTAGGAAACTCTTTCGATCCAAGTAAATCTCAATCAGGGAATCAAGGAGGAGTTAATTTTATAATTTCTGATGAAACAAATGATGAAAAGAAAAACACAGATACACAATTTCGGTTTTTTAATTAGTCCTACCACGCATCTCTTTCCCCTTTCGGGTCAATCGGGAAGTCATGGGGTAAGTATTAACATTACTTTGAAATCTCAAATATAGAATATGGAAATTATAATAAATCAAAGTATACTACCCTGCAGATTAGAACTACACTATATTGAAAAGAGATGAACAAAAAGTAAAAAATTGACACTGACACAAATCCACCCAGGGGGGATGGTGAATAGGCTCGAAAGAGCCTATTTGAAAGGACCTCTTATTTTTATTAGTAGAGATTTAAAATATCATCAAATTGAAATTGATGCACTTTGGTCCTAATTATCTGGGATCCAAAGTCTTACAACAAGCTTGTAACAAGCTTGAATTAAAACACAACGGTGGGGGAAGCTTCCGGGAAGCTTTTGTTCATCGAAGAGTCGGACATTTGGCAGAGTCTCCTTCTCTTTTATGTTAAACCTGATAAAAAATAGTGATCATTTAAAATCAAATGTTCCCAAACACACTTTAAAAGTGTTTTGGGTCACCACGCTAATTACCAAAAAAAAACTAAGTAGAAATTGTTAAATAGGGGTAATCTAATTTCTGCAAAAAGGAACCAAGGAAAGCAAGATTTCCTTGGGATCTTGGCTTGCTGTTTGGGCAGCCAATGAGATGTACATTTTTATTGCAGAATTTAAATCTTTGAAGAAAAAAAAGGAAGCTACCTTATGAGCAAGCTTTAGATCTATGCTTTAGCTACTTGCAAAAAGGGAATTTCCTACACCTAGATCTATCTTTATGAACTAATATTCTTTATGAAATTATAGATCTAAGTAGAAAAAATCTTATAAAATAGATCTAAAAATATATATTCAATTCTTAGAACTAGATCTGATCATAAGAGGAAGAGACGGGTAACCAGAAGATTGATTTTAATAGAAAGGAGGAAGAGAAGGGGAAAGGCCTGTTGTTGGATGGATCTGCAATGGAAACTTGTTAGTGGAATACAGAGGGGAAATGCCTTCACAAATTTTTTGGATGTACAGTGGAGTCAAACTAGATCCACAGCTCGTCCAATCCTTCCTACCTGAAAGCTAAACACACAATCCTGCACGAAACCTCATGAGATCTGGATATATATATGAAAAAGAGACAAGAATTACATGCAAATAAACTTATTAAACATGTATAATCTAGATCCTCAAACATATATGCTATGAGATATAGAAAAAACAAGTAACCTTACTTGCCCAACTATACTCCTATTGATTCACCTAAATCGTTAAAGCCAAACAGGCTTCAGATGTAGAAATTGAGAGAAAAGTTGGCAACATCAATAGCCATAAGACAATGATTAATCCACACACATGAGAGAATTACACCATTTGGCCTCCAAAGCTTCTTTATTCCAACAATCAAAAGATTACAACAGTATTACAATAGCAAGCCCTTCAATCCAACTCTAACTATCTTGGAAGAGGCAACTTGTGCTTTATTTATACAAAAACCAGGAGATCTAGTCTAGGGGGGCGCAAATCCCAAGGAGATAGACCACTGTAGCTTAAGGAGATTCCATCAATGCCTGATCTATGTCTAACTGAGCCAGATCTGAGTCTCACTGAGTGCAACTGTCAATCGGTGGGCTGATCTGACTAACACCTCAACCTGTTGACTGAAGAATCCACCAAAACTCATCCAGATGAGCCAAAACGTGTGGAGGAGAGAGGGAGGGTGAAATTTCCCATAAAGGACGCTGAAGATCAACTTTGGATTTGTCCAGATCACCTCCATTAGTCAAGTATTTGTTAGATCAAGTCAATCTGGTTCAAATCTGACTGATTTCAATCAAATTGGCTGAGAATCCATTGATCTATGATTTTGAATTTGCTCCATTATTCATCAATTTATTAATTAAAATAATCAATGATTGATTTTTGGAGCTTTCATACCTGAGTGATGGAAAATCACTCAAAACT
This sequence comes from Pseudotsuga menziesii, assembly GCA_001517045.1. Classification (NCBI taxonomy): domain Eukaryota; kingdom Viridiplantae; phylum Streptophyta; class Pinopsida; order Pinales; family Pinaceae; genus Pseudotsuga; species Pseudotsuga menziesii. The sequence continues at coordinate 260,749 of LPNX010254895.1, read as the reverse complement.
AAGAAATAGTGGGTCCATGGGTTTACATGGTGCTCTTAGCTTGAAAATGAGCACCTACATGACTGGAAATGATTATTTGGCCCACTTTTATTACAAAATCAATTTTTCCAATTAAACTATTAAAAAATAGCCTAAGTTTTTGAAAAATTAAATTTTAATAAAAAACACTGAAAAAATCAAAAAATTGAAAAATTGAAAAAGCCTAGGGGGACTTAGACATGTTCATATGACTCGACCATGATGCCTAACATGTTTATACATTGACACATAAACTCTAATAACCTCAATAGGCCTAAATGCCAAGCCGACCACCCCAACTTTGGAGGTATGGAATGAAAAACTCAGAAATTATCAATCGTTTATTCAACAACCAATAATAACCAAGGGGAAAAAATACCCTGGGTTGATCAGATTGACAAATAAAGTGTAAGAGACTGATTCTTTTACATACACTATCATGCTAGAACATTTATTACAAATCCCCCATGGGGTATGAACATGTGGCATAGTACAACAAAGCTCCCCAGAAGCAAGACTGAAGGTTCTCTGAAGTTCGAACAAGTTATCCTTGTCCGGTTCACTAGGCTCACTTGATAAAAAACCACTAAGTACAACTTAGGTGGTAACATTATGGATCCAACTGTGGGACATGTGCTCAATCTGATCTTTAAGGCAAGGAGAGGATAAGAGAACACCAAAATCTCTAGTTTATATACCCTGTAAAAACATCTCAAATTGACAAAAAAACCTCAGTAGCACAAGCTTAATATAAAAACCAAATGAACCATTAAGCTGATTTATTTAAACAAAATAAATGTAATTAACTAATAATTTTTTATTATTATTATAGCTAAGTACAAAACATAGATGCAGAAAGTAAATGCTCTTTTTTAGGAGCTTATTTTCCTACTCTAAGCATGATACAAAAAGGTTAGGTGTAATAAAAAAATCAATGTAACCACCTAAGCATTTTATTAACATGAAAAAAAATTCCTTATCTTTGGTTACCAACAAAAGTAAGGATACCTTATTCAGAAAATGCAAACCTATGTGATGATTCATAATGGGTGGGATGGATGGGAGATCATAGTCATGAACAATGTCAAAAAATTCTTCCCAAACTTGTATGTGCTCATGCAGGCTGCTTCTATCCATCACTGGATAGGACTGATATACCAATCAGAACGATGAGGTAGATTGACTACATCATCATACTGATCATCGGGGCTTATCAAATGATAACTCATTGGACAAGCCCCAAGTAGCTCCATATCATAAGGAACCTCTATATGTGAAAAAGATGGCTAAGACTGATATTCCACTGACTGCATCACATCTAACTTTTCACAACAGTGCTTCTCAATGTCTTCATTACTGATACCCTTTTGTTGCTCTGCATGATATGAATCTGAATGATCACATGAAAATTCTAAATGCTCCTCTTTCATACTAAAGTTTTCCCAAACATCTAGATCCATGCTCCCCTCTATGGACGTATCGTAGATTGGACTTCCACAAATTTTTGAATAGACACTCCCCTTGTTGGACATATCCTGGATGGGATTCTCCATAAGATTTTCACAATTTGGATTATCTATGAAATTCCAATAGTCATCACTCCCACCATGTCATATGTGGGGGACTCTTCATCCATAGCATCATGCTCCTGCCTATCCATGTCCTCATAGTCATAACAATCTTCTTCAGAAAAAAATTACAAGGCAATAAACTTTCCAAACCTTCATCAACATGAGGAGAACAAGGTCTAGTGTCACCACACACCATAATGATCTTATCATAAGTTTCTTTATAGGCTTCTGTTATGATATCATGAAGAGGATCTTCAATATTATCTTCAATCAAGGAAACGTTTTGGACATGTTCAATGGGATCACTTGGGATGTGTTGCTTAGTGGGTTTCTCTAGAGGGATTTCTGGAAAGATATCACCATTGCAACACACTTGAGAATACCTCAAATCTTCAATGTTTTCGGCTATGGTGATATGAGGAGAGTCTTCAACAATGTGTTTCATCATGGGCTCCTCCTAAAGCTCTTCATTAGGATCATCCTGGATTTTCCCTTCAATGGAATCACCATGTGAAAAAGAAAAATAAGCATTTATAAATCTTTTCACAAAAATTATTATTTTTCTTTTCTTTGTAAAAATAAAAACTGGAAAAAAGTCAGTGGAGTCACCGGATGAAAATTAAAGATCTACTCTAAGCATTCATCAAACAAAGCAAAAACAAAAAGGAAGAAAAAAAAAGTCATACTCGGGAATAAAAAGATTTATCCCTGGCAATGGCGCCAAAAAGTGTTGCCGCTTTTCACACACCTGGGTCATGTGGAAGAAATATTCAAGCCACTCGGTGTGTCCTTGGGGGAAAGTCTCGAGTCAAGGCTATCACCTTGTTCTTGACTCCTCCGTTTAGGCTCAACTCCTAATGAAACCAAGGGGGGTAGACCCTATTAAGTTACTAAGGAAAAATTATTTAGTATGGTGGTGTTTATTTGGATAAGTTACTTAGGAGTTTGAAATTTAACCATAAACAACCATAGATGACAAGATACAAAATAAGCACATGAAAGCACAATGTTGAGACACAATATATATATATATATATATATATAACAAGAAAATAATTAGTGCCTTAAAATGGAGTCAGTAGATAATCAACGTACTTGCATGTGCTTGGAGTGAATGTTTTGCAATTGCCTCTTGGTACGTTTTAAGTTAATGTGAAATATGAGTTGATTAAAATTAGGCGAAGGGGGGGGACTCCAGATATACCCGAGAGTACTTGGAGTATGTCCAAAACTAAACCGTCACAGCTACCCACAAGGAATATGTGGGCTGAATGGAGTCTTTGAGGCTATTTTTCATAATGCACCCGCATGTGTAATGGAAATCAGTGCCCTGAGGTCACTTTTCAGGAGTTCCCACTTCCTTTGGGTATTTTGCCATCGTAATGGTTTGATCTAGGTGTTGGATTTTCACCTGATGGTTTGTCAATTTGGGAGAGTGAATCCTAATTATTATAGTCACTCAAATTATTTTAATACAGCTTTACTGATCGAATGAACCACAGCTAAGTGCAGAGCATACACACCGGAGTCTTGTCAATTTTAGTAAATTTTGAGATGGGTGTTCTTGTTAAAAAAGAAAACCCTCTAGGAACCTCTTTCGATCCAAGTGGATCTCAATCGGGGAATCAAGGAGGGGTTAATTTTATAATAGTTGATGAAACAAATGATGAAAAGGAAAACACAGATACACAATTCCGGTTTTCTAATTAGTCCTGCCACACATCTCTTTCCCCTTTCGGGTCAACAGGGAAGTCGTGGGGTAAGTATTAAGATTACTTTGAAATCTCATATATGGAATATGAAAATGATAATAAATCAAATTATACTACCCTGTAGATTAGAACTACACTATATTGAAAAGAGATGGACAAAAAGTAAAAAATTGACACCGACGCAAATCCCCCCAGGGGGGATGGTGAATAGGCTTGAAAGAGGATATTTGAAAGGACCTCTTATTTTTATTAGCAGCAATTTACAATATAAACAAATGGAAATTGATGCACTTTGGTCCTTGTTATCTGGGATCCAAAGGCTTACAACAAGCTTGTAACAAGATTGAATTAAAACACAGTGGTGGGGGAAGCTTCCGGGAAACTCTGGTTCGTCGAAGAGTCAGAAATTTGGCAGATTCTCCTTCTATTTTATGTTAGGCTTGCTAAAAAACAGCGAGAAATTAAAATCAAATGTTCCCAAACACACTTTAAAAGTGTTTTGGGTCACCATGTTAATTACCAAAAAAAAACTAAGTAGAAATTGTTAAACAGGGGTAATCTAATTTCTACAAAAAGGAACCAAGGAAAGCAAGTTTTCCTTGGGATATTGGCTTGTTGTTTGGGAAACCAATGAGATGTGCACTTTTATTTCAGAATTTAAATCTTTGAATAAAAAAAAAAGGAAGCTAACTTATGAGCAAGCTTTAGATCTATGCTTTAGTTACTTGCAAAAAGGGAATTTCCTACACCTAGATCTATCTTTATGAACTAATATTCTTTATGAAATTATAGATCTAAGCAGAAAAAATCTTATAAAATAGATCTAACAATATATATTCAATTCTTAGAACTAGATCTAATCATAAGAGGACGAGACATGTAACCGGAAGATTTATTTTAATAGAAAGGAGGAAGAGAAGGGGAAAGGCCCATTGTTGGATGGATTTGCAATGGAAACTTGTTAGTGGAATACAGAGGGGCAATGCCTTAACAAATTTTTTGGATGTATAGTGGAGTCAAACTAGATCCATAGCTCGTCCAATCCTTGCTACCTGAAAGCTAAACACACAATCCTGCACGAAAGCTCATGAGATCTGGATATATATATGAAAAAGAGACAAGAATTACATGAAAATAAACTTATTAAACATGTATAATCTAGATCCTCAAACATATATGCTATGAGATATAGAAAAAACAAGTAGCCTTACTTTCCCAACTATACTCCTATTGATTCAGCTGAATCGTTCAAGCCAAACAGGGTTCAGATGCAAAAATTGAGAGAAAAGCCAACAACATTAATAGCCGTAAGACAATGCTTAATCCACACACATGAGAGCATTACACCATTTGGCCTCCAAAGCTTCTTTATTCCAATAATGAAAAGATTACAACAAGTATTACAATAGCAGGCCCTTCAATCCAACTCTAACTAGCTTGGAAGAGGCATCTTGTGCTTTATTTATACAAAAACCAGGAGATCCATCCCCGGGGGGGCGCAAATCCCAAGGAGATAGACCACTGTAGCTGAAGGAGAGTCCATCAACTCCTGATCTTTGTCTAACTAAGCCAGAATTAAGTCTCACTGAGTGCAACTGTCAATTGGGGGGCTGATCCGACTGACACCTCAACCTGTTGACTAAAGCATCCACCAAAACTCATCCAGATGAGCTAAAGCATGTGGAGGAGAGAGGGAGGGAGAAATTCCCCATAAAGGATGCTGAAGATCAACTATGGATTTGTCTAGATCACCTCCATCAGTCAAGGATTTGTCAGATCCAGTCAATCTGGTTCATATCTGACTGATTTCAATCAAATCGGCTGAGAATCCACTGATCTATGATTCTGGATTTGCTCCATTATTCATCAATTTATTAATTAAAATAATCAATAATTGATTTTTGGGGATTTCTGACCTAAGTGATGAAAAATCACTCAAAACTAGGAAATAGTTGGTCCATGGGTTTACATGGTTCTCTTAGCTTGAAAATGAGCACTTACATGACTGAAACTGATTATTTGGCCCACTTTTATTACAAAATCAATTTTTCCAATTAAACTATTAAAAAATAGCCTATGTTTTTGAAAAATTAAATTTAAATAAAAAACACTCAGAAAAATAAAAAAATTGAAAAATTGAAAAAACCTAGGGGGGACTTAGAAATGTTCATATGACTCGACCATGATTCCTAGCATGTTTATACATTGACACATAGACTCTAATAACCTCAATAGGCCTAAATGCCATGCCAACCACCCCAAATTTGGAGGTATGGAGTGAAAAACTCAGAAATTATCAGTCGTTTATTCAACAACCAATAATAACCAAGGGAAAAACACCATGGGTTGATCGGATTGACAAATAAAGTCTAAGAGACCGAGTCTTTTACAAACACTATCATGATAGAACATTTATTACAAATCCCTCATGGGGTATGAACATGTGGCATAGTACAACAAAGCTCCCCAGAAGCAAGACTGAAGGTTCTCTGAATTCTGAACAAGTTATCCTTGTCCTATTCCCCAGGCTTACTTGATAAAAAACAACTAAGTACAACTTAGGTGGTAACACTTGCTATTGGGCTATAGGGAAGACCCATGGTTTATACTTTAACTTTGCACCAACAAAAAGACCCACAGTGTTGGCCCTTTTGGAAACAACCTGCGAACAGGTTGCAGTCTCACCTGAAACAGGTATGGGGTGCCGCAGAATCAGGTTTCTGCAAGCAGAAGAGGGATATTACTGTACCTTCAGCCTTAACAACAAATATTTATACAAAACAGAGCTTCGGCATTCACTTAGTTAGCTTCACAGTTTAGATAATTAACGTTACTTACTTAACCCTTAACTGGGAATTCATAGCGAAGTTACTATTTAACAGTTATCTTACTTTAGCATTCACCTACTTATCAAAAGCATAAAAACATCACAGCACAAAAATAACACAACACAAGATTTAACATGGTTCACCCCCAAGGTAGGGGCTACGTCCACATAACTGCTTTTATTCAACTCTTTACAAAACAACAGTTCTGATCTGCGCACTCAGCTGCAGATCCTTCCTTCAAGCCTAACTGCGCACTTAGCTGCAGTTCCTTTCCTTACAAAAACCCTCTGTGCACACAGCTATAGAGGTCGTCCATGCACACAGCTGGGACTTGACCTTAAAACCCAAAATAGATCTAACTTCTTCGCATCATATGATCCTCGTGTCATTAGATACTCTTGACATATTTACATGAGTGCCTATTTATACAAGTGCACTATTACAAAATCATGGGCTTACACCCGAAATTTATGGACAATTACAAAAAAGAGGGCTTTGACTCAACCCCGACACCCCTAAGACTATTTTGAGTCGCAAATCCACTTACAAGCTTCCAAAAAAACCGTGGATTTACCAAAATTAAGGACCGTTAAGGTGCGCACTCCAACAGGCCCCTAAGACTCACCAGTGTCACGTCCCGGGACACTCTGTTGCTTGTCTAGTGGGAGAATCTTGTTGGTGAAGATAGTGAACTACTTGTTGAGGTCACACATGATATTGTCGTCTGCTTGCTCCTTCTCCACCAACTCCTGCAATGCTGCTGTTGATGCTTCGCTGGCCGTTTCCTATGCAAATGCATCATACTCCTTCAGAACTTTGAGCTGGCTATCCGCAGCAGTACTCAACTCCAAGGACTCGTCGACAAGGGGCTGCATATAATTTTATAGCAGTGTTTCTTTCATTCTGTATGACTCAATTTCCTGCTGGAGTTCCTTACTTTTCTTTACCTTGAGCATTTTCTGCATAGGAGGCAGAGTCTTAATTTCCACTTTCACTGCATCCAGCTCTGTTTGTCGTTGGTTGAGGGTTTCTTGCAGCTTTTCTACTTTTGGATTTTCCTGCAGTTTTTTCCAGGTGTCGATGCTTTCATCTAGCATTTTTGCTGCACTGCTTACAAGATCTAAGATCTTTGTTGCTGAGGCCTGAATGTCTCTGCGACACTACTCCCTGACCTCTGGTGGGCTCTCCGGAGTGATACAAAGTTGAAGCTCCACAATTTGAGCCTCATGTTCTACTTTTATCTTTTCAATCTTGCTGTGAGACTGTTGTGCATAGTATTTCAGCTTATCAATTCTTTGCTCTGGTTCTTCCTCAGCCTGTATGTCGAAGTCAGGAAGACTCCAACACGCCTCATCCAATACTTGCACCAGTGTAGCCTACTTACGTTCTACATCCTTCTTCCTCTTCTCTGCTTCGTCAAACTACGCTGCGAGCCTCTCACTCTGCTTCATGGTATTTTCCAACTGTATTTGTGAGTAGTGGTCTCGTGCTTGGATCTCCTTCATGATTGCTATTTGATAGAGATGTAGCTCCATCATAGACACCTTAGTGTAATCTATTTTGACTGTCATGTTCATCTCCAAGCAAGACGTTGCATTAGTTAATATGAGGTCTGAGTTTGGTACTTGTCCTCTATTATCCCTGGCTGGCCATTTCCTTGCATCTGGCTGTGCGCTTAGTTGGACACTGCTTACTGTAGCGCCAGTCGATGATTTTTCTGCTAGCATCTTAAGTTCTGCAACTCGCTGCGCTACACCGATGAGCAAATCAAGGTGCGTAGTTGCGAAATCTTTCCATTTGCTGGTTAATACCTCTATAGATTTTGTCAGCACCTGATCAAGCTCCTTAATCGTCAAAGCAGACTCTTCGACAACATTCTTATCCTTTGACGCCTTCATTTTCTTTCGAGACTGAGGTTTGGTCACTTCCTCTGCCTCTGGAGACTTGCTCTTATCTGGGCGATTAGGGTCTAAGATGGTCTTGACCGAGTCTTCTTCTTCTTCTTCATCTCCGTCATCTCCACCCTGGTCGCCTTCACTCTGCTGCGACTCACTCGGTTCTTCACTTTCTTTGAGTGGGTCATTTTGCTGCGTCTGACTAGGGCCAGTGCCCACATTGGTGACTGGAGGGATTGGGATGTTGGGATTTTTCCCTGCGTCCTTCAACCATTCAGCCGGCCACTGCTGAACTACCACAAGGATGTCTTCTTTGGTTACTACGTATGGTAACTTAAACCATTTATGCTTTTTATCTACGCAGGCCTGGATGAAAAGACGATGTATGTCGGCCCTGAAGTTGGCTGCTCCATCATACTGAGAGAATAGCTCATTAGTGAGCCGCAGTGTTTGCAGGATCTCATAGGATATGCTCATGGCATAAAAGGCAAACACATAGTTCGTCATCTGCTGGGATGCTTTGTCCTGCGACACCCAAAGAGATCCGTACCTTGCTGCGCCAGACATGTTTGGAGGCACATCAATAAACTGTGCCTCAGTAGGTTCTTTCCACCCGACCAGTGCAATAAGCACTATCAGCCATGAATAGTGAAAGGGTCTACCTTTCTCTTGCGTGTCGCAGGCATATTCAAGGAATTCCTTAGCAATGTACGTTGCCCAGTTGTAATTGTAGCCTTCTGCACAGTTCGCAGCAATACTGACAATCAGGGCAGGTACTTCGTTGGGTCTGCACTTCTGCATTAGCTTGCATACTAATAGCTCTACGGCAAATCGAATGTTCTGATGCTGAATGGTGGAGGTTTGATACCCTTGCTTTCCTTTTGTGAGCCTGAAGCATTCCTTCATGCTCTGTGCTAGCTTCACATCTTCATGTTTTCCCATAAACTCAATGCTAGGATCAGGCCCTTCCTTCGATAGGCCCGTAATCTAGTGAATGAGTTCTCCATTGATAGTGATTTTCTGGTTTCCTATCCATAGGTTCCCATCATGCACCAATTCCAATAACTGCTTGACTACCACGGTTACCTATGTGTTGCGACCGAAGTGGGGGACATTTAGCATCTTCAATAAACCAGCTTTCTCCAATCCAACAGCCCACTGTTTTACTTCCAGTAACGTCGCTCCAGTCTCCGGATATTTGACAGAGTGCAAGTAGGTTCCAGGTGTGAACTATGGAAACTTCCCAAGATCATTCGTATCATGGTATACATACTTAAGCCGGTCTATTTTCCCTGTCATGGTTCCGACCAACTGCACACCCGGTGGCAGTGAAGGGGTGTGTAATCTGAACTTCTTTGTCTTTCGAGGTAGCTGAACTCCTGGTCTAACTAGCATGAGATATGGTGGATGCTATGGTGCAACATTCTCATCCCCTTCAGGTGGGACCTCTGTTGAACTAGACGGATTCATCTCGGGATCCTCCGGTGTTTTCCCTGATTGCTTGTGTCTGTCTTCGTTCCGCTTAGAACGAACTTCGGGCTTAAACTTTTTTCTAGTAAATCGTGTTTGAATTGGCTGAGGTGGTGCTGGGGGAGTTTCTTCATGAGGTGCAGGAACAGATGGGTGGCTGAAAAGGTTCAGTAGACCCCCCCATTCAAATTCTCTCACTAATTCCTGAAGCTCGTGATCAGCTGTCATGGGCTCAATTGTCAAACTCAAGAAACTGCGTAATGCGAACTTCACGGGTGTGGGTGTCTTCTTATAGAATCCATCAACGAAATATGTCATAACTGTGCATTGAAGACACCAAATCTGATAGAGATCTTGTCCAAACGGCGCTAGATTTCCCAGGATCTCATTATTACAGGCAGTTAATGCAGTTAACGTACCGGCGCCGCTGAATCTAGTTTTTTTCAATGGTCGAATTTTAAGCTTCGGCACACCTTTCTTCTTCGGCATAGCCACCAACTTCAACTTGGGCACAATAGGGGCCTTCGACACATCCTTATACCATGACAAGATTTCTTTGACAGCCTCGCTGATTCCTGCAGCGAGCATCTTATCTAGCTCCATCCTGACTTTTTCTTTATACTTAGGGTTCAACCTATAAGGGCGCTGTTTCACAGGCTTCGCATCAGGTTTCAAAGGGATTTTTATCACTCCTATATCACCAAGGATACCTTTCATTTCTGAGAACTTCGTCGGAAATAGGTGCTGATACTCATGGAGAAGTTGGGTCACTTTGCTCACCATTTATTCATCCCAATAATCTCCAATGGTAGTGTACTTGGGCTGTTCTTCTGAGCCGATGTTTACTTTCCTTGTCTTCAAGGGCTGAGTTACTTCAGGTGCTTCGAATGCTGGTCCATGTACTTCGCAGTGCCCTTCTGACTCAGGAATGTTAATGTTACACGGGTCATCATCCTCGTCAATTGCGAGGTTATAAAATTCTACTGCATTAGCTTCTTGTTCCTTCCAATCAGGTTGGTACTCAGCTATTTCTTTATCATCAAACACCTTAGTATCAATCAACCTAACAGCTGCGTCTAAAGCAGGACAAACCTCATTAATAGAAAATGTGAGCACAAAACTATCAACAAGACTATCCCAACTTACAGTACCATGGCGAAGCTCCACCTCCGCATACCAATTCTTTGCTACAGGTTCCAGAGTGTGTATAAACCTATGTACCAATTCTTCACAAGGTACATGCTTCCATTCTTCATAACATTGCTCCAAATGTTCCTTAGGGCTAGTATTACCATTAAATCTGCTTCGCACCTCCTGAGGTTGATCCATGAATCTCAGGAAAAGGGACTTTTGACAAGCTTCCCAACTATGAATGTACTTTTTATGACCATTCCACCATCTAGTAGCTGTGGCTCTAAATTATGAATCTAGAGTCTCCATTTTCTATGAATCTGGTACCTACTCTGATAATTGCAAAATAAAATCTTTAGGGTCTGTCAAGCCATCAAAAATAGGTAAGACTCTTGTCTAAGAACTAATCCCTCTGAGAGACTTGGTAATTCTTGCACATCGATGTCCATGTAGCTCATAAAGTATACTCTACCAATTCTCTAATCCTTCATCTGAATCAGTCATGCAAGAACTGTCACACTTCCAATCCATTATACCTTCAGGAGTAGGGTTAACATAGTCTTCTTCTTTAGTTGTGATGTTGTAGATATGATCCAAAACATCCTGATCTTCATCTTTGACTGGCTCTATGTACCTTTCTCCTTGAGAAGGGTCTAAGGGTACTATGACTCTCAAGCCTTTCCCTTCAAAATTCATCTTCCTGTTCTTAAGGTTGATTACTGCAGAATTCTCCATTGCCCATTCAATTCCTAGCAAGGCTGGATAGGGGTTGCTATCATCAATTATCTCAATGACTTCAAAATCTGCTAAGGTACTGACTCCATCAATATCTACTGGGACACAAGGAAATATTCCTAGGGGCACAATCTTCTGCTGATTGGCTAACCTCAACTGTATAGGGGACCATTCAAGGGTAGGTTTTCCCATTTGTTCCCATGTCTGCTTAGTTAATACATTTACTTCTGATCCCAGGTCTAAAATGATGTCAGTCATGTCAATCTCTCCTATCTGAGCATGCAATCTCATTTCTCTTCCAGTTCTTCTAACTCTATTAACAATTTTTTCTATACCAGAGCTTCGTTGAGGTTTGCAAGAAGCAATAACTTTTTGTAACTCATTTAAAGCATTCTGATTCCTTAAGAGCTTCATACAACTCTGTAAAAATGATGACAATGTACTTACTTTATCCGTCGAAGCTTCTTGAGACTGTAACTGTTGTTGATGCTGTTGCGCAGGTGCTACGGATGTGCTCAGATCAACAAAGTCTTTTTTGGCTTCCATAAATGTTTCTTTTTCTCTTCCCACATCGAAGGTTGGAATTTTCTTTGGGGTCTTACAAACCCAAGCCTCGTCAGGTTGTTTTTCCTTAGTTTGCACTTCCATCGTAGCTCCACTCCTCGTAAAAACGTTAATGGCTGGGGCAGACCTTTGCTCTATAGTAATCATCTGAATATTCTGAGTGGGAGGGGCACTTATTTCTTGTATCTTGGCTATCAACTGTGGGCATTGCTCGATCACATGATCGACTGCTCTGCAATATCGACATGTCGTAGTTGGGTTCCGACAGTCTCTAGCTACATGTCCTGCCTGATTACAGTTATAGCAAACAAGCTGGCCTCGACCTCTTCCTGGCATACCACCACGACCACGACCTCCAAAACTACCTCGAGCATCGCAGTAACCATATCCATCATTACCTGGTGCATCATTTTGTACCCTATAAGCATCATAGGTTCACTCTCTCATAAGGTCAAAGCTTCGACACTCATCTTCGTTGTGTCCTACTGACTTATAGAACTTGCAATATGGATTCTTAGGTACTTGCACATATCTTTGTAGCAGATAGCAGTCTTCAGGTTGATGCTGACTAGTTGTTCTACAGATCTCACAATATAGAACATTAGGGTTAAATGGGTTTGGTGCACCAGTATTCAGGTAATTTCTTAACACAGGACACTGTTCCTTGTCATGACCTTCTGTCCTACATCGTGTACACCAAACCTCTTCGCGAATAGATTTCCCCTTCTTCATGTCGCGAAGCTCCAAATCCATTTCTGCTAACTATGCTTGTATTTGGGCTATGCCAGAATTATCTTCGGCAGGAGCTGTCTCCATTTTCATGGCAATATCTAAAGCCTCTTGTTGATCAGAAACCTTTTGTTGCATGAGTGGAGTTCTGATATGAGGTAATAGGGCTGCAATGAACCATTATTTATGCTGTGCTGGTCCAATAGTGAAACTAATTTGATCTAGCAGAACTTTGAACCTCTGATCAAAGTCCCAAACTGATTTACCTCGCCTCTGCTGAATCTCTTTCAGTTCAGTTATACATTGTGACTCTGATTTAGGCTTCTTGAACTCTTTGATCCTTGCTGATTTAATATCATCCAAGGAATGGTTCTAAGTGCTGGAAAACTTCATGAACCAAGTCAAAGCCCGGTCTCTGAAAGAAGTAACCAGCTGCACTCTTCTTATATCTTGATCCATAATGTTCTTCGCAGTCCACACAGCTTCGTATAAGAACCAAAACTGTTTTGGATCCTCTGATCCAGTTCCTTTGAAAACTGGGAGCTTGATATCATCAGTCATATGGGCCATAGCGGATCTGGGGGGGGGGGGATAACTTACTGGGGTAGACTGACCTGGAACAGGAATTCTCAGGCTAGGGTTACTTTCAGACTGTGACAGTTTCTCAGGGGTAACAGATCTGCACTGCGGAGTTATAGGAGGGTTTCTAACAAAAGGGGTTTCTTCATATTTAGGCTCTTCTGGACTTAATGGCGTATACTCAATATCTTGGCCTATGGTATAGGATTCTAGGTCTCTCTTGTATCTTTTACCGCTTCACAGCAAACCACTTTGCTCATCGAAGTTACTCTCACTTCCAAACATAGGTTAGTAAAAATAAATCTAGCAATCTGATTCTATAAGCAATATGCCTTTCTCAGCCAAAAGCATTTTAATTTGTAGACTAAATGAATTTAGGTACTTACCCCTTGGTCCTTTGAAAAACTGTCTTTCAGCTTCGCTAAAGGAGGTAATTGTGTCGATGGAAAACTCCGTCACAAATGCTTCAACGGTTCACGTTGTCCAGAAATCAACAGCTCGTGATATCGCGTTGTTCACTCTTTTCAATATGTTAATTCTTGCAGGGGTCCAATCAGGAAACTGATCTTCCTTGAAGTTGGTCTTTCTTTCTATCAACCTGGATAACCACTAGTGCAATTCTATGTGGATACTACCAAAGAAACTTTCATGAATATCAGTGAAAATGTACCTTTGCAAAAAGTCATATTAGCTGCGACGAGGATCCTTATTTTCTTGCTCAGCAAATTTCAGATAAGTCTCTTCAATACAATCACCAATTTCTTTTACCGAGGGCCTCCAAAACATAGCCCTTCAGGTACGACGTAGATCCCTCTTAAAGAAGATACTGAGTTCAACCAGAAACGGAACCAATTTGTTGGGCTATAGGGCAGACCCGGGGTTTATACTTTAACTTCGCACCAACAAAAAGACCCACAGTGTTGGCCCTTTTGGCAACAACCTGCGAACAGGTTACAGTCTCACCCGAAACAGCTATGGGGTGCCGCAAAATCAGGTTTCTGCAAGCAAAAGAGGGATATTACTGTACCTTCAGCCTTAACAACAAATATTTATACAAAACAGAGCTTCGACATTCACTTAGTTAGCTTCACAGTTTAGATAATTAACGTTACTTGCTTAACCCTTAACTGGGAATTCACAGCGAAGTTACTATTTAACAGTTATCTTACTTTAGCATTCACCTACTTATCAAAAGCATAAAAACATCACAGCACAAAAATAACACAACACAAGATTTAACATGGTTCACCCCCAGGGTAGGGGCTACGTCCACAGAACTGCTTTTATTCAACTCTTTACAAAACAACAGTTCTGATCTGCGCACTCAGCTGCATATCCTTCCTTCAAGCCTAACTGTGCACTTAGCTGTAGTTCCTTTCTTACAAACTCTAAGTTGCGCACTTAGCTGCAGTTCCTTTCCTTAGAAAAACCCTCTGCACACACAACTGCAGAGGTTGTCCACGCACACAACTGGAACTTGACCTTAAAACCCAAAATAGATCTAACTTCTTTGCATCATATGATCCTCGTGTCATTAGATACCCTTGACATATTTACATGAGTGCCTATTTATACAAGTGAACTATTACAAAATCACGGACTTACACCCGAAATTTATGGACAATTACAAAAAAGAGGGCTTTGACTCAACCCCGACACCCCTAAGACTATTTTGAGTCGCAACTCCACTTAGAAGCTTCCACAAAAACCGCGGAGTTACCAAAATTAAGGACCGTTAAGGTGCGCGCCCAAACACCTACTTACTCCATTACTCTTGTACCCTGCAACGATATCCTCTTACGATCAGGAAAGGTAGTGGAGCCTTTGATGATTGAGGATGTTCCATCCTGTGTGCCTGAAGAAGGGATGAATCCATAGTATTTATCTAATACAGTGACCCCCATTATTGAAGACGTTGAACATCCTACTAATATGTCGACTGAAACACAGAACGATATATCTATCGACACACAGCCTACCTAGTTGATTAGGGAACCACCATACCCTGAAAGATTAATGTTACCAAAGGTAGTGGGACAACCTCATTTTAATCTCTTAGGAGAGTTAAAAAATATTTATGTTAAAATTCCCCTCCTTGAAGCCCTTCAAGACGTACCTATCTATGCTAGAACTGTTTGGGATCTGTGTACAAGGAAACTAGGAAGGAAACCCAGGGATTCTCCCACTATTCATGTCATAGGAAAGTTATTTACATTAATAATGGGAAAAATCCTCTTGGCCAAATACGACAACCTTGGCAATCCCACTGTCACTATGCAGATTGGGAACACATAGATACCCAACATATTGGTATAATTAGGAGCAGCAATTAACGTTATGATTATTGAAACTATAAGAAAAATTGGGCTCACTAATCTCAGACCAATTCCCACCATTTTAGAACTGGCAGATAGATCCACTATTAAACCTGAAGGAATTTGTATGATCTTGTTATCTCAGTTGATTCTTGGGAGTTCCCTGCTGACTTCTTGGTTTTACAACCTAAGTCACAGCTAGGAGGACACCCTTTGATCTTGGGAAGGCCCTAGTTAGCTACAGCTGATGCTTGCATCAACTGTCGATCTAGGTCTATGACCATATCATATGGCACTGAGATAAATAACCTCACTCTCTATCCTCTAGCTCGGCTAAGCTTAAAAGCTGAAACTCCGTTATGGATGGAGCCAGAGGAAGTAGAGGGCGTTAAGCCATTATTAACAATAGGGAAGACCTTAACTTTTAAAGATGAAACTGAAGATGATGCCATTAATAATTTCATCAGTGAACCCACTTCTATCAATAAGAAAATTTATCAGATCCTGAATGCTACTCTAGGTGAAGAGGAACAAGAAAATATCATAGAAGAGGCATTAGTCAGTGACACTCACATAGCTCCAGTGTTGAAAAAATAGAAGAGTCTTCCTATTGAGATAGAGGCTGGAAAAACCCTGAACATTAATCCCAGCCTTTCCCTAGATGAACAGAAGCACCTGATCATTCTATTGAAAAAACACAAGGGGGTGTTTTCTTGGGAGTACATAGACATGGGGGGTATCCCCTCTAATCTGTGCACCCATCACATTTATATCAAAAGTGAATCCCGTCATGTGTGCCAGCCTCAATGACGAATGAACCCCAATATTAGGGACATAGTGAAGGAAGAAATTCATAAACTCTTGGAAGCAGGATTTATATATCCTATTTCAGACAGCGAGTGGGTGTCTCCACTCATAATAGTGCCCAAGAAAAATGGTAAATGGAGAGTCTGTGTGGACTATAGAGAACTGAACAAGGAAACACAGAAATATCACTTTCCCCTACCTTTCACTGATCAAGTACTTGACACCTTATCCAAGAATAATTTCTTCTCCTTCCTAGATGGGTTTAGTGGGCATAATCAAATCCATATTCCTCCTGAAGACCAGGAAAAAACTACCTTCACCTGTCCTTGGGGAACTTTTGCATACAGTGTGCTTCCCTTTGGTTTATGCAATGCACCAGCCACATTTCAAATAGCTATGATTGTCATATTTTCAGAAATAGTTAATGATAGTATGGAAATTTTTATGGATGATTTTACTCCTTATGGCAAAGATTTTGAAGAAGCATTGAAAAATTTGGAAAAGGTTTTAACTCGCTGCGAACAGAACCAACTATCTTTCAGCACTGAAAAGTGCCATATGATGATGAGTGAAGGAGTGGTGTTGAGGAATTTTATCTCTATTGATGGCATGTAGGTGGACCCCTCTAAAATCAAGGTGATAAAAAATATACCTACTCCTGCAACTCAAAAAGAAGTGCGAATTTTGTTGGGGCATGTTGGATATTATCAAAGATTTATAGAAAAATTTTCCAAACTTGCCTCTCCTTTGTTTTCACTATCAATGAAGGATGTGCAATTTATTTGGAATGAGGCATGCCAGACAGCATTTGTTAAACTTAAGGAGAAGCTGTCCACAGCTCCCATCCTAAGAGGGCCCAATTGGACCCTGGCTTTTCACATTTCTTCAGATACTTTAGATACTGCCATTGGAGCAGTTTTAGGACAGCAGGATGGTCAAGCACCTTATGCAGTCTATTATATTAGTAAAAACCTAGCCCCTGGTGAACTTAATTATAGTCTTACTAAGAAGGAGTTTTTAGCCATTGTTTACTCGATTAACAAATTTCGACATTATATCACTGGATATCCTACATTTGTGCACACTGACCACTTGGCCATCAAATATCTAATGAATAAACCTGTTACCAATGCCAGGTTAACTAGGTGGCTGTTATTATTACAGGAATTTGATAACACCATTATAGACAGACATGGAAAGGAAAATGTTGTCTCTGATTTCTTATATCATTTTACTAACAGTGATGATAATTTGCCTGTTGAGGACTCTTTTCTAGATGAACACTTATTTGTAGTTTCAGCTCACTCCGCTTGGTGTGTAAATGTCGCTAACTACTTGGCTGCAGGAAATCTTCCAGCACATTTGTCCAAAAGAGAAAAGAGGAAAATTATTCAACAAAGTGCTAGGTATTGTTGGATAGACGTTCATCTCTTCTACACAGGCCCTGATCTTGAGGTCAGGAGATGTGTAAGAGAAGATGAAATATTCCATATTTTGAAGGCCTTCCATGATGAGCCTTGTGGGGGGCATTTTGCAGATAGGAGGACATGACACAAAGCACTGAGAATGGGCTACTATTGGCCAACCATTTTTAGGGATGCAAAAAGATATGTCTATTCTTGTGATAGCTACCAGAGGATGGGCCAACCCAATAGATTAGATCAAATGCCTCTTCAACCACAACTGGTGGTTGAACCCTTTGACAGATGGGCCTTAGATTTTGTTGGTCCTACTGGCCCTCATTCTAAGCAGAAGGCTTACATCCTGGTCTGTACCGACTACATGACGAAATGGGTAGAAGCTGTGGCTCTGGTGAAATCCAATGACCAGGCTGTGATCAATTTCCTGTATGGTAAAATATTTACCCGTTTTAGAGTACCCAAGGAAGTGGTTAGCAATGGAGGACCTCAGTTTGTGCCACATCAATTCGAAGCTCTGCTACGAAAGTACCATATTCAGTACTGATAGATTCACCATACCATCCCCAAGCCAATGGCCAGGTGGAAAGCACTAACAAATTTATTGAATCCATCCTTACCAAAATGTTCAAGAGCCATCGTAAAGATTGGGCTGATAGACTTCCGGAAGCATTCTGGGCATATCTTACTACTTGGTGCAACACTACAGGTTTCTCTCCTTATGACTTGGTGTATGGGAAAAATGTTGTCTTCTCGATTGAATTTCAAATTAAGATTTTGAAGACAGCTATGGAGGTAAACTTAGATGTGACCGAAGCCCAGAAGAGAAGATTGAATCAATTAAATGAACTTGACGAGAACCGTTTAGCTTCTGTGGACCAGACAGTATTAATCCAGTAATAGAGATCTAATTGGCACGACCAATTCATCAAAAAGAAATTCTTCTGCGAAGGAGACTGGGAATTATTGTACGATTCAAGATTCAAAAGAGAATTCAAGGGTAAATTACGCACAAGATGGTTGGGCCCATACTTGGTAGACAAAGTATTTGATAATTGTACAGTCCGCCTGGTAACCATTGATGAGAATAATGTACCATTATTTGCTAATGGTCACAAGCTGTGACTTTACCATAAGCCCATTTCAAAAGATACATTCAATTCATAGATTACAGCTGATCTGAACTATCAGTTAGAAAAATGGAAAGAATCTTTCTTTGCCCCTGTCAATCCTTAGTTAATCGTTGTAAATCTCACATAATTTTTTTTGTAGATAAATAAATTGATATTTTTACTATAATTTTTATCTTTTTCTTTTGCACTTGATCTGCTTTTTTTTTTAATAAAATGTGCAGAGAAGTGCCTAAGGAGTGGTGGTCATTATTGGGCCTATTGACCAAGGTCATCCTTCTGTAACTTCTTGCATGAGAAGAAAATTCCTTGAACAAATATGTTGCAGCCGCAACACATTCCTTTATCCCATTCCGCGCATCTGCAACACCATCAAAATCATTGCCTTTACCCTATTTCGTGCAGGTGCAACACTGTCAAAATCATTTCCTTTACCCGGTTCTACACAGCTGCAACACCATAAATTCTTTCCCTTTACCCCCTTTCGTGCAACTGCAACACCGTAAAACATTCGCCCTTTACCCCATTCCGCATAGCTACAACACCGTAAACTCCCACCCTTTACCCTGTTCTGCATAGCTGCAACACCGTCAACTTCCATCAACTTAAAGCCTTTTTTCGATTTCGACAGCAGTGACACCGTTTCACTTTTGTCCATTTTCACCTTTTCCGGCAGCTGCGACACCATTATATTTCTACTATGTTTTCCTTTTCCGATAGCTATGACTCCACCACAATTGGCTGATTTTTCTATAATCCAAGGCCACGACTCTACTAAACTACTTGATTTCTCTATGGTATGTGGTTGTGACTCCTCCATTATTGGCAGAATTCTTTGAAACCGTGGTTAGTGACTCCTCCAAATCTGGCTCCAATTCATGATGTTGGCGATTCCGATTTATATTCCAACATTCATTATGTTTTTGACCAATTTGACACGATGGTTTTGGTTCACTGATAGAAAAGGTCATTAAAGCATACCTGCAATAATTATTACACTTAAATGGCTGCACTTCACATGCTCTACTATTTTCCAAAGGTCACCATACATCGCATATTTTTGAAGGTATGGTTTTGATTATGTACTTGATTAAGTATTAACTAGATCTGACAATATTAATCATACCTTCCTTTCTGTGTCCATTATTACACCTGCATATCATTAACCATCCACTTGTATGACTTAATGGCTATTTATGTTACCTGATAACCACCACCTTTCCTAGTTTGGGATAAATTCCAAACATTTCTATGCTCTGAAACTTTCTGAATTTACCCAACTCCACTCTCAGTTGTTCATGCATACCCTGTGCTTTAACCTCCATTGTCAGGATTTGTACTCTGTCTTACTGAGAAACACTTCTGAAGAAAAAAAAACATGGGTATCCCAGCTCAGCATGAACGTCCAAACACACGAGAACTAAGAATAAATTCCAAAGTTTTCGCTATTTTTGAAGCTATGTGTTGGACTGAATTCTTCCAACGCCTGAATGGGTTTCATCATGAGATAGCTCTACAATTTTCCTTAAATATTATAGAAACCCACTCAGAGGTTTGGGGGTTACGTGTCGAAGTATCTGAAGCAATAGTGGCTGAGGTCACTGGCCTTCCTTAGGTGGGAAGATCCTAGTTTTGATGAAGAACCCCCAATGCAGTAGCAATACAATATTTTCTCAGAGAAGGGGATCATATTCAATAGTCACGGAGATGGATAGCATTATATTCACTGCCTCGGCCATGGGATCAAGTAGAAATTTTCCTCAAGTAGTATATGACCTGTGAAGGTAGGTATCAAACGGTTTAATACTCTGAATTTCCTCTATTATCTCATCTCTGTCATAGGGCATTACTGAACATTCCATTTTATATATTAAGTGATTTACACCATATGGAGGGGTTTGTTAGAACAACCAAGCATCCAAACTCCTCCCTTACCCACCATGGCCTAATCAAATTAATAATTTTATGGGCCTTAGCTCAATGGACCCAAACCTGGGAGCAATTTACAGGTTAAATTCAGGAACCCGCCCTTTTTCCCCATGTTCCAATAGAAGAGGAAGTAGAAGTACATGTACTCTTGGGGCCTATTCAAAACCAAGAAGAACCTTCCAATCAACAGTTGGGGGAAAATGAAGAGAAACAGGAGGTTTGGAGTCCCTCCAATTTAGTTGGGGGGGAAATGAGATTGGATTGCAAGATTAGTCAAAATACCAAGTAGCACAATTGAAGGAAAATGCATAATAAAACCATGTAGAGATATTAAATAATATGGAAGCTCTGACAGCAGAGGCTAAAACTGGAGAAGCATTAGATGTTGTGATAGTTGAAGCCGAGGATGCTAGAGCCATGATAACAAAAGAAAACATGGAGTTCTTGACCATTGAATCTTCCCTTGAATGGGGAGGAACTATGATTGAGGAAGAATAAGAAAATGTTGAAACAAAGGATATCCCTTACACATCAGCTGCAAATATGGAAATTCCAGTACCACGGAGAGAAAGGAGGAGATCAAAAGATGAAATACGAGCATCACCACCAATAAGATGAAACAGAACCAAGTCAGTTACAGCAGTAGAAGCAGCATAGGAAAGATGGGAAACCCTAGAATCACAAATCGAATTCCCCATTCTGAGACCTAAAGCAAATGATGCCCCATAGGAACTGGCTACAGAAGAACCTCAAATTGAAGGACTTCTGTATGAAAATGGGCTATTAAAGGAGGAATTACAATCACTCCAGAAGGAATTAGAAAATTGGAAGGAAGCATGCAGGAAACAGGGTGAAAGGAAGCTACACACATTGGTTGAAGCTGGAGACCAATTAGAAGGATAAACTCCTGCTGAGGTTGGTGATGAGGAAGAAAGAGTGGTTTGTCCTGTGTGTGGAGAAATCTTTAACCAGTCAGGTTACAAGGTCATAGGTCATGCCTTTTTGACACAACAACCTGTACCTATAGCTTTCGAAGAACAAGGAAAACTTGATTGGAAGGATGGTGAATCTCCCCAAGAGAAACTCCAGCAAAGGGAAGCAACGGATAAACATGATGTTGTTACACAAGAACCAGTATCTTTGAATATTCCTATTGAAGTTGCCACCCAAATTGGGACATATGAACTAGAGGCCAATGCTATTCCTAATTTTGTTGAAGAAGTCTGCGTTGTGACCTTTGAACCTTCTCAGGACATAGAAATGGTAGAGATGGAACCCCAGCAGTAGAATGATGATGAGGTTGAACATGGTGCTGATACACAAGAACCAACATCCTTGACTATTCTCATTAAAGTTGCCACCCAAATGAGGGAAGAAGAACCAAAGATGGAAAATATTATGGAATTTAATGAAGAAGTTTGCACTGTGACTCATGAACCATCTCATGACACAGAATTGATAGAAATGGAATCCCAATAGCAGGAGAATGAGGAAGTTGATAGAAATGGAATCCCAACAGCAGGAGAATGAGGAAGTTAACCAGGGTGTTGCTACACAAGAACCAACATCCGTGGAAATTTCTGTGGAGACTCTCAGGATGCAACAAGAAGCCAATCCTGGAATGGATATCATTCCTGATTTGGATTGAGGAGAGGATGAACAAATGCAATCACAATCCTTAAGGGACATTGAAATCCTTGAGGAACAACTCCATATTGAAAACGACATAAAAGCAACTCTACAATCCAAGCAGTATGAATAAAGAGAAGGGCAGTGCTCTGTTACACAAGAACCAGCGGCCTTGCATCCCCCTATTGAAGTTGGAGCTGACAATCAAGAAGACAAGGAGATTAAAATTCAGGAGTAGGTTGTTACACAAGAACCAAAATGCTCGCAATTAGCTGCTGAAGTTGCTATAGGAGGACTCCAAAGAGATGATGCTCTTACACAAGAACTAGCATCTCCAGAAGTTGTTTTAGAGTTTCCTATGGTTGAAGTTGCTGAGGGAGAAATTCAAAGAAGGAATGATGTTACATAAGAACCAACACCCCCAAAAGTGATTTCAGGAGTACAGGATGTTCAAATTGGAACATCAGGTGAAAAGGTATGGACTCAACTTCCTCAGAATTTTATCAATTTGGATTCTGATAATGAGTAGCATCCTAAAGATAAAGAAATCCTGAAGCTGACAAAAGAACTCTCAATATTGAGGATAGAAGTGAGGAAGTGGAGGAGTTTGGTGGAGAGATATCAACAAGGGATGGTTTCCCTCGATGAACATAGGAAGACCATCAGGGAATTAAAGGAAAAGTGGGAAGAAGAACTGCTGTCCCAGAAACTCCATGGGTAAGAACTACAGAAGGAGCTAAAGGAACTGAAAAAGTTCAAGTCCATGTAGGAGGAAAAAGACCAGTTGTATACTCTTTCTCAGGAATTGTTGGGTACCAGAGTACCATCCTCCTCTTACCCTGTGTTTTTATTTGAGCAATTTATTTGGTTTAAACTAAGAGCTATGAAATAAGGGAGATCATATGAAATAACAACCTCGGCTAAATTCCTGGAAACATTTCTGGGAAGTGATTTTGAGGACCATAATTTGTTGTGTGATATTTATTTGCATGAGTTGGCTTGCCCTTTGGACCACCATTCAAATCCTGTCCCTTTCTCAGGTGATGTTCAGCTAAGGGCTTTTGCCTCCTTTGTGAGCAATCATGTTAAGTGGGAAAAGTATTTCCAAACTTTCTCTCACAATTAGGCCCGCTCTAATCTTTGGATTCAAAGCGAACCTCAGAATCCTCGTCTCCTCCTTTCTCGAGATTTGAGTGTACTCTCATGTCCCATCCAAACTTGACATATAATGGAATTTCAAGAAAGGGTTATTTCTACTTATACTAGCCAGATTTCCATGCATCAACGAGTGGATTTGGAAGGTAGTCAACATAGATGGTAGGTTGCCTCTCCAACCCTTAGAAATAGGGAGCCCTACTGTTATAGGAATTTTGAACAAGCACTTTCTAGGATTGAGGGTTATGTTGGATGCATGAGGGAATGTGGGGTTAATTGGCTGGGACTAAAATTTAAATTTCCTCTCATCTGGTGGCCAACAAAACCGTACATGGAAGATTTCTCATTAACAAGGGTAGAAGAGGAGAAATGGTGGATATATTGGGTTGTCCATAAGGGATTTGTAGAAAAATAAGGAACATCTGAACTCCCATACAACTTTTGTTCTCTCCATGAACGAAGCATAATGCCAGATTCATATTCAGAATAATGGAGGTTGTTGCACGAGGACATGCAATAGGATAGTTGGGGGGAGATGTTGGGCCCAGAAATGGCCCCTTTTTGACACCCTTATCTACCTCTTTTTGCCTGATCGTACTCTATTATGCATGCTAAACAGACCTTTTTCCCTCACTTGGTCCCTCAAGTCATACATGTATGGTTAATCATTGTCTTATTTTATTAATGCTTAGGATTATGGTAATCAGGGCTCTACATATTAAATTATGCTAACATATGGTGGTTTTATAAAGATAATTCGAGATGTAAACAATACAGGTGTAGCGGGATGAACATGCCAAAGGAGGGATGGAAATTCATTGCTGAAGTTGATCGCCATCCATTCCATTGTTTTTGAAAGAATGCGGTCCCGGTGTATTATTCAATGCGATCTGTACAAGGGTAGCTGCAATAGACTGCGACAGATTTGGAGGCAATAGTGCACCACTGCTCAAAAGTAGTTGCAATCTGCGGAATATCTTCTCAATTAATCATGATCATTATTTTTGGCTCGAATAACAGCTTCCCTATATCTTCTGCTCTCATCTTGCCACGACTATAACAACTCATTGTAATTAGGGCAGCCTGAAGATCAGAGATCTTCATGGCTACCCGATAATAGTAGGAAGATGTTATGATTGTAATGGTATAAATACGGGGAACTATTCTGATCCATGGGTTGAACTTTTAACCAAATTATTGTATCAGTTGTGATTAAGGTTGCGTGTTCATCTGCCACCTTTTAATACAAGGAGTTTGATTCTTCAGATCTTGGTGTTTTAATGTGTATTACTTCCAGCATCTCTGTGTGAAGGTTGGACCCGCCTTCCCACAACAATTACTGAGTTAATTAGGTATTGTATTTATTTTGTTTTGTGATTTTGTGATAACTTCCTTTATTTATAGTAATCCGCAATAATTATCGATTTACCGTGTGTCATTTGAATAATCAGTAATTGCATATCCTATAAAACTGCAGTGGTGTGGTGTGTCAGTCGACTGTATAGGTTAAACATCTTTTATGCAACTATGTGATAGCTATAAGAGCCCTGTTCATCCCTAGTTCTTTCAATTTTTGTTTTCTTTATATCTTTGCAGTTTGTTCCTTCACATTTATAATTGCAGAATTTAATTCCTGTACTTTGAGTTTCTAGAATAGATGAATTTAATTCATGTACTTTGTATTTTTAGAATAACTAATTCAGGATAGTTGGATGGATCTTTAGATGGTTTGGTAATTAGGGATTTTACTTTCTGTAAAAGTAATCTAGATGTTAATTCCTGAATCTTTCAATTCTAGATTAAGAATCATAGGAGGTACTTGTGATTGCATTCTTGAGAAAGAAAATTAGATTAAGTGGATTATGGGATGAGTGTGGCTGAACAGGAAAGTATGATCATTTACTTACAGCATCAGCTACTTAGTGTTTAAAGCATATATAGTGCATATTATCCTTGAAATAAGAGACTACGTAGGTTGACAATTTATATTGAACACTCTGTATGTTGGCTTTAATTAACTTGCATATAGAGTGCCCAACAGTGGTCACTATTTTGTAGAATCTGTTAAGAATTAGTTAGAAGTTGGTTAAGTGGACTACACATGTAAAGGTGCAAGCCTATAAGTAGATGTTAAATTGCAAATTTTAGTCTCTTTTTTTAGACTCTTCGTGTTTTTCTTGATATTCTAAGATAGAGCTAGTTTTTGAATGTGCCAATCTATGTATGGGAGCGGAAGAACTATTCTGAGAACTTATGTTTTGCTGCAGAAGTTAATATGACATGACGAAGGTTGAGAAGAATTACTATGTCTTTTACTGTTTTCCTATTTTCCTATTTTCTGCAATTCAATTATTAATGTAATGTGTATCTCCGACATGAATATGTGATTGATGCGATGTATTTCTGCTTTAAATGATGGTACCATGTTAGAGCTGTCTGTGCATCAATGTCTTTACTGTGAATCAATCATGTTACTACTATCTGTTAAATTATGGTATAGTTCTGTTAATGCATAATGTGAATGAGTATATCTATGGAATGATGTTGC
The DNA here is from genome assembly GCA_001517045.1 of Pseudotsuga menziesii. NCBI lineage: Eukaryota > Viridiplantae > Streptophyta > Pinopsida > Pinales > Pinaceae > Pseudotsuga > Pseudotsuga menziesii. The sequence continues at coordinate 234,586 of LPNX010254895.1, read as the reverse complement.
GATAAGTCACTAAGTAGTCACACATGGTCCTCCTCCATACCGCGGAAACTTGGTTTTGTCATCTCTCCCTCTAACATCTCAGGTGAGACCTCATCTGCTCTGCAGGTGTTTCCAGATGGGGTAAACCCTATCTGGGCCAATGATCAGGGAGATCAGGGTGGTTTGCATGTTGAGAGAGAGAAAAACCCTGTCGACTGAGTTTGTGTCAACAAATCCAATAATACTGTAGAAATATTAAATAAAGTATATAGAGTAGATATATTAAGGCATACCTCATACACTTCAATGAACTTCATCATCTTCTTCATATAGGTCATCATCTGTATCATCCGATCCAGAATTAACATTGTAAGGATTGGTCATATCATCATCGTCATCGATGTCATTTATGATCTACATGTCATCGTCGATATCATATTCATGGACAGTGTCTGCTACATCATCTGATTCAACTAATTCTTGGACATCTTCTTCTGGAACATGATCATCTAACTCACGTTGATAATCTTCAACATTGTCTTCTTATTTGAGACCATCTTCATTACCTTCAAGCACATTATACATTATCGTCATTCCCTTTGGATCATGTCTCACAACAAATGACCAACCCCCTCTACTTGTAACTTCAGAGTAAAATACCTATTCACATTGGATTGGAAGAACATAGGGCTTCGTTCCTGGATCAAACAACCGTGTATTAACCATGGAAAATCTATTATCATGTTCAATAATATTTTTATCAGGATCACGTTGATTCAATCCTAACATGTACCATTTGACAACGAACAAAACTACCTTGAAGGAGTTAAAGTCACGTTGAAGAATATCTTCCAAATACCCATTGTATCGATTTTCTGAGAGTTCTAAATGTCTGTCACTTCTAGAGGAAACATTGGTCACCTCAAAGACTGCAGATATTCAAAAATATGATGTTTTCTTCATTTCATTCAACTTTTTGATGCAATATTTCAAGCCATTTCACCACATATCCTTATGGTGTTTTACCTACAACAATCCATACACATAAAGATTGCATCATGATCCATTTATGTTTAAGTGCATGTTTATGCCCTACAGGGAAAAAATCAATGTGTACATCAATATGATTGCAAAAAAAAAATTGTGGTTGATTAATATGCTTTCCTGCTTATCTTTTAAACCATATGCTAAATTTATTTCTCTTTGTGTAAGATTGGTATCTCCATTGCGATGTGTTGCTTTAACCAATGAAGCCACACCTTCCCATGATATTCTATGACCATATTGTCCATATCATTCAATCCATACCTTCATTCAGTCAAAGTTGCTTGCAATGTATAAATGAAGTGGATCCCACTCTTGACCAATTGTTTGATAAAAATAAAAATAAAATTCAATATAAATCTATATTCACTTAACAAAGTATAAACATTTAATTGATGCATATTGAATATTAAAAATAAAATGTGTATGGTATATACATTAAAAATTATCAAATGTGTTATAATAATTAATCTCCACTAGCTAATAATTACCTTTCACCTTCCTCGATCTACCTTTCCCCTTCGAGTACTCCCCTTCGAAATTGTTAATGGAGTGCAGATCACAAATACGACCTAAATTGAGCTTTGACACTAATTTAGGAATATATTTACTAATATACATCTTGTTTTGGTATACCATATATCCCTCCATCATAAAACCTGTTATAGCTGATTTTACCACACATGGTGGATCTCACTTTTATGGCCTTCCTTGTCCCTTTGCAGACTTCTTAGCCTCCCATGGACCATTTTTGTACATTTGATGTTTCCAGTATGATTCCTAAAAACATGCAATAATTTCCATACGTGGATTTTAATCCCTTTCTCGTGTATATACGCGTATTTTACCCTTAAACCTGTGTACATCGGGATGTGTGCAAAAGGCCGAATGATTTTGGAGTTTTCCTTGTTGTGGATCTAAGTCACTTGTCTCTTGGCCTTCCATATGCTTTGAGATCACTCGGATTTGACCTTCCATTACCCCATTGAATAGCTATATAAGGAACCCTTTGGATACATTGAAATAAGGAGGAATTGAAGAGCAAGAAAACTATAGTCCATTGTTGCCGGAGCTTATACTTGAGTCTGCATCCCTTTGTCCCTCGAAGCACTTTGTGTTCTTCCCAAGCTTTCCTTTTGCTTGTGAGATTGCTATCGAGAGATGGAGGATTGAAGTGGGGGACTCAGTTTCTCTGATTTGCAGACGTGCCAACATAGGTTGTCACTATTGTAATCTCTATTTTATATCAATAGAAATATTTTTTCCTGTCCAATAATGTGTATTTAAATGAGTATTTGATCCATGGATGCTTTTAAATTCTTATATGTTATTGATTATATATGATAGAGTAGGTCTAACACAATTATATATAGCATGTTTGTCTTGTTTTCCGAATGTTGAGGGAGAAAATCACTAATACAAGCAAGATTGGAAAAGCTCAATGGGGATCTACATCAACCGTCCAAAATAAGGTACGCATTGAGATCCTTTAAAGTTAGATATTTGGTTTCTCTTGCATATAGGAAAGAATTGATTTTTGGAGTCAATCTATCTATTGTGGTACCCCAATCCATAGGAATTTCTCTCTGTAACAGAATTGGCGACTCCGCTGGGGAGTTCTTAGTCATTTTTCCTTTGGGGGTTTTTATCGGCATTCAATGCTCTTGAATTGCTCTGATTTCTCTGTTTTTGAGTTGGGTATGGAGGCATGTTTGCCTGGCAGTGTCTGATAGGAGTGAATTTTGTCTCAACTTATTTGTTTACCTTCACTTTTATCTCTTTTTCTTCCTGTATGCGAGTTTTTTCCTCATAGTCACGTGTACACACGGTTTTGACTAAGATATCCATGTATATATGCGGGTTTTCTGCAAACAGTCACGTATGCCCTGAGTTTTTCCTTTTAGGGGAAGATTGAGTGTTGTTGGGTGATTTTTGATGATTGCTGAGTCTCCTTAGATGCTTCTAGAGTTTGTATACACCTCTGTTTCTGACTAGAGATGTTTTTTAGGGTAAATTTTTTTTTAAGAATGTTCTTGTCATTGCATTTTCGATTTTTTGTTTTGGGATTAGTGCATTAGGTCTCTTTTAACTTAGTGCTTTGTGTGGGTGCTGTTTGAATAGTGCTTGTAGAGTCTGGGGTTGGTAGAGTCATTCTTTTGTTTATTATCTCTTTTTTATTAAAAAAATCAAAAAGTATTTACTTCTTTGCATCATTATGCATCGTTGCACTTTTCATTTTGCATGGTACTTGCAATAGGTTTTCTTAGAGAAGTATTAGTCAGTATTTCATATAGGAATGATTGCATTTGTCATTTGAAGAAAATTTTGCATTTCACGTAGTAGCATGCCCTGTTTTTCATTCGACACAATGCATTTGCATTGATTGTTAGGTGTGCATTTTACTTCATGTTGCGTCATAACACCATTGGTTGCATGATCATCTACCTTTTTGAGTAATAAGCCAAATAAAATCAACGCTTAATTAAAATGAATTACACTATTTTTTTTATAGGGTACACCAACAAGATTAGGTTTTAGGGTCTTGGAATAGTTCATTGTGAGTAAATTCTCCAATACCACTAAACAACAACATGTATGTGTCTGTTCAAGTGAGAGTGTGAAATTCCTTGATATTATTAGTGTTTCTCAGGATCCTCCTCTTACAAGGGAGTTAAGAATGAGCCAGTGTGAGCGGTTATTAATTGGGATGACCCCTAGTCATAACTGAGTAGCACCAGAGATATTTCGAGGATTGTATTTGTATCTGGGGGCTCTTTTGAGAGTTTTGGGATTTGCTACCCTGCCCATATGGTCAATACCGCCTGTGACTGTCCACCTGAGCATTGATTATATTGAGGTGACCTTAGTTTCCTTACCTAGGTTATCGAGGGGGTACTTCACAGGGGTTATTATGAAGGTGTCCTGACTAGGTTGGGGTCAGACAGCATAGTCGCTATATGCGTTGAATCTGAGGGCCACAATAATTGGTTACGAACCCCCACTTGTTGTGTATGGGAGTCTCAAGCCTCTCCTAGGTGAGACATACCTGCTTCATTCAGGAGCTCACATATCCTACCCTTGTTTGCTTGTGATTGGCTTTAGATTATATAGGTGTATGCTTTGTGCACGCTAGCTTTCTTAGGCTTTGCGTAATTAGAAGAGTCTTTTTCATTTTTTGAGTCATTGTGGATTCAGGTGCGGCACTTTGTCGTTCTCATCATTTAGCAGGACTTCCACCTTATACATCTCCTCCTCCTTTGGGAGAGAGAAACAGACAGTCCAGGAATACTACTTCTCACATTAATTCACACATGATGGGAGATCATGAAAATGAAATTCCTGAGTTGTCTTCTCCACCTCATGAGGTTGGGGAATAAGATCCTACTCCTATATATGATCCTTCACCTGATATACCTACACACTTTAGGTATGATCATTCGGCTGATATACTTGCACACTCTAGGTATGATCCCTCATTCACAGGTCACCGGTATTGGATGTTGGGCGACGAGACTCATCATGAACCTGCGAGAACTGGTATTCTTAGTTATGGCATGTATGGTATCCCTGCACATGATCCTGCAGACCATGCCAAGTCGGAGTTTGAACCTAACACTATGCCTGGGGGCACTCCTATTCCTTTCCATGTGGAGAGATTTGGGAGCACGAGTCACATTGCACCCTCCATCCTAGCGGTGGAGGCTGCATCACATGTTCGTCCTAGAACTGGTGTTAGTAGTCCTATTAGGATACCAGAACCAAGACAAGTGACTATAGGGAATACCACTTACATCACTTCACATGTCCCTTCGTCCTCTATTCCTAGTTCTTCAAATGTTATTCCTCTCCCTCATTCACGTGGTCCTTTGGGCTGAAATGTTGCTACTAGTCATGTTCGTACTGCTGCTACTTGCGTAATTGTATCTCAAAGTCAAGTACCTCATGTTGTCTCAAGAGTTCATATTCCTACTTTTGGAACATCCTATGGTCTATCGTAGGGAGTTCCCCATATTCCTACTTATGGAGTTTCTCATGGGACATCCCATGGGACATCTCATGGAGCTTCTCATGGAAAATATTATGGACCACAGTATGGACAAAGTTATTCACCTTATGGGTATAGGTATCAACAACCCAATTAATCACCAAATTATGGATTTGTAGCTCTAAATAGTCAAGGTACACCACATTATGGTGCTTCCATGCCACCCTACATGGGTCAAATGGGAGGAGGATACTATGGCCATGGACATGGTGGTTATGGTAATTAGTCTTATGTGAACCAAAATTATCAGAGAGTGTGGCATCGCCCTGCTCAACCTAGGCTCCCTTTCCTTGCAACGTTAAATTTTCCTGACTTGTCGAGACTAACGAACGATCTGGTATCTTATGACCCGCCTTGGTCGGCTATCCCTACCAATATTCCCTCGGAGATTCTCAAATTCAAGGGAAAACCAGGAGAAGATCCTAGTGAACATGTTACTACATTTCACCTTTGGTGCTCTTCTAATTCCTTACACTATGATTCAATCCATTTACGGCTGTTTCAACGCACCATCACCAGGCCTGCAGCGAAATAGTACATAGAGTTACCTAGGGGGAATTCGTTTTGTTCGATGACCTAGCTATGACTTTTCTTAATCACTTCCAACTACCAGTGCATTACAACATTGGTATAGAAATCTTGTTGAAATTTCGGTAAGAAAAAGCCACGCATATCTTGGACCATATCCAAGAGTGGCGTAAATGGAAGAGATTGATTAAAGATTTCATACCACCAGAGTTTCTCCTCGAGCGGTTCCTTAAATCGTTATTGCCTTATATAGCGAAGGATGTTTCTATGTCCGTAGTTCAAAATGAGGAATAGGCCATTTTTAGGGCACATGTATTTGATTTGATTTATGCTCAATTCGGATTATTATATGAAATAATTCTTAATGCTCTGCATTCTAGTTTTGACCCTAAGGTCAAACCTGGACAACATGCCGATGGAATTGTTGGTTGTACGAGTACCAAACCTGCAGATTCAATTATGAAACAGGTGATTCAATTGTCTATCAACCAATATACCTCAGTACAAGCCATGGCTTCATCTCAACCCACCCAAACGGTGAATGTGCTTTCGAGGCAATCGTCAAACCAGAAGGGTAACCAACAACCCGGAAGGAATAAGAAAAAGGGTAAGAACAATTGTAAGGGTGGGAATAAGAATGAAAAGGCCAATTTTAATGACAAGAATGCCTGCAATGCTGGGGGGGACAAGCAGTCTAAATGTAAGGTTACGTTTCCTTGCAAGTTGTGTAAGGATGACCACCTCAATCACTTGTGCCCTCGTATGGAAGACGCCTCGAGATTCATAGCACACGGCCCAGCTGTGCTGACCAACCCTTTACCACATAATCAAAACATGAACTTGAGGACCCATGATTAGTCTGGTGGAGATCAGGATCCACCGAAAGCCAGTAATGGTCATGGTTGCATCAATATGGTGCATGCTACTAAGGTTGTGACCCATGCGAAGGACTATGGTTCGTCACAACCAGACCTTGGAAAGGAACCTGCTCCACCCAAGAGTCCTTTGCGTATTGAAAACCCTATGGATAAACCTGAAGTCACACCTTGCATTCCTAAGGGATTCCTAAAGCATTCGGGACACAATCCTAATGCCCGAGCCGCCGAAAACTATTTGGTTGTTGAGGATTTGGGCCACACTCCTTGTGCAATGTCTGCACTTGAAGTACTTCAGAGTTGTCCTTTGCAAAGGAAGGATTTTCTTTCTTCTCTTGGTGTTAACGATGATAACTCTTCTTTTGTCATCAAATTTGAAACCACAGTACTACAGCTTCGCTTGCCTTACTATGTGTCTCTCTTGATTCATGTAGAATTTATTAACAAGACCGTCAAGCGCACTGTGATTGACGAAGGCACTGCTGCTTCTGTGATGTCTTTGTCATGTTGGAAGGGTATGGGTTCCCTTGAGTTGTTGAAATATGCTACCATTTTGAATGCTTTTGATGGTTGATCGTTTCAGCCACATGGAATTCTTCCTTCTCTTAAGGTTTGTTTGGGAGGGAAGATCATTGCGATTGAGTTTGAGTTGGTTGATGCACCCCCTGACTACAATCTATTACTGGGTAGGAATTGGATGTATAGTATGCAAGCCGTATCTTCTTCTCTATTTCGAGTTGTATGATTTCCAATTAATGGGAAGATTGTTACAATTGATCAGACATCATTCAAAAATATGAGTGTTACTACGTCATTGGGAGCTTCTATCCTAATTATCGATCATTCTCAGCCAGCAACTGGGAGTGTGGGTGTTGGCATGTATCCATCCCTTATGGGAAGCTTTAGTTTTCCTGCACTTGTTCTTATGATCGGGTCTAGTTCCAATGGGGCTTCATCTTCATTGAGATTGGTGTCTTTTTGCACTACCCATATGGAAGATCCTTTAATCCTTCCTACACCAAGTCCTTCGAGTAAGCCTATCGAAACGGACATGCCGTTACCTGCAGCAATGATAGCATATTAAGCGAATCTTGAATGTGTTGTAGAGCCTAGTCTTTCCTCTTCATGGACGAAGGAGGAGGACCCATATGTGCTACCTGCATGAGCAGTNGTTTTTCCATCAGATGAAGCTATTATTGAGGCCATGTCTGGGGTTGAGCCACCTTGGGAAGAGTTACATCATAGATCTTATTTTCTTCCTGATCTTGACTATTTGGAGTGTGAATAATTTAGGGAAATTCTTAGTGAGAGAATTGGTAGTCTCGTGGTTCCATCGAGCTCTCCTGGTCTGATGGCTGATGGAAACATGGTGAATATATCTCCTACCATCCCTATCAATATCTCTCGCGATCCTGGCAAGATTGAGAATGTATATATTGGGGCATATTGTTCCCATGTTGAGATTCAAGAGTATACCAAGCTGTTCAAAGAGTTTTGTGATGTATTTGCTTGGTCATATAAGGAAATTCTAGGTATCAACCCTCGCATTGTTCAACATGAGTTTCAAGCTTATCACAATACTCAGCCTGTTCAACAACACTTACGTGCGGTGAATCCCAGAAAAGCACCTGCGATTAAGGCTGAGATAGAAAAGTTGTTAAATGCTAGTTTTATCTATCATGTTCCCTTTATAGAGTGGGTTTCAAACCCCATTCCGGTTGATAAGAAGCAGGGTGCGATCCGTATATGCACTGATTTCCAGGACTTGAATCGTGCCTGTCCTAAGGATAATTTTCCCACACCATTTATTGATCAAATTTTGGATGAGTGTGCAGGAAGTGATGTATTTTCCTTTATGGATGGATTTTCTGGATACAATCAAATACAGATCAAACCCGAGGACCAATATAAAACTACATTTATTTGTCCTTGGGGTACCTTTGCATATCAAAAGATACCTTTTAGCCTTAAAAACGCTAGAGCCACATTTCAGCGTCCTATGACCTTGATTTTCCATGATCTCAAATCGATTATTGAAGTCTTTTTGGATGACCTTGCTGCTCATTCTCATCAGAGGATGTGTCATTCCTACCATTTGAGATTAGTGTTCGAAAGATGCTGCCATTATTTGGTTAGGTTAAATCCTCATAAATGCATCTTCTGTGTGAATTATGGTCACTTGTTAGGGTTCATTGTCTCTAGGGAGGGTATAAGAGTTGATCCCTTAAAGGTTGAGGCAATACTTCAATTTTCTCCCCCAAGAAACATTAGGCATCTTCAATGTTTGCAAGGCATGGAAAATTTCTTGTGGAGATTCGTGGTTAATTTTGCCAATTTGACTAGAAGCTTTATGCATCTTTTGAAGAAGGACACAAACTTTTGCTAGGATGAGCGAGCCTAGGAGTCCTTTGATGCACTTAAACGAGCCTTAGCATTGGCCCCCATGATTAGTCCACCCGACTATAGCCGTGACTTTTTGCTTTATGTGGTCGCGTCCATGGAGACGACTGGTATGGTTTTGGTTCAAGAGGACGAGGAGCTCCATGAGCATGTTGTATATTATTTGAGCTGAAACCTTATAGATGTAGAGATCTATTATTCCCATGTGGAGACACTTGCCTTAGCTACCGTTCATGCGGTTCAAATATTGTGACACTATATTCTCCTTTGCCAGACCTTGGTGGTAGCCCATGTCAATCCATTTTAGTTTGTCCTCACTAGAAGGATGATAGGGGGAAAGTATAATAAGTGGATTCTCATCTTGCAAGAATTGGATCTTGAGTTTGTTTCGGCAAAATCGAAAAAATCATTGATTTTTGCTGAGCTTATATCTGATTTCCGAAGTGAAGAGGAGGAGGAAGTTTGTGAAGATATGTTTGTCGATGAGCACATTTTCCTGATTCCAACTTTGGATCCATGGTATGGAGATATCATCATATATTTACAAACATTGAAGGTCCCTACTCACCTTTCACAGGATGAACAATGATGGTTACGTCACGTATCCAAGAACTACCTTATAGTGGATAACACATTGTACCGCCATGGGGTAGATTCCATTTTATGTCGTTGTTTAACTCATGAGGAGGCTAAGCTTGTGCATAATAATTTCCATGAAGGGGCGTGTGGTGGTCATTTATTTGGGCTTTCTACAACTCAAAAAATCTTAAGAGCAGGTTATTTCTGGCCGTCGATCTTTAAATATTGTGTCAATGCGGTCAAGAAGTGCCATCATTGCCAGGTGTTTGCACACAATATGCACTTACATCCTACCCTGTTACATTCTATTATCACCGTTGGTCCCTTCACTAAGTGGGGGCTTGATTTCATGGATTGCAACCCAGCTTCAGCTGGAGGGCATCATCATATTATAGTGGCTATTGACTATTTCATGAAATGGGCTGAGGCTATTCCCACTATTAAATCTGACTGTGAGACAGCCACGCATTTTGTATTCAACCATATCATTACTTGGTTCGATATTTAGAAGGAGCTTGTCACTGACCATGGTAGGCACTTTTAGAATCAGATGATGGAAGAGTTGGCCTCAAAGTTAGGGTATAAGCAGGATCATTCCTCTTCTTATTACCCTCAAGCGAATGGATAGGTTGAAGCAGTGAACAAATCACTTAAGTCCATTCTCCAACGAACCATCGCACAAATCAAGACCAACTGGCATATCATGTTATATCTTGCTTTGTGGGCTTATAGAACCGCGGTTAATATTGCCACTGGTTTTTCTTCATATTAGCTTGTACATGGAGTGGAGTCTGTCTTGCCGGTTGAATGCGAAATCCCTTCATTGAAGCTAGCCATAGAGCTCTTACTAGACACTTCCCCATTGGAGGAACATTTGGTCCACTTAGAGCAGTGTTGAGATGCCTTAGTGGCTCTAGAAGTAAATAAGCATCGCGTTAAGGTCCAGTATGATAAATCTGTTTGTCCAAGGAAGTTTAGTGAAGGAGATTTGGTCCTTTTGTGAGATCAAGCTAAAGAACCCTTGGGAGAAGGAAATTTTAACCCCATGTGGCATGGTCCTTACGTTGTCAAACGTGTGTTAGAGAAGGGCACTTATGAGCTATTAGATTACGAAGGGACAGCCTTGGCGAAGCCTAGAAATGGGCTTTATCTTGAAAAGTACTATGCATGATTCTCAACCAGGGCTGATTATTGTATATTATTGTACAGTATTTTGCATAGTTAGGTTTTTCTTATGGTGATCAGGTTGTTGATTAGCTTTCGTTTCTTATGGAAGATGTCAATGGAGTCTTCCATCTATATATGATTCGTTGATGGAGCTACCCATCACACTCAACACTCAGCCTCTGCTTCTTGGGTGATTTATACTCCTATGGATCAGATATTGTCTTCAAGAGGCGTATGTTTACGGCCCTCTTCAAACAATGTTGCTAAATATAGTGCCGTTATTGAGATTCTACGAGATGCCATTTCACATGGTGTTCTCTCTCTTGAGGTACGTCTTGATTCATAGTTAATAGTGTCATAGCTGAATGGATTATATTATGTTAGGGATCCAACATTATTACTAAGATTCTTACATGTGAGATTGTTAGAACGACAATTTGACACATAACATACATACATGTTCCAAGAATTTATAATCAAGTTGTTGACTCATATGCTAACTATGTGTTAGATTGGAATTTGTTTCACAAACCATAAGCTCATCACAAACATACATTTTTACACATGTAAATAAATAAAATTGATCATCCTAAAAGTTTTTCATTAAACATTTAAAATGTGCTAATACATAAGTGTCATAATACAAAAATGGGGCTTTTGAGCCACCAAAATATAATACATGGTAGTACAAAAATATGTCACTCCAAGGTATCTAAGCCTGGGGAGGAGGAGGGGGGTTCTGATTGTGGAAAGTCACCATGGATCTAGCTAGCCATTGAAACAACCGCACCCATGCTCATGGTACACCCACCACCTGACGCTGCATGGCCTCAGGCAAGTCCTCGACTTGCACCATGGGTACCCTATGTGTCAGCCGAACAAAGTTTGTATGGATGCTTTGGAGCATCTGCTCCGCATCCACACCCATGATGTCATCTCCGCGTCCCCTTAATCTATGATGAGGGAAATAGTTAGGCCGCTGCGGTCCTACATATACATACATATGATAGGATGTCACTATGTGTCTTCACACAAAAAGATGTCTTTTGGTTCTATATATCAAAAAACACAAAAAACTTTAATAATTCAAAAAACTTAAAAAAGAGGGTTGTGTTGTAATGGATAATTCACCTAATAACCTAGGTCTGGGGGTTACCAACATACTCTAACACTTGCAGACAATTTGACCTATGAAAGTACAAAACAGGAAATAGGAAAGTAGCAGGACTTACTTGTATTAAACGAAGGTTGATCCAAGCTATCTTCTTCCTCCTTTGTTCTTCTTCCAAAGTCTCCAGGATAGTTCCTCCTTCACCTGTTAACAAAGATTCTTCCAAATACAGTATGATTCATATATAAAGATGCAGGTTAGGAAAATCATATATTATAATGAAATGTAAACATTTACTAATCCACAACACATGAAACACAATATGGAAGAAGTTCTCTGCTTTATTAACAATAATAGAAGGAGTTTAGGTTACAACCCAATGTCTGAACAAGGGACTCCTCTGTCACCAAAGGACTCTGAGTTTCTTTGCTCCAAAGATTCTGTAGACAATCCACCAGCATAACTTTGCTCTCCAAGTATATCCCCCAACACCCTCCCCAAGGCCTCTATTTATCTGAAGGAAATGAGGCAGTTCTCGAAGGTTAGGGAGGTTATAGCAGTTAATGGGATTAAGGTAAATGAGTAAACAAATCTCCCATTAAGTCGTGTTTTTAAATATTAATTTTGAGGAATGCATACGCGGGTCTGTATTAAGACAACCCGCGTATGATACGCGACTCTATACAAAGGCAACCCGCTCATACAAGTATGCGCGACCTGCTAAACATGAGACTCGCGCATGATGCGCGACATGTCAATAGAGATAGTCGCGTATGCAACTCAAAATCACAAAATGGAAAAGTAATTAGCTGGGCATATAGGCAATGTATTTTCTGATGAGCCAAGGTATAGTGGAAATGGGCAAACCTCTATCCATAAGTGTCCTTTTGTGTACCTACATGAGGGATATCAGCACTCGGACGGAGAGGTGCCATTCAGCTGTATAACAGATGCCCCCTAATGTGTGAGGTCAGAGGGAAACGATGGCCGAAATACATTATAATATATAACTCTGGAGAAACTCAGAAGTCCAGTGGAGCAGAAGGAGTACCTGAAACCAATACATAATAATGTCATATACAAAGCTATATCTGAGGATGCTATGTTCAATTTACTGGAACACTAGCTCCTTTACAATATGAGAGTACATCATATAATACGGGTAAAACCATGTATGTACAAAGGTGGATCAAAGCCACAATACAATAATGATGAGTCTTCAAAAATCTGGAAGCTGGAGATAGAAACTGGACATAGTCTTGCGCAACTTAGTTCATAAGTGAGGAACTAAGGTCTTCATACAGGATCCCAAAAAACCAAGTACAATCCAAGCCATGTGAATAAGGGTAAGCTGAAGTCGAACATGGAGAGGATTCAACAGTTTGTCAATCAATAGATGATAATTGACAACTGAAGCAAAGGAGTTCACCAATGATGAAAGTGAATCCAGAGGTACTACCGTCAAACTCTAGGTCTTCGTCATCAGGAAGTGCTGAAACTGAACCATGCTATGATAGGGAAGGAAATAGATCCTCCAACGGATCACAAGGGTGACGAGGAACTGGGAAAAAGAAGGTAGACACAAGTAAAAGGATAACAGATATAACAGTGATTGGATCAGGCTATAAATCAGATAGTGGGAAGAATCCTTGAACAGTGAGCACGACACAGAGATGACCCAAGGCAGTGTATAATAGATAGATAGGACAACTAGACTTATCTTCCATGTAGGAGACATGATCATATTCCCCAGGTATAATGGACAAGAGGAGGAGTCAGAAAACTCGAAGTGATAGCTGAACACAGATGTACACTGAAACATGGATATCGGAAAGCAAAGAGTGCTATGTTCAAGGATGACATGCTGCCATTACTGAAAACAAGAGAAAACTTCTTCCTTTCCTTCCTTTT